>WNGS01092210.1:22746225-22760683 GCA_020271785.1 Procambarus virginalis
TGAAGGCTCTCCACAACCATACAACACTGAAGGCTCTCCACAACCACACAACACCTGAAGGCTCTCCACAACCACACAACACGTGAAGGCTCTCCACAACCACACAACACCTGAAGGCTCTCCACAACCACACAACACCTGAAGGCTCTCCACAACCACACAACACCTGAAGGCTCTCCACAACCATACAACACCTGAAGGCTCTCCACAACCACACAACACCTGAAGGCTCTCCACAACCACACAACACCTGAAGGCTCTCCACAACCACCACACCTGAAGGCTCTCCACAACCACACAACACGTGAAGGCTCTCCACAACCACACAACACGTGAAGGCTCTCCACAACCACACAACACCTGAAGGCTCTCCACAACCATACAACACCTGAAGGCTCTCCACAACCACACAACACGTGAAGGCTCTCCACAACCACACAACACGTGAAGGCTCTCCACAACCACACAACACCTGAAGGCTCTCCACAACCACACAACACACTGAAGCTCTCCACAACCACACAACACGTGAAGGCTCTCCACAACCACACAACACGTGAAGGCTCTCCACAACCACACAACACCTGAAGGCTCTCCACAACCATACAACACCTGAAGGCTCTCCACAACCACACAACACCTGAAGGCTCTCCACAACCACACAACACCTGAAGGCTCTCCACAACCACACAACACCTGAAGGCTCTCCACAACCACACAACACCGTGAAGGCTCTCCACAACCACACAACACCTGAAGGCTCTCCACAACCATACAACACCTGAAGGCTCTCCACAACCACACAACACCTGAAGGCTCTCCACAACCACACAACACCTGAAGGCTCTCCACAACCACACAACACCTGAAGGCTCTCCACAACCACACAACACCTGAAGGCTCTCCACAACCACACAACACCTGAAGGCTCTCCACAACCATACAACACCTGAAGGCTCTCCACAACCATACAACACGTGAAGGCTCTCCACAACCATACAACACGTGAAGGCTCTCCACAACCATACAACACCTGAAGGCTCTCCACAACCATACAACACCTGAAGGCTCTCCACAACCACACAACACCTGAAGGCTCTCCACAACCACACAACACCTGAAGGCTCTCCACAACCACACAACACCTGAAGGCTCTCCACAACCACACAACACCTGAAGGCTCTCCACAACCACACAACACGTGAAGGCTCTCCACAACCATACAACACGTGAAGGCTCTCCACAACCATACAACACCTGAAGGCTCTCCACAACCACACAACACCTGAAGGCTCTCCACAACCATACAACACGTGAAGGCTCTCCACAACCATACAACACGTGAAGGCTCTCCACAACCATACAACAAGTGAAGGCTCTCCACAACCATACAACACGTGAAGGCTCTCCACAACCATACAACACGTGAAGGCTCTCCACAACCATACAACACGTGAAGGCTCTCCACAACCACACAACACCTGAAGGCTCTCCACAACCACACAACACGTGAAGGCTCTCCACAACCACACAACACCTGAAGGCTCTCCACAACCACACAACACGTGAAGGCTCTCCACAACCACACAACACGTGAAGGCTCTCCACAACCACACAACACCTGAAGGCTCTCCACAACCACACAACACCTGAAGGCTCTCCACAACCACACAACACCTGAAGGCTCTCCACAACCACACAACACGTGAAGGCTCTCCACAACCACACAACACCTGAAGGCTCTCCACAACCACACAACACGTGAAGGCTCTCCACAACCACACAACACGTGAAGGCTCTCCACAACCATACAACACGTGAAGGCTCTCCACAACCATACAACACGTGAAGGCTCTCCACAACCGTACAACACGTGAAGGCTCTCCACAACCGTACAACACGTGAAGGCTCTCCACAACCGTACAACACGTGAAGGCTCTCCACAACCGTACAACACGTGAAGGCTCTCCACAACCATACAACACCTGAAGGCTCTCCACAACCATACAACACCTGAAGGCTCTCCACAACCACACAACACCTGAAGGCTCTCCACAACCATACAACACGTGAAGGCTCTCCACAACCATACAACACCTGAAGGCTCTCCACAACCGTACAACACGTGAAGGCTCTCCACAACCATACAACACCTGAAGGCTCTCCACAACCATACAACACCTGAAGGCTCTCCACAACCGTACAACACCTGAAGGCTCTCCACAACCATACAACACCTGAAGGCTCTCCACAACCGTACAACACCTGAAGGCTCTCCACAACCGTACAACACGTGAAGGCTCTCCACAACCACACAACACGTGAAGGCTCTCCACAACCATACAACACCTGAAGGCTCTCCACAACCATACAACACCTGAAGGCTCTCCACAACCATACAACACCTGAAGGCTCTCCACAACCATACAACACCTGAAGGCTCTCCACAACCATACAACACCTGAAGGCTCTCCACAACCACACAACACGTGAAGGCTCTCCACAACCACACAACACGTGAAGGCTCTCCACAACCACACAACATGTGAAGGCTCTCCACAACCACACAACACGTGAAGGCTCTCCACAACCATACAACACGTGAAGGCTCTCCACAACCATACAACACGTGAAGGCTCTCCACAACCGTACAACACGTGAAGGCTCTCCACAACCGTACAACACGTGAAGGCTCTCCACAACCGTACAACACGTGAAGGCTCTCCACAACCGTACAACACGTGAAGGCTCTCCACAACCATACAACACCTGAAGGCTCTCCACAACCATACAACACCTGAAGGCTCTCCACAACCACACAACACCTGAAGGCTCTCCACAACCATACAACACGTGAAGGCTCTCCACAACCATACAACACCTGAAGGCTCTCCACAACCGTACAACACGTGAAGGCTCTCCACAACCATACAACACCTGAAGGCTCTCCACAACCATACAACACCTGAAGGCTCTCCACAACCGTACAACACCTGAAGGCTCTCCACAACCATACAACACCTGAAGGCTCTCCACAACCGTACAACACCTGAAGGCTCTCCACAACCGTACAACACGTGAAGGCTCTCCACAACCACACAACACGTGAAGGCTCTCCACAACCATACAACACCTGAAGGCTCTCCACAACCATACAACACCTGAAGGCTCTCCACAACCATACAACACCTGAAGGCTCTCCACAACCATACAACACCTGAAGGCTCTCCACAACCATACAACACCTGAAGGCTCTCCACAACCACACAACACGTGAAGGCTCTCCACAACCACACAACACGTGAAGGCTCTCCACAACCACACAACATGTGAAGGCTCTCCACAACCACACAACACGTGAAGGCTCTCCACAACCATACAACACGTGAAGGCTCTCCACAACCATACAACACGTGAAGGCTCTCCACAACCGTACAACACGTGAAGGCTCTCCACAACCGTACAACACGTGAAGGCTCTCCACAACCGTACAACACGTGAAGGCTCTCCACAACCGTACAACACGTGAAGGCTCTCCACAACCATACAACACCTGAAGGCTCTCCACAACCATACAACACCTGAAGGCTCTCCACAACCACACAACACCTGAAGGCTCTCCACAACCATACAACACGTGAAGGCTCTCCACAACCATACAACACCTGAAGGCTCTCCACAACCGTACAACACGTGAAGGCTCTCCACAACCATACAACACCTGAAGGCTCTCCACAACCATACAACACCTGAAGGCTCTCCACAACCGTACAACACCTGAAGGCTCTCCACAACCATACAACACCTGAAGGCTCTCCACAACCGTACAACACCTGAAGGCTCTCCACAACCGTACAACACGTGAAGGCTCTCCACAACCACACAACACGTGAAGGCTCTCCACAACCATACAAAACCTGAAGGCTCTCCACAACCATACAACACCTGAAGGCTCTCCACAACCACACAACACGTGAAGGCTCTCCACAACCATACAACACCTGAAGGCTCTCCACAACCACACAACACCTGAAGGCTCTCCACAACCATACAACACGTGAAGGCTCTCCACAACCGTACAACACCTGAAGGCTCTCCACAATCATACAACACCTGAAGGCTCTCCACAACCGTACAACACCTGAAGGCTCTCCACAACCACACAACACCTGAAGGCTCTCCACAACCACACAACACCTGAAGGCTCTCCACAACCATACAACACCTGAAGGCTCTCCACAACCACACAACACCTGAAGGCTCTCCACAACCACACAACACCTGAAGGCTCTCCACAACCATACAACACCTGAAGGCTCTCCACAACCATACAACACCTGAAGGCTCTCCACAACCATACAACACCTGAAGGCTCTCCACAACCACACAACACCTGAAGGCTCTCCACAACCACACAACACCTGAAGGCTCTCCACAACCACACAACACGTGAAGGCTCTCCACAACCACACAACACGTGAAGGCTCTCCACAACCACACAACACCTGAAGGCTCTCCACAAACACACAACACCTGAAGGCTCTCCACAACCATACAACACCTGAAGGCTCTGCACAACCATACAACACCTGAAGGCTCTCCACAACCACACAACACGTGAAGGCTCTCCACAACCACACAACACCTGAAGGCTCTCCACAACCATACAACACCTGAAGGCTCTCCACAACCACACAACAACGCTGGTCATTAAGGAGAGGAGGAAGATGAACTAGGCAGACAAAGACTCAGACAATATTATCATCAATAACTCATCAACTTATCGACACGAGACTTGTATTAAGCTGTGACTTAAGTGCATTATAAGTGGTCATTATATAATGAAATTTCATTATATAATGAAATTTGCACTTCCACTTTTAATTATAGTACCCTTGGGAAGTGATCAGTAGTCATTATATATAATAGTAACGTAAATTTGGACATTATCTTAAAACAATTTGCTATTATGATAAACTAATTATTTATAATCCTTATCAATGATGATTACGACGTTAATAATTCTATTAATCGCAATGAAATCACAATGGCGAGATGTATCATGAAAATCATGTAGTGGCAATGTAGGGACTCGAACCCGCGTTCTAGTGATTCCCATACACCTGCCTTAACCGACTCAGCCACGATGGTACAACAACCAACCAACCCAGCGGCCAGATTCACGAAGCAGTTACGCAAGTACTTATGAACGTGTACATCTTTTCTCAATCTTTGGCGGCTTTGTTTACATTTATTAAACAGTTTACAAGCATGAAAACTTGCCAATCAACTGTTGTTATTGTTATAAACAGCCTCCTGGTGCTTCGGAGCTCATTAACTGTCTAGTAATTGTAAATAAAGCCCCCAAAGATTGAGAAAAAATGTACACGTAAAATGTACTCCCGTTCGTAAGTACTTGCGTAACTGCTTCGTGAATCTGGCCCCATAACTCTATCGAGTGCTCTAGATCCTGGAGGCCCCGAGCCGGAGCCTAACCAGGGTGTTTTGTAGTCGACCCGACCACACACAATGTGGTCGTGTGGTCGGGTCGACTGTATACATTAAAATCTAATGTTTACATATCTGCTTTTTACATTTTTGAATAAATTGTTTTGTGTTCGAATCAAATTCATTGTGTTTTGTGTAAGTAGCTTCCTTATACTTCCCCTTTGGTCAAACTTTCTTCCATTTTATTGACTTCAGTCATGCCCATTATTTAATCTTCGTCTGTTTAGGCCAGGTAAGTGGTTCTCTTGATCTAGGTCCATGAAGCTGGCTAGTAATGCCCAAGATCATTTTAGTCATCCTTGTATGTGTATTCTGGGGAGAATTATCGTTTATTCTAGACTACGGTCCCCGGTATGCAGGCCCCCAGCATGCAGGCCCCCAGCATGCAGGCCCCTAGCATGCAGGCTCCCAGCATGCAGGCCCCCAGCATGCAGATCCTCAGCATGCAGGCTCCCTGCATGCAGGCCCCCAGCATGCAGGCTCCCAGCATGCAGATCCTCAGCATGCAGACCCCCAGCATGCAGGCCCCCAGCATGCAGGCTCCCAGCATGCAGATCCTCAGCATGCAGACCCCCAGCATGCAGGCCCCCAGCATGCAGGCTCCCAGCATGCAGGCTCCCAGCATACAGGCCCCCAGCATGCAGGCCCCCAGCATGCAGGCTCCCAGCATGCAGGCCCCCAGCATGCAGGCTCCCAGCATACAGGCCCCCAGCATGCAGGCTCCCAGCATGCAGGCTCCCAGCATACAGGCTCCCAGCATGCAGGCCCCCAGCATACAGGCTCCCAGCATGCAGGCTCCCAGCATGCAGGCTCCCAGCATGCAGGCTCCCAGCATACAGGCTCCCAGCATGTAGGCCCCCAGCATGCAGGCTCCCAGCATGCAGGCCCCCAGCATGCAGGCTCCCAGCATGCAGGCCCCCAGCATGCAGGCTCCCAGCATACAGGCCCCCAGCATGCAGGCCCCCAGCATGCAGGCCCCCAGCATGCAGGCTCCCAGCATGCAGGCTCCCAGCATGCAGGCTCCCAGCATGCAGGCTCCCAGCATGCAGGCCCCCAGCATGCAGGCTCCCAGCATACAGGCCCCCAGCATGCAGGCCCCCAGCATGCAGGCCCCCAGCATGCAGGCCCCCAGCATGCAGGCTCCCAGCATGCAGGCCCCCAGCATGCAGGCTCCCAGCATGCAGGCCCCCAGCATACAGGCCCTCAGCATGCAGGCTCCCAGCATACAGGCCCCCAGCATGCAGGCTCCCAGCATGCAGGCTCCCAGCATGCAGGCCCCGCGTATACTAATCTTCAATGCTTGTGAGAACGTTCATAGTACTATAGTACAAGCTAAAAAAAACAAAACAGCATCTGGTTGTCGTGTGTGAATACGTCCACGTGACATTCTCCCGCCACCCTGTCCTCCCGACACCTGGCGGCGGACCGTGTAACTGCACATGTAAACATCGACCCATCAAGGCAGCGAGGGACCCTGACCTTCTTTTCCGCCTCCACGTGGATCAATATAATTGTTCAGTGGTTGATTTAACAATGACCTGGTTTTAAAAATCTAGTTCACGGCAGGATTCATCTACGTTTTTAACAGTAGGTCTACAAATAGCAAGGACATATCCATTTTCACAACAGAATACACACCTACCCACACAGATGTTTAAAACAGGGGAAGCGAATGAATACAAGGGATATTTCCATAACGTTAGGAATAATCAGGAAGATAATTGGCAAATTAAATGATTCAACTAGCTAATCTGCTCACATTTTGGAGACGGTAACCAGCTATTCAGATAAAGAACTTCCAGATCCAAATAACTAGTTTCCGTGGTGTAGTGGTAAGACACTCGCCTGGCGTTCCGCGAGCGCTTTGTCATGGGTTCGTATCCTGGCCGGGGAGGATTTACTGGGCGCAAATCCTTAACTGTAGCCTCTGTTTAACGCAACAGTAAAATGTGTGTACTTGGTTGTAACAACGATTCTTCGCGGCGGGGATCGTATTCCAGGGACCTGCCCGAAACGCTACGCTGACTAGTGGCTGTACAAGAATGTAACAACTCTTCTATATATCTCAAAAAAAAAAAGATACAGGAAGGAAAGAAATCGGCTTGTAAAGGTTCTTCTCCCTCCCCATCCACATCCTCTTCCTGAATTTCAATACTTCATCCTTCTTTCTACCCCCTCCACACCCTTGTCCAAGCCCTTTGTACATCACAAGCTAAATAAAAGGTAATGTTTACAAAATAAACTACATAAGAGGCAACTCTCTAGGGAAATAAGAACGATAAAATAAATAAAGATAGAGAAAAATATATCCTCAGAGATATATTTTTATGATATATTTATCAAACTATATCCACAGTGATACAAGAGAACACAGTTGATTCTAAAGAGGTTAAGAGTCGTGGAGGGAAGTGGGGACGTGGGGACGATGACAACTCCAGAACTAACCACAATAGATGCATAAATCATTCCACACTCCGTCCTCGTCCCTTTACTTCCACATCCCTCTCCCCTCACGCTCACTTCCCTGCCCCTCCTCCCCTACACCCTCCCCCACCCATGTACTTCTGCCCTCAATTCACCAACAAATTCCCGACTAATTTACAATCCACCACCAGACAGTGATCTACCTATAATCCCCTAATCCGGTAGATCACTCCATCGTATACCAATCCTTCCTCCTCTACTCCAGGCACCATCAACCCTCCTATCATATGGTGCCACTGCCTAACACCCTAGGCACTACCAGCCTATCGACGCAAAATATTGCCTCACCAACTTTACAGAATTCTGAGACCAGACGACAGAACTGGAACACGACAAATAGTGATGGGCAGACTGCATATTTCAGGTCGACAGAAAGACCTTGGCACAGTTCCCTACATGCGACTAGTTACAGGGAGTACCTAAGCCATACAAGACAAGGGGTCACATAGCGCAGACTTCATCAGAGCAGCGAGATGCGCACACACCACCGTCCTAAAGGGGTCAGTTCTAAGTCCCCATCTTGTTAACGTCACAGTACATTACGGTGTCACACTACCGTGAACACAGTACACTACTGCGTCACACTACCGTGAACACAGTACACTACTGCGTCACACTACCGTGAACACAGTACACTACTGCGTCACACTACCGTGAACACAGTACACTACTGCGTCACACTACCGTGAACACAGTACACTACTGCGTCACACTACCGTGAACACAGTACACTACTGCGTCACACTACCGGGAACACAGTACACTACTGCGTCACACTACCGTGAACACAGTACACTACTGCGTCACACTACCGTGAACACAGTACACGGTGAAGCTTCCACTCCAGGTCAGGGAGGAGTGACCAGGGCCCAGTCCTCAACTGCTCGTCTCTCTTCACCCAACAGTAATTGGGTACCTGGTTGTTAACATATAGGTGCGTGGTAGTCCAGCTATGGGACGAGGAAGCTCTCCGTCCACCAACAGGAGTCAGAAGTCCTCCTGTACCCTCCTGTGGTAAACTCTACACAGGATTAAGCCTCCAGCTTCCGTGATGCGATTGGTCAAGGAAGGATGCCAGGAATCGGTGTAGGAAGCACTAGGAAGCACAGACAGCCTTGTTAGAGGTTGCTGCAGGCTGTACACAGGGCCCCAGCGTGGGGATATCACGCTACATCCTGCTATGTAAGCCATAGTGAGCAAAGTTAAGGTCAATGCCAAGCTCGATATCAACACCACACAGGAGTTGATACAACTCTGTAATTTTCAGCTATCAGTCCCGCAGTGTTTGGTAATTAAGTCTCCCCCACAGTGGGCGTGTCCCACCAGCGTGTCCCACCAGCGTGTCCCACCAGCGAGGGACTGGTCGCGTGTTCCACCAGCGAGGGGAGTGGTCGTGTGTCCCACCAGCGAGGGACAGGTCGCGTGTCCCACCAGCGAGGGACTGGTCGCGTGTCCCACCAGCGAGGGACTGGTCGCGTGTCCCACCAGCGAGGGACTGGTCGCGTGTCCCACCAGCGAGGGACTGGTCGCGTGTCCCACCAGCAAGGGACTGGTCGCGTGTCCCACCAGCGAGGGGCTGGTCGCGTGTCCCACCAGCGAGGGCCGGGCTGGTCGCGTGTCCCACCAGCGAGGGCCGGGCTGGTCGCGTGTCCCACCAGCGAGGGCCTGGTCGCGTGTCCCACCAGCGAGGGACTGGTCGCGTTTCCCACCAGCGAGGGACTGGTCGCGTTTCCCACCAGCGAGGGCCGGGCTGGTCGCGTGTCCCACCAGCGAGGGCCGGGCTGGTCGCGTGTCCCATCAGCGAGGGGCTGGTTGCGTGTCCCACCAGCGAGGGGCTGGTCGCGTGTCCCACCAGCGAGGGGCTGGTCGCGTGTCCCACCAGCGAGGGGCTGGTCGCGTGTCCCACCAGCGAGGGCCTGGTCGCGTGTCCCACCAGCGAGGGCCTGGTCGCGTGTCCCACCAGCGAGGGGCTGGTCGCGTGTCCCACCAGCGAGGGGCTGGTCGCGTGTCCCACCAGCGAGAGCCTGGACGCGTGTCCCACCAGCGAGGGCCGGGCTGGTCGCGTGTCCCACCAGCGAGGGACTGGTCGCGTGTCCCACCAGCGAGGGCCGGGCTGGTCGCGTGTCCCACCAGCGAGGGCCGGGCTGGTCGCGTGTCCCACCAGCGAGGGCCGGGCTGGTCGCGTGTCCCACCAGCGAGGGCCGGGCTGGTCGCGTGTCCCACCAGCGAGGGCCGGGCTGGTCGCGTGTCCCACCAGCGAGGGACTGGTCGCGTGTCCCACCAGCGAGGGACTGGTCGCGTGTCCCACCAGCGAGGGGCTGGTCGCGTGTCCCACCAGCGAGGGCCGGGCTGGTCGCGTGTCCCACCAGCGAGGGCCTGGTCGCGTGTCCCACCAGCGAGGGACTGGACGCGTGTCCCACCAGCGAGGGACTGGTCGCGTGTCCCACCAGCGAGGGCCGGGCTGGTCGCGTGTCCCACCAGCGAGGGCCGGGCTGGTCGCGTGTCCCACCAGCGAGGGCCGGGCTGGTCGCGTGTCCCACCAGCGAGGGCCGGGCTGGTCGCGTGTCCCACCAGCGAGGGCCGGGCTGGTCGCGTGTCCCACCAGCGAGGGCCGGGCTGGTCGCGTGTCCCACCAGCAAGGGCCGGGCTGGTCGCGTGTCCCACCAGTGAGGGCCGGGCTGGTCGCGTGTCCCACCAGCGAGGGCCGGGCTGGTCGCGTGTCCCGCCAGCGAGGGGACTGGTCGCGTGTCCCACCAGCGAGGGCCTGGTCGCGTGTCCCACCAGCGAGGGACTGGTCGCGTGTCCCACCAGCGAGGGCCGGGCTGGTCGCGTGTCCCACCAGCGAGGGCCGGGCTGGTCGCGTGTCCCACCAGCGAGGGACTGGTCGCGTGTCCCACCAGCGAGGGGCTGGTCGCGTGTCCCACCAGCGAGGGGCTGGTCGCGTGTCCCACCAGCGAGGGGCTGGTCGCGTGTCCCACCAGCGAGGGGCTGGTCGCGTGTCCCACCAGCGAGGGCCTGGTCGCGTGTCCCACCAGCGAGGGGCTGGTCGCGTGTCCCACCAGCGAGGGGCTGGTCGCGTGTCCCACCAGCGAGAGCCTGGTCGCGTGTCCCACCAGCGAGGGCCGGGCTGGTCGCGTGTCCCACCAGCGAGGGACTGGTCGCGTGTCCCACCAGCGAGGGCCGGGCTGGTCGCGTGTCCCACCAGCGAGGGCCGGGCTGGTCGCGTGTCCCACCAGCGAGGGCCTGGTCGCGTGTCCCACCAGCGAGGGCCGGACTGGTCGCGTGTCCCACCAGCGAGGGACTGGTCGCGTGTCCCACCAGCGAGGGCCGGGCTGGTCGCGTGTCCCACCAGCGAGGGCCGGGCTGGTCGCGTGTCCCACCAGCGAGGGCCTGGTCGCGTGTCCCACCAGCGAGGGACTGGTTGCGTGTCCCACCAGCGAGGGACTGGTCGCGTGTCCCACCAGCGAGGGACTGGTCGCGTGTCCCACCAGCGAGGGCCGGGCTGGTCGCGTGTCCCACCAGCGAGGGCCGGGCTGGTCGCGTGTCCCACCAGCGAGGGCCGGGCTGGTCGCGTGTCCCACCAGCGAGGGCCTGGTCGCGTGTCCCACCAGCGAGGGACTGGTCGCGTGTCCCACCAGCGAGGGACTGGTCGCGTGTCCCACCAGCGAGGGGCTGGTCGCGTGTTCCGCCAGCGAGGGGACTGGTTGCGTGTCCCGCCAGCGAGGGGACTGGTCGCGTGTCCCACCAGCGAGGGCCGGGCTGGTCGCGTGTCCCACCAGCGAGGGCCGGGCTGGTCGCGTGTCCCACCAGCGAGGGCCGGGCTGGTCGCGTGTCCCACCAGCGAGGGCCGGGCTGGTCGCGTGTCCCGCCAGCGAGGGGACTGGTCGCGTGTCCCACCAGCAAGGGGCTGGTCGCGTGTCCCACCAGCGAGGGCCGGGCTGGTTGCGTGTCCCACCAGCGAGGGGACTGGTCGCGTGTCCCACCAGCGAGGGCCGGGCTGGTCGCGTGTCCCACCAGCGAGGGCCGGGCTGGTCGCGTGTCCCGCCAGCGAGGGGACTGGTCGCGTGTCCCACCAGCGAGGGCCGGGCTGGTCGCGTGTCCCGCCAGCGAGGGGACTGGTCGCGTGTCCCACCAGCGAGGGCCGGGCTGTTCGCGTGTCCCGCCAGCGAGGGGACTGGTCGCGTGTCCCACCAGCGAGGGCCGGGCTGGTCGCGTGTCCCGCCAGCGAGGGCCGGGCTGGTCGCGTGTCCCGCCAGCGAGGGGACTGGTCGCGTGTCCCACCAGCGAGGGCCGGGCTGGTCGCGTGTCCCGCCAGCGATTGGACTGGTCGCGTGTCCCACCAGCGAGGGCCGGGCTGGTCGCGTGTCCCGCCAGCGAGGGGACTGGTCGCGTGTCCCACCAGCGAGGGCCGGGCTGGTCGCGTGTCCCGCCAGCGAGGGGACTGGTCGCGTGTCCCAACAGCGAGGGCCGGGTTGGTCGCGTGTCCCACCAGCGAGGGGACTGGTCGCGTGTCCCACCAGCGAGGGCCGGGCTGGTCGCGTGTCCCACCAGCGAGGGGCTGGTCGCGTGTCCCACCAGCGAGGGCCGGGCTGGTCGCGTGTCCCACCAGCGAGGGCCGGGCTGGTCGCGTGTCCCACCAGCGAGGGCCGGGCTGGTCGCGTGTCCCACCAGCGAGGGCCGGGCTGGTCGCGTGTCCCACCAGCGAGGGCCGGGCTGGTAACATTGTTCACTACAAAGAACACACAAACCCCGCGGAAGGGGAGGCGACGACACGAAGATCCTCCACCTGCATAACACTGAGGGTAATTAGTACACTGCACGCAGGGAGGAGGCACCCGGGCCACACTGCACGCAGGGAGGAGGCACCCGGCCACACTGCACGCAGGGAGGAGCACCCGGGCCACACTGCACGCAGGGAGGCACCCGGGCCACACTGCACGCAGGAAGGAGGCACCCGGGCCACACTGCACGCAGGGAGGCACCCGGGCCACACTGCACGCAGGGAGGAGGCACCCGGGCCACACTGCACGCAGGGAGGAGGCACCCGGGCCACATTGCACGCAGGGAGGAGGCACCCGGGCCACACTGCACGCAGGAAGGAGGCACCCGGGCCACACTGCACGCAGGAGGAGGCACCCGGGCCACAGTGCACGCAGGGAGGAGGCACCCGGGCCACACTGCACGCAGGGAAGAGGCACCCGGGCCACAGTGCACGCAGGGAGGAGGCACCCGGGCCACACTGCACGCAGGGAGGAGGCATCCGGGCCACACTGCACGCAGGGAGGCGGCACCAGGGCCACACTACACGCAGGAGGAGGCACCCGGGCCACACTACACGCAGGGAGGAGGCACCAGGGCCACACTACACGCAGGGAGGAGGCACCAGGGCCACACTACACGCAGGGAGGAGGCACCCGGGCCACACTGCACGCAGGGAGAGGCACCCGGGCCACACTGCACGCAGGGAGGAGGCACCCGGGCCACACTGCACGCAGGGAAGAGGCACCCGGGCCACACTACACGCAGGGAGGAAGCACCCGGGCCACACAACACGCAGGAGGAGGCACCCGGGCCACACTACACGCAGGGAGGAGCACCCGGGCCACACTACACGCAGGAGGCACCCGACCACACTGCACGCAGAGAGGAGGCACCCGGGCCACACTACACGCAGGGAGGCACCCGGGCCACACTACACGCAGGGAGGAGGCACCGGCCACACTACACGCAGGGGCACCCGGCCAAAATACACGCAGGAGGAGGGCACCCGGGCCACACTACACGCAAGGAGGAGGCACCCGGGCCACACTACACGCAGGGAGGCACCCGGGCCACACTACACGCAGGGAGGCACCCGGGCCACACTACACGCAGGGAGGAGGCACCCGGGCCACACTGCACGCAGAGGAGGCACCCGGCCACACTGCACGCAGGGAGGCACCGGGCCACACTGCCGCAGGGAGGCCCGGGCCACACTACACGCAGGGAGGCACCCGGCCACACTGCACGCAGGGAGGCACCCGGCCACACTGCACACGGGAGGAGGCACCCGGGCCACACTGCACGCAGGAGGAGACACCCGGGCACACTGCACGCAGGGAGGCACCCGGCCACACTGCACGCAGGGAGGCACCCGGGCCACTACACGCAGGGAGGCACCCGGGCCACACTGCAAGCAGGGAGGAGGCACCCGGGCCACACTACACTCAGGGAGGCACCCGGGTCACACTGCACGCAGAGAGGCACCCGGGCCACACTGCACGCAGGGAGGAGGCACCCGGGCCACACTGCACGCAGGAAGTGCCTACTAATTATTATTCGATTTATACTGGGATTATAGCCGAAGGTGGATAATAAACCTCTTTTTGAAAATAGGCAAATTTGTTAGAAAAATATTTACCTCTGAATGAGGACAGGATCGAGGCACTTCGCTGCTGCTATGCTCAGAATGTGGAGAAAACGTGCA
>WNGS01092210.1:22768818-22785862 GCA_020271785.1 Procambarus virginalis
CTGCAAAGGAGAAGTCCAGGCAGTACAGTTATGTGGAGACACGGATGGACTACAAAAGGAACACACAGTGGTAGAGAGTACTGATGAACACAGTGTGAGCACAGACCCAGACAGACTACAGGACGCAACACAAAAGGAAGTTAGTGAGCAGCAACAGTCATCTGCAGGATGCCCTCCTAAATCTACCAGCAAAGAGCCAACACAGAGTATAGCGGAGGTACACCATGACAAAACATGAACGTGCAACCGACATTATGCACCAGGTGGGTGTAAATATTATGGGCTGTCAGGAAGAACAAATGCAACATGCAAATATCACCACCTATGAAACTGCAGAAATATCCTAAACACAGGAACGTGTCGCTCTGATAACCGCAAATATTTCCACCCGAAACTGTAAAAATTCGCTGACCAAAAAGGAATGTTTTAACAATGCCCAGATCTTCATATCAAAAGAACAAAGCGAATAAAATCAGAAGACCGCCATTATGAATATAGGAACACCCATACATACCAGGGGGATTTTTAGTAAGAGAAAGAGAAAAACAATTTCAAGAAATGTCCAAACTGTACCGTCAACTGTCAGATGCAAAACAGGACACAGATAACGAGGCGCCCTTACCAGAACCACAGATACTAACACCAAGTAAAATACCCAACACTTCCACAAATACCACAGCACCTTTCATATTTGCCAACATACAAGGTATCAAAACACGCAATACCTATTTGGTGTGTAAATGCTGTATTTTCTGTGCATGGCATAAATTACATTTGATTAATGGGGAAATGGTGGCAAAAAATTAGGCTATTCTCTATGAATGTATAGGATGTGGAGTATGTGTAGGTATGTATGCTTGTATTTGCGACTGTTGGTTTAGAAACAAGTTACCTAATTTGCGTAGCAAGACTAGGATTTTTTTGAGGTATAGAAATGATTAGCCTATGAATATAGTGGTTAGCATCCAGCTGAGTTGCGAGATGGATGAATTGAGGTGCGACATTTGGATAGCTATTTGATGGATGTGAGAACAGTTCACTAGCCAATGAACACAGCTACTAATCCGCTGTGTTGCCAGATGTGTGGTAACTACTTGTGGATTATAGTACGATATCTAGCTATAGGGTTTCATAATTGCTGTTGTGTATAAAACTAGAATGAGAGCTATTTATTAAAACTATTATTGTAAACTAAAACTTTAAGTGGGATCCCTTGGTTGTTTTAAGCATAAGGTGGACATGAATATGAATGAGATTGGGTGGAAATATATAGGAGCTGCCTCGTATGGGCCAATAGGACTTCTGCAGTTACCTTTATTCTTATGTTCAGCTCACCTACAATACTGCCAGATGTACGCTTCTGCTGAAATTGCGGTATGACATTTGGGTTGCTGTTATACTTTTGCACTTATTACCGAATAATAATTACAGTTGTGGATGATTAAAATGTATATTCTTAAACCTCTCATTAGGTTAGGTGGGGATGATTAGTCTAGTCATTTTTTAATAATAACATCAAATTCACATGCTAGTAGGACGCTAAAGGCGGCATTGGTCATCCAGTGACGTCACACATAGTTGACTAGTCAGGTGCTGTGATACCTTGACATTTATATGTTAATGGCCAACAATACCTTATCCCAATACCTGAGGTCGCTTTTCGTGATGTCACTAAACAACGACAGCAACTGGTCTGTATTTGTTTGTTATATAATAAGTTGGGTTAGGATGGTTTGATATTGTTTATGAATAACGGAAAATAGGAGCAATGAGCGAAAATACGAGCCAATGTAGCTAAATATCGACTCTGATGAAGCACAGAGCATAGGTGAGGTATTAAGCCCGATTAAGAGTTCACACTTATGTGTGAACCTCCTGGAATCCGCATTTAGCACGTTGGCGCCTCGCACCACATTAGGGATGATGACGTCAGAAAAGAAGGAAACTGCAGAAGGCCTTATTTCAAAACATGAGAGGCTTGCTTTTACTGAATGAGTATTTTGATTTGTCATATGCTACAGTAAGGTGTGGAAGGCATGTTTTTGAGAGAATGTGAGATGCGCATATACATTTATGCATGTGCATATATATTTATGCGATTATGCAGCAATATTGGATTACTACTGAAATCGCATTAAAGTCACCACGCCTGGAAGGGGACTGTTTTCATACAAATGGATGATAGTGGGTTTTTCATTTTTATTTGCCCTATGATCAATAAGCATTCTGTGAAGACAAGATTGTCAAAGCTCAAATTACATTCTCTAGAAAGACGAAGAAGAAATAGGGGTGATATGATAGAGGCGTGACTGAATGGATTCATGATAAAGGGGGATATTAATAGGTTATTAAAATTATCAAGACAGAACACGAAACAATGGGTATAAATTGGATAAGTTTTACATTTAGGAAAAAAGACCTGAGTAAATACTGGTTCAGTTAGAGGGAGGAACGCTGAGATACATGGCAGTTCATGCTCTGTGTTGCTCCCCTTTGATACATGTAATGGGTGATGGTTGGAAGTAAACATGAAATTTAAAATAGATTAGGGATGATGGTTTCAGGGTCACTGTTGTAACGCAAAACACACGACTCATAGACCGGCTTTTTAATCCCCTTGAACGTGCCTGTGCAGGATCGCTGAGCGGCTAGCTGGTGACGTCATTGACCATTAGCGATGCCAGTGCATGGGTCACTGGAGTAACGAAAAAACATGTATGACTACGAGGGACCTTTTAATCCCCTTGAGCGAAATTTATGGACTATAAGGCAATCACCCGGTGGGTAACGAAAAACATGTACGACGGATCGTGTCCCCTCAAAACTGTAACGAAAAACTGGTACGACGGATCGTGTCCCCTCAAAACTGCAACGAAAAACTGGTACGACGGATCGTGTCCCCTCAAAACTGTAACGAAAAACAGGTGCGACGGACCGTGTCCCCTCAAAACTGTAACAAAAAACAGGTGCGACGGATCGTGTCCCCTTAAAACTGTAACGAAAAACATGTGCGACGGATCGTGTCCCTCGAAACTGTAATGAAAAACAGGTGCGACGGATCGTGTCCCTCAAAACTGTAACGAAAAACAGGTACGACGGATCGTGTCTCTTAAAACTGTGACGAAAAACAGGTGCGACGGATCGTGTCCCTCGAAACTGTAACGAAAACAGGTATGACGGATCGTGTCCCCTCAAAACTGTGACGAAAAACAGGTGCGACGGACCGTGTCCCTCGAAACTGTAATGAAAAACAGGTGCGACGGACCGTGTCCCTCGAAAAAAGCAAAACGGACACGGTCCGTCGCACTTGATACTACTACCATCACCCCCAATCCCACCTCACCATCACCCTCATCCACCTCATCATCCCCCCGCCCACCTCACCATCACCCCCACCCACCTCACCAACACCCCCATCCACCTCACCATCACCCTCCATCCACCTCACCATCACCCCTCCGCCCACCTCACCATCACTCCCGCCCACCTCACCATCACCCTCCACCCACTTCACCATCACCCCCCACCCACCTCACCATCACCCCCGCCCACCTCACCATCACCCCCTACCCACCTCACTGCCACCCTCCACCCACCTCACCATCACCCTCCACCCACCTCACAATCACCCCCACCCACCTCACCATCACCCCCATCCACCTCACCATTACCCTCCACCCACCTCACCCTCCACCCACCTCACCATCACCCCCCCACCCACCTCACCATCACCCCCACCCACCTCACCATCACCCCATCCACCTCACCATCACCCTCCACCCACCTCACCATCACCCCCACCCACCTCACCCTCCACCCACCTCACCATCACCCTCCACCCACCTCCCCCTCCACTGGCCCAAATAACTATCGACATTCATCATCAATAATGTATTGGAATGTTCACATCTGGATTGAGGTCTAGAATTTTCCTGTTGTCGTTTGTGAGAACGCCTGGGGGGGGGGGTGAGTAGGGAAATTGACGACGTAGAACGTCTTCCTCCATCGCCTAGATGGATGACAGATGGCTGGTCGGTGGATGAGGGGTGATAATTGCAAGACCCGGGTGTGGTTTCTGGTCACCCCTTCCCCCTTTGGAGATGTAGACCGTCCCATCCATCAGTGTAGATGGATGACAGGTAGATGACTGTAACCCGTGATGGGTGAGCATGATCGATCTGGTTGGGGTGTGTGTGAGGGTGTGTCAGCCACACCATGGCTGACACACCGTACAACCGCGCATCACCCCACCCACACTCCCTCAGGGCAAGGCGATGTCTTCTTTATTATACACCCCATACCCACCCCGTGGTGGTTAGTAGTTTAAACAGTCGTATCTTGTATGTGGTATAATTCGATACGATTAGTGTGAAGGCATACGCGCACGTGTGTGTGTGTGTGTGTGTATGTGTGTGTGTGTGTGTGTGTGTGTGTGTGTGGTGTGTGTGTGTGTGTGTGTGTGTGTGTGTGTGTGTGTGTGTGTGTGTGTATGTGTGTGTGTGAGAGAGAGAGAGAGAGAGAGAGAGAGAGAGAGAGAGAGAGAGAGAGAGAGAGAGAGAGAGAGAGAGAGAGAGAGAGAGAGAGAGAGAGAGAGAACCCGGGAGTGTGGAGAGAGAGAGTGTAAGGGTCAACTATATTTGTTTAGAGACTAACACTTACACCTTGTCTAGTAGTTTTTAAACAGTCATATTTTGTACATAGTAAACACCTTTCATTTGCTATACAGTCATAAGGTCTTGGTGGTTTTTTCCTGATAGTTCCCTTCCCTTCCCTTCCAGTATAAAAATAACTAGACACTTGTTTTGGTACAGATTAAATGATGTTTTCGCCTCAATCCACAATCATAAACATGATCATAAATATGACATGGTTCCACAATCAGGGATAAATAGCCACAGGGGTCCGGTCTCTGGAGTTGATGAGTACCACTTAGACGTGTCGTATTAGGCTACCCAATCCTCTGCCCAACAACAGTGACATAATCATCTTCATCCTCCACCACAACACCTCTTCACCATCACCCTCCACTGCCTACAACCACCACCTACATCTTCAACATAGTATTAGTAGTTTTGATAATATCAACCGTCAAATAATAGCGTGTTTTATTCCTTGTAACGTAACGTAACGTAACCAAAAGGGGAACATCTTATTCGTTGTACAAATATCATTCCATCAAATCATTCTGCTTCTACGCCATTCGTTGTGCTCGTCTTCTGTGCTACCAATTCTACTCTACCATTCCGACTTCATGTTTTGTGTTTACTCTCCAATATGCAGTAATTAAAATTTTCCCATACCACCATATATTAAGTCTAACTTTAACCAAGACAGTCACTTCCCTACAATTTAAACATTACTTTTCCATCTCATCAACACAACTTTGTTTTAAAATCTTAGCTCGCCAAATTAACTTAGTAATTTTACATAGTAATTTTTTTTTGCAAACTTAGTTTTTATTTTAAACTCACAATAGTTTTTAGAATAATACTTTTCTTCTGTCAACTGGTTGATCTCACTACATTCCTCCTGACCTCTGCTTCCTCTCACTTGTCAGTCTTAGGTTAGTTATCATGTCTGCCATCTTATCTTTATAAGACGCTCTGATATAACAAGTTCTCGGTTATATCTTTTGTTATTCTCCCGGCGAGTGCTCGGCCGAGGCTTGGGTGAGGCACGTGGTGTGGCTGACACAGCTGGTGGTGGTGGCACGTGGTGTGGCTGACACAGCTGGTGGTGGTGGTGGCACGTGGTGTGGCTGACACAGCTGGTGGTGGTGGCACGTGGTGTGGCTGACACAGCTGGTGGCGGAGCAATAAGGACTCTACACTAATAAAAGCCAAATATTAACAATGCAAATTCGAAAAGTGAATTCCAAGTGTTCTTGTTTGTCAGTAAGTTAATTAACGGGACCCAGACGGACCAGTCAGTACTGACCCGACCATAATAAATAATAATAATAATAATAATAATAATAATAATAATAATACACAGAGAAATCACATTAATGTGATATATCAAAGAACAAATCAACCGGAGCCGTCATGAGGGTTCGAATCTATGCGCTGAGTGTTCCCAGACGCGTTCTAGTCAAGTAGTAGGAGAGTCAGAGGTAGTACTGATGCTTGTAGCGCCCGAGTGCATGGGGGAAATTGTGTGAAACCCCAGTTAGGCTTCAGTGGAAGCCTCGGGACCCTTGTGGGTACATTATCACTCCTGGTTGCAATTCTTTTGACCATGTCGTGGTGCAGTGGACTAGAGCGCGTCCGAGAACAACCAGCGCATAGGTTCGAACCCTCATCATGGCTGCTGTGGAATTGTTCAAGAATAATAATAATAACAACAATATTTATATAAAATACATAGATTTTTATACAACATACAGTGAAGAATTCCTAGGTAAGGTAATTGTCAGGACAAAGCTTCGTAAATAATTTAAAGTAAGACACAGAGGAGCGAGGGTGTGGGAGAGCAGCACCCTACACACTTCTCTCTACATCTACCTTTGTTAATAAAATAAATAAATAATAAATAAATAAATAAATAAATAAATAAATAAATAAATAAATAAAATCGTGTGTAATTTATTCTACAATTCATACGTAAAATGAAAACAAAACAAAGCAGTATACCAAAAATATGTATAAAGTTATTACGACGGCCTCTATTCTAGGCTCCGTTCTTGTTGTTAGGTTACTTTATTATACTCCTGCTCAGAAGTCATCTGTCTTTCAATGGTGAGCAAAGCTGACCCAATCTATCCCCCGTCCACTGTGAAATGACGGTATGACACACCGCTGGAGCCGGAGGTACAGTACCGCAGGTTAGGATAATGGAAGATATTGTTGATGGTCAACTTTCTCTACACTTGTATTTGCCCGAGTGCTTGTTCTTACTGTCCCTGTGTGTGTGTGCAGGTCTTGGAGGGGCAGCATCTCTCGTACGGCTTTAGTTTTATTCCACAAGTGAAGTATAGACTTGAAACTTTTGGAGACGCTTAGGGTGAGTGACCGTTGCTTGGCCTCTGGGAGGGCCACTCCTCCCTGGCTAGGCCCCTGGCAGGGCCACTCCTCCCTGGCTAGGCCCCTGGCAGGGCCACTCCTCCCTGGCTAGGCCCCTGGCAGGGCCACTCCTCCCTGGCTAGGCCCCTGGCAGGGCCACTCCTCCCAAGTAACGTTACAGCCACCGAGGTAGAGGTGAAAGAGACACAACTTTGCGGAGGAAGCCTCTAATGACTCAAGAGGAGAACCTCTAGACCAGAGGAACTGGTCAAGAGGTTCTGACGAAGGAGCAGCTTCCCAGGATGTGGCAGCGGCGGTCAGTTCATGTACAGGACGCTTACATGTAGGTCAAACCTGCGCGTGAGCGGTGGTGGTTAGGGCTGACGGCCTGTGGCCGCCCATTGTTTGTCATGGGGAGTGAGGAGGTTGCTGCAGGAGAGGTCATTGGGTGGGAGGGGACGTATGGGGGTGGGTGGGGGGTGTTGCGTGATCTGAGGGTGCAGCGTGGAGTTTAGAGGGGAACAAGGACTAGGACTACAGGACTGACTAACAGGACAACGGGACTAGTTGCAGCAGAACTAGCAAACATTGCTGTTGAACAAGAGGTAAGGAACCAATGGCTAAGTGTTATAGGGAAATAAGCGCCTTGGAATTTACAAATTTACTCAAATACCAGCGATGTACAAGCGTTCTCTCTGTAGATGGCGCGCCTTTTTAATATATTATAAATTACCCACAATTAGGCCACCTAGTAAAGGGATTTATTATTAATAAGTTCCCGTTTATTCTGTCACATGCCTCCTCCCTCCCCTTCCCCTCACTGAACTTTTAATAGAGACGGGGGAAAAACAGCGTTAAATGGGGTAGGGGGACATGAACATGGCGTGTGGAGCGTCTGTTGGGTGCTCCATGCTGTGCGGAGCACCCGCAGGCGTTCCCAATGCCGTTCCCTGTCCCACAAGGACCCGTCCCCCCCCCCCCCCCCGTCGATTACGAGACAGTGAGCGCCGTCTACTCCTGCTGATCACACTGGAGCGACACGCGGCCTTAACCTATCCTCTCGATTTAAACAACACATGCTGACATTATAATCGCTAACGGCCCAAATATGATGTACTATATAACTCATAGCGGCTCACACACCTTAAAGTTTACAGTACGTGGGTCCTCGGTGGGTCCTAGGTGCCCGCTTGGCCTGCCCACCACCACCACCTACTCTCAATAAGACTTTTGTACATAACGTGCCACAGTGAAGGTCAAATTTGCCCATTCGTTCATGATCAGCCATTAGAACATGTAAAATAATACAACTTGATGTTCGAAAAGTAATCTCTATATGGAGCATAGCTCTTAGGGTACTATGGGCTCACCATAGCCCGTGCTACTTGGAACTTTTTGTTCCAAGTAGCGAATCTTAAATAACAACACCTTAGGGTAATGGAGATGTTACATATGAGGGAGGGTGGTGAAGGGAGGGTGGTGAAGGGAGGCCTTGAGGTAAGACACGATTCAGGGAGGGAGGGAAGGGAATTATCAGCGGAAAGCACCAAGGCATTACGACTATATATCACTGGGAAGGGGTCAGGATAAGGATTTGGGATGGGACGGAGGGAAGGAATGGTGCCCAACCACTTGGACGGTCGGGGATTGAACGCCGACCTGCATGAAGTGAGACCGTCGCACTACCGTCCACCCCAAGTGAGTGGCAGGGAGTCTCAGGAATGTTTAAGAAACAGGGCGATCCGATTGTTGGAAAATGCGTTAAATATGTGTAGTGTGTGATAGGATGGTTAGAGAGGGTAGTTAAGAACTAAGTGCAAGGTTTTGGGAAGACTTTTTATACGTTGTTAAGACGTGCTTGTGGTACAGGACAAGCACACTTGTCATCTCCAGAACAAGAAGGTGTGAATATGACTCTTGTTGCTGTAGGGTTTAATGGTGATTTGTAAAATATTAATAGTTATGATGTAATAATAATTTAATAACTCACTTCTCGGGGGACAGGAAGCCAGAGTGTATTCATACACGTTTTTTATTTTTATCGACGTTCCTCCCGCCCTCCCAAGGTCGAATTACTGACCCCGCCCAGGATACAACGCCACAACAACCTGACCACCTCCTGGGTACCAACTTACTGCTAGGTGAACAGACCATTAGGTGAAAGGAAATGTGCCCCACCATTTCTGTCCCGCCTTTGATTCGAACCAGGAATTCTCGATTGTGCGTCGAGAACGAACCCGACTGCACTACCCGGACCCTAAATGTAATGGGTTATGTTGTCTGGGGTTCCAGGTGGCAGGCAGCAATATTGTGGCCACACAGTGGTGGCGGGCGCCAGCATAAGAGACACGCTGTCAGTGTGAGCTGGAAGAGTAGAAGTGACTGGAACTTGTGGTGGAAGTTCTATTAAGATAATTTCCATTCTGTTTCGTGGTGTTGGAGCACAAAACATGGAAGGAAACATACCTATTTGTTATATATTTGTTTACCTTTACACATCAAATATTTAAATGTTAACCATGTCCATATTGTGAGCTGCGAGTGGTGCAGCTCCATGTCATCTGGAACACTGAGGAGACTCGAACCCCTGACCACAGTACTCCCAGGTGTTCACCTTACCCCTCTACCACGACATGGTATAAGTTCAGCACGTTCTCGCCAGCGATTACAACGTCAAAAAAACAGGCGTACTAAAATGCCCTTATCCTTACCTACCAGAACACCCAGTAACAGAAAACGAGACATTGTCAATTTCGCGAGCCGCTTCGCGAGCCAAGGGTAAAGATAACCCCCCAAGCACTCGGGTGAAGATAACCCCCCAAGCACTCGGGTAAAGATAACCCCCCAAGCACTCGGGTGAAGATAACCCCCAAGCACTCGGGTGAAGATAACCCCCCAAGCACTCGGGTGAAGATAACCCCAAGCACTCGGGTGAAGATAACCCCCCAAGCACTCGGGTGAAGATAACCCCCAAGCACTCGGGTGAAGATAAAGTAGTATGCATAGAACAGTGTGATTCAGCTTCACATACACACACAAACTACACTAACGTGATATATATCAATGAGATAACCAACTGCATATATCACGTGATGATATATCATGGCAAGAGAGTGTCTCGCCAGCTAGGGAAGTGGCACCACGGTGGGTCGTACCCGTCACTTTCTTGTCGAGAGGCTATGTTTGAGGTGCATTAAGGAATTCCCTTCATAGGAAAGAAAACCAATGTGGTGGGTGAACCATTTATATTTGTACGTTATGGACTATATGGCTCAGTAGAAGGTATTGAAAAATCCTCGCCTTGCTACACACAGGAGCAGGGGCAGTGATAGACCAGGTCAGCCCGTGTAGGGGCAGTGAGAGACCAGGTCAGCCCGTGTAGGGGCAGTGATAGATCAGGTCAGCCCGTGTAGGGGCAGTGATAGACCAGGTCAGCCCGTGTAGGGACAGTGATAGACCAGGTCAGCCCGTGTAGGGGCAGTGATAGACCAGGTCAGCCCGTGTAGGGGCAGTGATAGACCAGGTCAGCCCGTGTAGGGGCAGTGATAGACCAGGTCAGCCCGTGTAGGGGCAGTGATAGACCAGGTCAGCCCGTGTAGGGGCAGTGATAGACCAGGTCAGCCCGTGTAGGGGCAGTGATAGACCAGGTCAGCCCGTGTAGGGGCAGTGATAGACCAGGTCAGCCCGTGTAGGGGCAGTGATAGACCAGGTCAGCCCGTGTAGGGGCAGTGATAGACCAGGTCAGCCCGTGTAGGGGCAGTGATAGACCAGGTCAGCCCGTGTAGGGCAGTGATAGACCAGGTCAGCCCGTGTAGGGGCAGTGATAGACCAGGTCAGCCCGTGTAGGGGCAGTGATAGACCAGGTCAGCCCGTGTAGGGGCAGTGATAGACCAGGTCAGCCCGTGTAGGGGCAGTGATAGACCAGGTCAGGTCACGGGCTGAAAACGACCCAGGGTGACCACCAGGTCAGGTCACGGGCTGAAGACGACCCAGGGGTGACTACCAGGTCAGGTCACGGGCTGAAAACGACCCAGGGTGACCACCAGGTCAGGTCACGGGCTGAGGACGACCCAAGGTGACCACCAGGTCAGGTCACGGGCTGAGGACGACCCAGGGTGACTACCAGGTCAGGTCACGGGCTGAAAACGACCCAGGGTGACCACCAGGTCAGGTCACGGGCTGAGGACGACCCAGGGTGACCACCAGGTCAGGTCACGGGCTGAGGACGACCCAGGGTGACCACCAGGTCAGGTCACGGGCTGAGGACGACCCAGGGTGACCACCAGGTCAAGTCACGGGCTGAGGACGACCCAGGGTGACCACCAGGTCAGGTCACGGGCTGAGGACGACCCAGGGTGACCACCAGGTCAGGTCACGGGCTGAGGACGACCCAGGGTAACCACCAGGTCAGGTCACGGGCTGAGGACGACCCAGAGTGACCACCAGGTCAGGTCACGGGCTGAGGACGACCCGTGGTAACCACCAGGTCAGGTCACGGGCTGACAACGACCCAGGGGGACCACCAGGTCAGGTCACGGGCTGAGGACGACCCAGGGGGACCACCAGGTCAGGTCACGGGCTGAGGACGACCCAGGGTGACCACCAGGTCAGGTCACGGGCTGAGGACGACCCAGGGGGACCACCAGGTCAGGTCACGGGCTGATGACGACCCAGGGTGACCACCAGGTCAGGTCACGGGCTGAGGACGACCCGTGGTAACCACCAGGTCAGGTCACGGGCTGAGGACGACCCGGGGGGACCACCAGGTCAGGTCACGGGCTGAGGACGACCCGTGGTAACCACCAGGTCAGGTCACGGGCTGAGGACGACCCGGGGGGACTACCAGGTCAGGTCACGGGCTGAGGACGACCCGTGGTAACCACCAGGTCAGGTCACGGGCTGAGGACGACCGGGGGGACCACCAGGTCAGGTCACGGGCTGAGAACGACCCGTGGTAACGACCAGGTCAGGTCACGGGCTGAGGACGACCCAGGGGGACCACCAGGTCAGGTCACGGGCTGAGGACGACCCGTGGTAACCACCAGGTCAGGTCACGGGCTGAGGACGACCCGGGGGACCACCAGGTCAGGTCACGGGCTGAGGACGACCGGGGGGACCACCAGGTCAGGTCACGGGCTGAGGACGACCCGTGGTAACCACCAGGTCAGGTCACGGGCTGAGGACGACCCGTGGTAACGACCAGGTCAGGTCACGGGCTGAGGACGACCCGTGGTAACGACCAGATCAGGTCACTGGCTGAGGACGACCCAGGGGGACCACCAGGTCAGGTCACGGGCTGAGGACGACCCGTGGTAACCACCAGGTCAGGTCACGGGCTGAGGACGACCCGTGGTAACCACCAGGTCAGGTCACGGGCTGAGGACGACCCGGGGGGACCACCAGGTCAGGTCACGGGCTGAGGACGACCCGGGGGGACCACCAGGTCAGGTCACGGGCTGAGGACGACCCGTGGTAACCACCAGGTCAGGTCACGGGCTGAGGACGACCCGTGGTAACCACCAGGTCAGGTCACGGGCTGAGGACGACCCGGGGGGACCACCAGGTCAGGCCACGGGCTGAGGACGACCCAGGGTGACCACCAGGTCAGGTCACGGGCTGAGGACGACCCAGGGTGACCACCAGGTCAGGTCACGGGCTGAGGACGACCCAGGGTGACCACCAGGTCAGGTCACGGGCTGAGGACGACCCAGGGTGACCACCAGGTCAGGTCACGGGCTGAGGACGACTCGGGGTGACCACCAGGTCAGGTCACGGGCTGAGGACGACTCGGGGTGACCACCAGGTCAGGTCACGGGCTGAGGACGACCCAGGGTGACCACCAGGTCAGGTCACGGGCTGAGGACGACCCAGGGGGGCCACCAGGTCAGGTCACGGGCTGAGGACGACCCAGGGTGACCACCAGGTCAGGTCACGGGCTGAGGACGACCCAGGGGGACCACCAGGTCAGGTCACGGGCTGAGGACGACCCAGGGGGACCACCAGGTCAGGTCACGGGCTGAGGACGACCCAGGGTGACCACCAGGTCAGGTCACGGGCTGAGGACGACCCAGGGTGACCACCAGGTCAGGTCACGGGCTGAGGACGACCCGTGGTAACCACCAGGTCAGGTCACGGGCTGAGGACGACCCAGGGGGACCACCAGGTCAGGTCGTATCACCACTACACAATCTACCCCAGCACGCATCTTCGCCCAAATTATAAATTATTAAGGTAAGAGCCTTAAGGCCGAGGTGGTGGCAGGCCGGACCCGCGGTCGACACCACACTCACGCACCCCGACCTCGAACCCCGACTCATCACTCTCATACCGTCCTCTACCCTAATTATTATTACCATTATTATAATTATTATTATTACCGATATTAAAATTAATCAGTATACTACTGTGAGACGAGGACTGAGAACACCCGAGGAGTGCCAGGTGAGGACACACCCGAGGAGTGCCAGGTGAGGACACACCTGAGGGGTGCCAGGTGAGGACACACCCGAGGGGTGCCAGGTGAGGACACACCTGAGGGGTGCCAGGTGAGGACACACCTGAGGAGTGCCAGGTGAGGACACACCTGAGGAGTGCCAGGTGAGGACACACCTGCGGAGTGCCAGGTGAGGACACACCTGAGGGGTGCCAGGTGAGGACACACCTGAGGAGTGCCAGGTGAGGACACACCCGAGGAGTGCCTCGTGAGGACACACCTGAGGGGTGCCAGGTGAGGACACACCTGAGGAGTGACAGGTGAGGACACACCTGAGGAGTGCCAGGTGAGGACACACCTGAGGGGTGCCAGGTGAGGACACACCTGAGGAGTGCCAGGTGAAGACACACCTGAGGGGTGCCAGGTGAGGACACACCTGAGGAGTGCCAGGTGAGGACACACCTGAGGGGTGCCAGGTGAGGACACACCTGAGAGCCAGGTGAGGATACACCTGAGGAGTGCCAGGTGAGGACACACCTGAGGGGTGCCAGGTGAGGGCACACCTGAGGAGTGCCAGGTGAGGACACACCTGCGGAGTGCCAGGTGAGGACACACCTGAGGAGTGCCTGGTGAGGGCGTCCTCACCTGCTGAAACAAACACTGCTGTAATGGGTATAATGGGGTCGACCCTAATGTGACGGTGTCCCTCGTCGTCGCCTGGCGTCCTGTGACGTGCCCCTGGCGTCCTGTGACGTGCCCCTGGCGTCCTGTGACGTGCCCCTGGCGTCCTGTGACGTCCCCCTGGCGTCCTGTGACGTGCCCCTGGCGTCCTGTGACGTGCCCCTGGCGTCCTGTGACGTCCCCCTGGCGTCCTGTGACGTGCCCCCGGCGTCCTGTGACGTCCCCCTGGCGTCCTGTGACGTCCTCCCGGCGTCCTGTGACGTCCCCCTGGCGTCCTGTGACGTGCCCCTGGCGTCCTGTGACGTGCCCCTGGCGTCCTGTGACGTGCCCCCGGCGTCCTGTGACGTCCCCCTGGCGTCCAGTGACGTCCTCCCGGCGTCCTGTGACGTCCCCCTGGCGTCCTGTGACGTCCCCCTGGCGTCCTGTGACGTCCTCCCGGCGTCCTGTGACGTCCCCCTGGCGTCCTGTGACGTGCCCCTGGCGTCCTGTGACGTCCTCCCGGCGTCCTGTGACGTCCCCCCGGCGTCCTGTGACGTCCCCCCGGCGTCCTGTGACGTCCTCCCGGCGTCCTGTGACGTCCCCCCGGCGTCCTGTGACGTCCCCCTGGCGTCCTGTGACGTCCCCCTGGCGTCCTGTGACGTCCCACTGGCGTCCTGTGACGTCCTCCCGGCGTCCTGTGACGTCCCACTGGCGTCCTGTGACGTCCTCCCGGCGTCCTGTGACGTCCCCCTGGCGTCCCAGGCCACCGTGTGTCACACACACAAGACACCTCGTGTTAGTCACGTAGTGCAGTTGTCTAATTCGCTCTCGACTCACACTCGGAGATGCAGGGTTCGATTCCCGGGCGGAATGAAATGATTGGGGACACTTTCTTTCACCTAATGCCTGTTTATTTAGCAGTAAACAGGTACCCGGGAGTTAAGGCAACTGTTGTGGGTTGCATGCTGCGGAGGATCAGTATTTCGAACTTGGAACGGTCTCCATACAAGTCTAAGGTGTATATATATATATATATATATATATATATATATATATATATATATATATATATATATATATATATCCACAGACACACACACACACAAGCTTCCTGTCCCCGATCCCGGAAATTATTAGCTTATCTCTACGCTCTCTGTTCCTTCCTCTTCCATATATCTCACTCCTCGCCTACCCATATGTATAGGAATCTAACTCGGAATTCCCAATTTGAGTCGAGAACGTAGCCAACTATACTACACAAAACCCAAACAAACCCGGCCGCCTTAGACAGCAGGAACTGACCCAGCCTGAACATACAGGTAAGCACCACACACAATGACCTTAATACAACTCCCTGCAAATATATAAAAATTAACACAGACACAGGTAATGTCCCCCACCACCACCCCCATCACCCATCCATCCCCCCCCTTCTTCTCCCCCCACACCCCCTCCCCTATCACTGAGAGGCAGAGGATAATTTCTGGTTCTCAAGAATATCAATTTTCAGCCGGGTCAAATATTCGGTAGCTTGCAGTGGACTGGGATTATTAAAGACGATAATCGTTAGGTTTCTTTAGTCATGATTATGAGTGGAAGGATAACACGAAAAAATATAGAAAAATACTGTCCATTTGCAAGATTATCGGTGGGAGAAGATATCGGTAATTATTTGCGAATGAGATTAACAGTTGAGGAAGCTAGTTTGGCAATTTGTTATCGATTTGGATTATCGATGTGGTTAGAGTTGCTTGTTAGCTCGATATCATGAAGATGAAATTAGTAAGCTGCAGCGACCGTACTTGAGTTAGGAGAGATAGCCATCGTTACACCTCGCCAAAAAATTACGATGAAGGAGCCATTATAAATATTTATTATATACTATTATTTGCATGGGATATTTTTTGTGAGTTATAGAGGAAAGATTTATCAGCACAGTGGCTGTGGCGGGATGGCTCCTTGGGACGGGTGATAATATGGGAAACACGTGAGTTTTAAATGGGTTCGATTAGCGAGTGCCTGACTCCAGCGCCTCTAGTGGTCATTCTGAGCACTAGTCGCTTCCAGCGCCTCTAGTGGTCATTCTGAACACTAGTCGCTTCCAGCGCCTCTAGTGGTCATTCTGAACACTCATTGCTTCCAGCGCCTCTAGTGGTCATTCTGAACACTCATTGCTTCCAGCGCCTCTAGTGGTCATTCTGAACACTCATTGCTTCCAGCGCCTCTAGTGGTCATTCTGAACACTCTTTGCTTCCAGCGCCTCTAGTGGTCATTCTGAACACTCTTTGCTTCCAGCGCCTCTAGTGGTCATTCTGAACACTCGTTGCTTCCAGCGCCTCTAGTGGTCATTCTGAGCACTTAGTCGCTTCCAGCGCCTCTGGTGGTAATTCTGAACACTCGTTCAGTTGTATGCAACCAGTTAACGTTTTTAAATTGATTATCTGTTGAAGGTAATTACTAGTGTTTAAACTTGAATACTTTTCGTCTCAAACTTTAATGTTTTCAGTAGCAACTATGAAGGTAGCGCGCTCTCCCTAGACCTTCGCTCGTACGTTCTTCAAAACGATATGCAAATTGCAAGGTTCGGTATTCATGATCCAAGCTTAGGCTCCATGTGTTAGATCAGTAACTCTTGCAATTGAAGACAAAAGCCAGATTTATTTTTTTAGAATTGATAAAAATCTTTGATAAATCATATATCCGGGTTTTGCTATCTATACTAGATGCTGTCCTTGCTCAAATCTGATGATATCCTCTATTTTTAAATTATAATCTTAGATCCGAAAATACATGTTCCCTGTTGATTACTTTTTTTCCGGGGCAGTGTATTCTCGCAGAGATGCGTTCGCCATATACGTTTCATCTAATTGAATAATCACTGTAGTTGTGTCCACTGTAAAGACCTCTAATTAAGAAGTGCTTTCCCTTAAGGGCGATCGCTTACCTATTT
>WNGS01092210.1:22794838-22808758 GCA_020271785.1 Procambarus virginalis
ACTACTGCATTTCGTCCTGCTATATGGAGAAGGTAAGAGATATATTCTTCCCATTTTTCTTGTGATACTTGGAAACAGGAGTGTGTCTTGATGACATAATGTACATATTACTAATAAATATTACGGATTTTTTATATGTGTAATTAACATAAAGCAGATCAGAGCTCCTGAATGTATACGAGGATATTTATCAACATTTTATTATGACAAAAATATTCATGCAACATTATATTATTCGTGAGAACATTGCAAGTTCACCTTAGGTGTGGAAGTATAGGCCTAAACGCGGTACCACAACAGCAATACAAAAGTCACTGTTTCCTTGCATTATTTAGGTCTATTGCAGGCTATGTTTGGCTCCCCAGTCACTACCTCGCTGTCCATACGGGTGCCTCACATACCCTGGGTCAATACTGGTTACGTTCCTATTCCCAGAAATATCTTAGCTATGTAGTTCACAAAATTCCTAACCCCAAGGACACCGTCATCCTTCCCTCTCCATCCCACCAAGAACACCCACATCCTGCCCTCTCCATCCCACCAAGAACACCCACATCCTGCCCTCTCCATCCCACCAGAACACCCACATCCTGCCCTCTCCAAAGTGTGCCTGGGATAGTGTCTCTCTCCCATCCCGAATTCCACCCTTTTTATCCCATCACCATCATGACCTTTTTACCTGCATCCCCATGTGCACCCCCCCCTCGTCCCTCCTCCATCATCTCCCCTCCCCCTCTCCCTCCCCTAACCCTTGGGGACCCCACCCATTTCCCCATCTTCCTCTTCTCTCAGAAAATACATTATTAAGAACGCCCCCCACATCCGGCTTCTGCCCTCTTCCCCTTCTCTCAATTCATTACCTGAACAGTATTAAGAAATTGAACTGGAAAACCTCACAATCTACGTATATAGTAATATGCTGGTGGTCGGGGGTCGTATATAGTAATATGCTGGTGGTCGGGGGTCGTATATAGTAATATGCTGGTGGTCGGGGGTCGTATATAGTATATGCTGGTGGTCGGGGTCGTATATAGTAAATAGCTGGTGGTCGGGGTCGTATATAGTAATATACTGGTGGTCGGGGTCGTATATAGTAATATACTGGTGGTCGGGGGTCGTATATAGTAATATGCTGGTGGTCGGGGGTCGTATATAGTAATAGCTGGTGGTCGGGGGTCGTATATAGTAATATGCTGGTGGTCGGGGTCGTATATAGTAATATAACTGGTGGTCGGGGTCGTATATAGTAATATACTGGTGGTCGGGGGTCGTATATAGTAATATGCTGGTGGTCGGGGGTCGTATATAGCAATATACTGGTGGTCGGGGTCGTATATAACAATATACTGGTGGTCGGGGGTCGTATATAACAACATACTGGTGGTCGGGGGTCGTATATAACAATATACTGGTGGTCGGGGGTCGTATATAACAACATACTGGTGGTCGGGGTCGTATATAACAATACTGGTGGTCGGGGGTCCTATATAGTAATATACTGGTGGTCGGGGGTCCTATATAGTATATACTGGTGGTCGGGGGTCGTATATAACAACATACTGGTGGTCGGGGTTCAGACATGTATTAACATAAAATATTTGCTTGGAGAGAGCAGGTGTTGCCATAGAGATCTCCTGATAATCTTTCAACAGAGTATCACAACTAAAAAAAAAAACAAATGTCCTCACAATGTCCTGGAGTCACCCACGGCCGCCAGCTTCAATTTACAGCGTCATGAAGGGCCAGATATTTCTCGTGACCATGACCTCAACGTCTGACGAATCGGGGTCAAAATAAATATAGATTTCAGCCCGTGGAGAGGTAACTCCCCGGCCTGCTGTTGCGTCTCTTAGGGGCCGCCTCGGTGGTCGTGTTGACCCCCTGGACACATGAGGGTCACTGTAATTGTCATCTAAAATGGGGCAGGGAATGTTGTCGTGGCGTGGCCCTTCTGTGATTCACAGCGTTATCAGGGACGCGTGCCTGAATGTTTATACTGAACTCGCTTCCACTGTTATCTATATGTGATAGAATGTCTGTATTCACCTAGTTGTATTCCCCTAGTTGTATTCACCTAGTTGTATTCCCCTAGTTGTATTCACCTAGTTGTATTCACCTAGTTGTATTCCCTTAATTGTGCTTGCGGGGGTTGAGGTCTGCTCTTTCGGCCCGCCTCTCAACTGTCAATCAACTGTTACTAACTACTATTTTTTTCTCCACACCACACACACACACCAGGAAGCTGCCCGTGACAGCTGACTAACTCCCAGGTACCTATTTTACTGCTAGGTAACAGGGGCATCAGGGTAAAAAAGGCCTCTGCCCATTGTTTCTCGCCGGCGCCGGGAATCGAACCCGCGACCACAGGATCACGCATCCAGCGTGCTGTCCAGTCAGCCACCGGCTCTGTGTTTATATCCAAGGAAGAGGGACCAGATGCTTGGGGATAGCCTTTTTAAACTTTGCAGGATTAATGGAGATTGTATGATTGTATGGAGATTGTGTCATAGATGGGTCGGGGTTGGCCTCCATGCTCCCCTTGAAGGGGTATTGGCCTTTCAGTGCGAAGTCGGTGGATATGAAATGTTCTGCCCCGAGTCCATAGACTTTAGCACTTATTTAAAGAGTAAAGGGTCTCGAATTTCCTTTGTATGGATACCTTCACACATAAATATAACCCATCATAATGAAACAGACCTTGCAGCCAAATTAGCGTGTAACAAGTTTGAAGTTGACTTAGATCTAGGTATCCCCATCTCTGCTGTCAAAACTGTATTGATCCAAACATTCAGATCTGATAGGAAAGAACTTACTGACTCCCAACGACCTGAAAGTACTATTATAAAAAGCTATGATTTGTTCAGATCTGAAACCTACATCTATGGGCAGCACAAAACGTCCACTAGACTGTGCGACACAGTGGTTGCAAGGATCAGGTTGGGTTACCGTTACCTGTGGCAGGTGGCTGCAGGTGACGGATCTCCCAATCCTGAGCACTCCAGTTGCAAACTCTGTGAGCAGGAACTACGGCACGATCTCCCGCACTACATCACTGAATGCCCAGTTATTAGACCTTTCAGACCAGTTGGCATGAGGTACCTGGAGCTTTGCAATTTCTTTATTCACTCTCGTATTCTTGAAGATATCCTCACAGTGTACCCAAAATTTGCCAGTGCAGGCTACTAAACATATGGCCCTGTATGACTAACCATCCTGCGAGATGGGGACCTTTATTACCACTGCTACCTTATTCAATCTTGTGTTGATGATATCCTCAAAATGCATCCGGAATCTGCCAGTGCAGACTGCTTATCACATGCCTCTGTATGACTAACCATCCTGTGTGATGGGGATTTTCTAGCATCAACTAGTTAGCTTTTTTGACACACTGTACTCCACTTCATATAGTCTAGGGTAGCTGCACTAATGCAGATGTACCTAAGGAATTAATAAAAAAAAAAAAAAAAGAGCAGGAACTGGGTCATGATCTTACAGTACTTACTGAACCTCCAGACACTAGACCCTTCAGCCCTACCAGTGTGAAGCACCTGGAACTTTGCACCTTATATCTACTCACGTGGATATAAGGGAGCCGGTCGGCCGAGCGGACAGCACACTGGACTTGTGATCCTGTGGTCCTGGGTTCGATCCCGGGCGCCGGAGAGAAACAATGGGCAGAAGTTTCTTTCACCCTATGCCCCTGTTACTTAGCAGTAAAATAGGTACCTGGGTGTTAGTCAGCTGTCACGGGCTGCTTCCTGGGGGTGGAGGCATGGTCGAGGACCAGGCCGCGGGGACACTAAAGCCCCGAAATCATCTCAAGATAACCTCAAGATACGTGTTCTTGAGGATGTGGTCCTGATACATCCAATGTTGGCTGGTACTGTGATCACATGCTCCTGCATGACTAACAATCCTGCGAGATGGAAACTTTTCTTTCAGGATCAAGAGTCAAAATATTCTTGAGTCAAACTATGTAACCATTCATATACATCAGGGTTGATGCATACATGCAAATACACGTATGTATGCTAATAAGAAAAATGTGTACTTGGATATTGACATGGAAATTCAGATGAGAGATTTGCATTTTGGGAGCAACTTTTTAGTTACATTTGCAGTAATTATTTCTAATGTGTAGGCTACTGTTCACCTTAATCACTGATGACACTTGTAATCACATTCACTAACCATTAATGCCATTTGCAATTACAATCATAACATCTGTAATTACATTAATACATGTTCCGCAACGTTCCCACGAATCCCTTATAGCCCTCAGCTGCTCCAGTACTGTCTCTCTCTGTCCTGTGTGTGGGGGCGACGGTCACTCCAAGTCGGAGTGCACTTGACAGCCAAAAGTAACCAACGAGCCTCCCACCAGGAGATATGATGATCAATTTGCTAGAAGCAAACTGTCCAACAGGACAGGCGAAGCGTCTCACCTGTCAGTCACAGTTTCACTCTACGTGAGACTGTGGCCGTGTAGCAGCTGTCTAACTCCCAGGTACCTATTTACTGCTAAGTGAACAGGTCATCACGGTAAAAGGAACTCGGCCCATTTGTTTCCGCCTCCGCCGGAGATCGGACCGGGACCCTTAGGACTACGAATCCCGAGTGCTGTCCACTTAGCTGTCAGGGGCCAGATTCACGAAAGCACTTACGAACCTGTACATCTTTTCTCAATCTTTGGCGGCTTTGTTTCCAATTATTAAACAGTAAATGAGCTCCAAAGTACCAGGAGGCTGTTTATAACAATAACAACAGTTGAATGGGAAGTTTTCATGCTTGTAAACTGTTTAATAAATATAACCAAAGCCGTCAAAGATTGAGGAAAGATGTACACGTTCGTAAAGGCTTGCGTAAGTGCTTTCGTGAATCTGGCCCCAGGGCCCCAGCGCTGGAGCACAAACGTGTGCACGTGCTCCAGCGTTTTATTGCAATTTGGGAAGGTTAAAGAAGCAACACGGCAGTGGGAAAGTGCACAATAATGAATGTCTGACAGTCACACTGAAAATAAGAGAAAGCTGAAGGAACAACCCATAAAGAGTGTTTTTTGACAGTAATAGTGTAGAAGCACCTGGCGGGAGTGAGGGGCCAGAGGCAGGTGGCAAGTGATCTGAGATAAGGTGCGATCACCAACTTTAGTCAGGTTCAACCTGTCCCTCTTACAAATTACGTCGCTTTTTGCTCGCATTCACTACGGAAAAAAAGGCCGTAATTTGAAAATGAAAGATAATTGAAAATAAATTTTGGATTTTTTTTTCAAAAAAACAGCAACTTAAGGGTCCTTCGGTAGGTTAGGAGAGCAGGAAGTTCTCCTAAGGTTTCAAAACTTCATGAAAACCGTTAACTAAATGTTTCCTCTCCTAACCTAATAGACTAAGCCAGAGAACCCAAAACAGAAAACGGAACAGTACGTCACTTTCGTGAACCAATTCCATTTTCATTTACGTCCTTTTTTTAGCCAGAGTGACGCATACGAGGGGAAAGCGACGTAATTTGTAAGGGGACGGGTCGCTGCAAGTCCAGCCACCAAGGCCAGGCGACGAGTCACAATAACGTGGCTGAAGTATGTTGACCAGACCACACACTAGAAGGTGAAGGGACGACGACGTTTCGGTCCGTCCTGGACCATTCTCAAGTCAATCGACTTGAGAATGGTCAAGTGGTCAAGAATGGCCACCAAGGTTTTACTGAGGGAGGATATCTTCATTAAAGTTTAAGACTACAACATCAAGCTCCCTACCAAGACCATCACAACACTGTGATACCAACAATAACATCTATACAGTTGTGTTGAAATTAACAACAATGGCCACAGCCGTGTCTTGTACGAAATGCAACAAAAATGTAGAATNTGATTCCACTCCTGTAAACATGTCATTTACGTAAATTAGAAAGAGGATGGTCCCAGCACCGATCTTGAGGTACTCCACTTGTTACTGTTCGCCAGTCGACTTCTCGCCCCTTACCATTACCCTCTGGCTCCTTCCTGTTAGGTAGTTCTTCACCCATTCTAGGGCCTTTCCGCTTACTCCTGCCTGCCTCTCAAGTTTGTATAGCAGTCTCATGTGCGGTACTGTATCAAAGGCCTTTTGGCAGTCTAGAAATATGCAGTCTGCCCAGCCTTCTCTGTCCTGCCTTATCCTTGTTACTTTATCATAGAATTCTAAAAGGTTTGTTAGGCATGATTTCCCTGTCCAGAACCCAGTTGGTGCTTGTTTACAAACCCAATGCTCTCCAGGTGCTCAACAAGTCTTAGCCTAATTATTCTTTCAAGTATTTTGCAGGGGATGCTTGTCAATGATACGGGTCATTGTGTACTCACCTAGTTGTACTCACCTAGTTGTGCTTGCGGGGGTTGAGCTCTGGCTCTTTGGTCCCGCCTCTCAACCGTCAATCAACAGGTGTACAGTTTCCTGAGCCTAATGGGCTCTATCATATCTACATTTGAAACTGTGTATGGAGTCAGCCTCCACCACATCGCTTCCTAATGCATTCCATTTGTCAACCACTCTGACACTAAAAAAGTTCTTTCTAATATCTCTGTGGCTCATTTGGGCACTCAGCTTCCACCTGTGTCCCCTAGTGCGTGTGCCCCTTGTGTTAAACAGCCTGTCTTTATCAAACCTGTCGATTCCCTGAGAATCTTGAATGTGGTGATCATGTCCCCCCTAACTCTTCTGTCTTCCAACGAAGTGAGGTTTAATTCCTGCAGTCGCTCCTCGTAGCTCATACCTCTCAGCTCGGGTACTAGTCTGGTGGCAAACCTTTGAACCTTTTCCAGTTTAGTCTTATGCTTGACTAGATAGGGACTCCATGCTGGAGCCGCATACTCCAGGATTGGTCTGACATATGTGGTATATAATGTTCTGAAAGATTCCTTACACAAGTTTCTAAAGGCCGTTCTTATGTTAGCCAACCTGGCATATGCTGCTGATGTTATCCTCTTGATATGAGCTTCAGGGGACAGGTCTGGCGTGATATCAACCCCAGGTCTTTCTCTCTCTCTGACTCTTGAAGTATTTCATCTCCCATCTCCCATCTGTGTGTGTGTGTGTGTGTGTGTGTGTGTGTGTGTGTGTGTGTGTGTGTGTGTGTGTGTGTGTGTGTGTGTAAATCACGAAATAACACGTGATTAAAAATGTGACAGTGTCAGACCACGGAGGAAAATTGAAACAGGAATTTCCTTAAGTGCTTTCTTATATTAATACATCTTCAGAAGGAGTTCTAAAGATGTCATCTTCAGAAGATTCCTTCTGAAGATGTATTAATATACGAAAGTACTTAAGGAAATTCCTGTTTCAATTTTCCTCCGTGGTCTGACACTGTCACACACACACACACACACACACACACACACACACACACACACACACACACACACACATATATATATATATATATATATATATATATATATATATATATATGTCGTACTTAGTAGCCAGAACGCACTTCTCGGCCTACTATGCAAGTCCCGAATTGCCTAATAGGCCGAATGATTTTCTTTATTTTCAATACATTGTTTCCATTTAGTTTATTTGAATCATTATTAATATATAATATTAATAACATAATTTATTGACTTAGTTGTGATAGTTTAGGTTAGGTTAAGATACGTTAGGTTAGGTAGGGCTGGTTAGGTTCGGTCATATATCTACGTTAGTTTATCTCAAATTTAAACAAATTAACTGATTCATAATGAAATGGACAGATTTATCATTTCATAAGAAAAATTATTTGAAAATTATGTAAATTCTGGAAAACTTGGCTTATTAGGCAAATCGGGCCTTGTACAGTAGGCCAAGTACGACGTTGTGGCTACTATATATATATATATATATATATATATATATATATATATATATATATATATATATATATATATATATATATATGTCGTACCTAGTAGCCAGAACGCACTTCTCAGCCTACTATGCAAGGCCCGATTTGCCTAATAAGCCAGTTTTCTTGAATTAATATTTTCTCTAATTTTTTCCTATGAAATGATAAAGCTACCCATTTAATTATATATGAGGTCAATTTTTTTATTGGAGTTAAAATTAACGTAGATATATGACCGAACCTAACCAACCCTACCTAACCTAACCTAACCTATCTTTATTGGTTAGGTTAGGTAGCCAAAAAAGTTAGGTTAGGTTAGGTAGGTTAGGTAGTCGAAAAACAATTAATTCATGAAAACTTGGCTTATTAGGCAAATCAGGCCTTGCATAGTAGGCTGAGAAGTGCGTTCTGGCTACTAGGTACGACATATATATATATATATATATATATATATATATATATATATATATATATATATATATATATATAAATATATATACAGTATATATATATATATATATATATATATATATATATATATATATATATATATATATATATATATATATATATATATATATATATATATTTGGTAGCAGTCTTTCCTGTAGAACTATGTTATTAAATATGACCGAAAAAGTAAGATTAATAATTCTAACACGAATTTTCTCAATTTTCCTTATGTTTGTTTTTACTGATGACGGTAAATGAAAAATCAATTCTCCAAAATTCATTCTTTATTTCTTAGTCTGACGCGACACTTGAGCGCGTTTCGTAAAACTTATTACATTTTCAAAGACTTTAGTTACACACACACAGAACAACTATAACTGAACAGAGTTTAAACAGCTTTTCTTTTTTATACCTGCATTTGGGTGAGGTGACATGTTACAATGGTTTGGGGTGAGGTGAGAACAAACACAGAACACGAAACAATGGGTATAAGCTAAAGGGAAGAATAGATCTGTAGGAATAGATCTGTAGGAAGAATAGATCTAACACAATAGGCCAATAGGCAGAAGGCCTATTGGCCCGTATTTCTTGATGTTTCTATATTGGAGCGGAGTCTTGAAGTGGGTAGAATATAGTTGTGCGTTAATTGGCTGTTGATTGCTGGTGTTGACTTCTTGATGTGTAGTGCCTCGCAGATGTCAAGCCGCCTGTTGTCGCTGTATCTATCAATGATTTCTGTGTTGTTTGTTAAGATTTCTCTGGTGATGGTTTGGTTGTGGGAAGAGATTATATGTTCCTTGATAGAGCCCTGTTGCTTATGCATCGTTAATCGCCTGGAAAGAGATGTTGTTGTCTTGCCTATATATTGAGTTCTTTGGGGCTTACAGTCCCCAAGTGGGCATTTGAAGGCATAGACGACATTGGTCTCTTTCAAAGCGTTCTGCTTTGTGTCTGGAGAGTTTCTCATGAGTAGGTTGGCAGTTTTCTTGGTTTTATAGTAAATCGTCAATTGTATCTTCTGATTTTTGTCTGTAGGGATAACGTTTCTATTAACAATATCTTTCAGGACCCTTTCCTCCGTTTTATGAGCTGTGGAGAAGAAGTTCCTGTAAAATAGTCTAATAGGGGGTATAGGTGTTGTATTAGTTGTATCTTCAGAGGTTGCATGGCGTTTCACTTTCCTTCTTATGATGTCTTCAATGAAACCATTGGAGAAGCCGTTGTTGACTAGGACCTGCCTTACTCTACAGAGTTCTTCGTCGACTTGCTTCCATTCTGAGCTGTGGCTGAGAGCACGGTCGACATAAGCGTTAACAACACTCCTCTTGTACCTATCTGGGCAGTCACTGTTGGCATTTAGGCACATTCCTATGTTTGTTTCCTTAGTGTAGACTGCAGTGTGGAAACCTCCGCTCCTTTCCATGACTGTTACATCTAGAAAGGGCAGCTTCCCATCCTTCTCCATCTCGTAAGTGAAACGTAACACAGAATTCTGCTCAAACGCTTCTTTCAGCTCCTGCAGATGTCTGACATCAGGTACCTGTGTAAAAATGTCGTCAACATACCTGCAGTATATGGCCGGTTTCAAGTTCAAGTCGACTAAGACTTTTCCTCAATAGTACCCATGTAGAAGTTTGCAAACAGGACGCCTAGGGGAGAACCCATAGCGACCCCATCTACTTGCTTATACATGTGCCCATCCGGGCTCAAGAAGGGTGCCTCCTTAGTACAAGCTTGGAGTAGTTTCCTCAGGATATTTTCTGGCATGTCAAGGGGAGTACAGGCCGGGTCTCGATACACTCGGTCCACTATCATCCCGATTGTTTCAGTAAGTCAGTAAGTTAAGGAGTCAGTAAGCCGTTGAGTCGTTTCGCCAGTCTGTACGTGGGTGTGGGTATCTGGCTGATAATTGGCCGAAGTGGGTTTCCAGGCTTATGCGTCTTGACGTTTCCATACGCATATCCTTACTGACTCCTTATGTCCCGTGCAACTTCAGCCTGAAATCCCCGAAGGAATTTGTTGACTTACTGCGGGGAACACGGGCTACAGGGATAAGAGCATCGTTGGACGTAGAATCACTGTTCACCAACGTACCTGTGGATGAAACAATCGGGATGATAGTGGACCGAGTGTATCGAGACCCGGCCTGTACTCCCCTTGACATGCCAGAAAATATCCTGAGGAAACTACTCCAAGCTTGTACTAAGGAGGCACCTAAGGAGGTAGAGTAAGGCAGGTCCTAGTCAACAACGGCTTCTCCAATGGTTTCATTGAAGACATCATAAGAAGGAAAGTGAAACGCCATGCAACCTCTGAAGATACAACTAATACAACACCTATACCCCCTATTAGACTATTTTACAGGAACTTCTTCTCCACAGCTCATAAAACGGAGGAAAGGGTCCTGAAAGATATTGTTAATAGAAACGTTATCCCTACAGACAAAATCAGAAGATACAATTGACGATTTACTATAAAACCAAGAAAACTGCCAACCTACTCATGAGAAACTCTCCAGACACAAAGCAGAACGCTTTGAAAGAGACCAATGTCGTCTATGCCTTCAAATGCCCACTTGGGGACTGTAAGCCCCAAAGAACTCAATATATAGGCAAGACAACAACATCTCTTTCCAGGCGATTAACGATGCATAAGCAACAGGGCTCTATCAAGGAACATATAATCTCTTCCCACAACCAAACCATCACCAGAGAAATCTTAACAAACAACACAGAAATCATTGATAGATACAGCGACAACAGGCGGCTTGACATCTGCGAGGCACTACACATCAAGAAGTCAACACCAGCAATCAACAGCCAATTAACGCACAACTATATTCTACCCACTTCAAGACTCCGCTCCAATATAGAAACATCAAGAAATACGGGCCAATAGGCCTTCTGCCTATTGGCCTATTGTGTTAGATCTATTCTTCCTACAGATCTATTCCTACAGATCTATTCTTCCCTTAGCTTATACCCATTGTTTCGTGTTCTGTGTTTGTTCTCACCTCACCCCAAACCATTGTAACATGTCACCTCACCCAAATGCAGGTATAAAAAAGAAAAGCTGTTTAAACTCTGTTCAGTTATTGTGTTCTGTGTGTGTGTAACTAAAGTCTTGAAAATGTAATAAGTTTTACGAAACGCGCTCAAGTGTCGCGTCAGACTAAGAAATAAAGAATGAATTTTGGAGAATTGATTTTTCATTTACCGTCATCAGTAAAAACAAACATAAGGAAAATTGAGAAAATTCGTGTTAGAATTATTAATCTTACTTTTTCGGTCATATTTAATAACATATATATATATATATATATATATATATATATATATATATATATATATAATATATATATATATATATATATATATATATATAGAAGACAGGAGTATTGTGTACGTGAAAATTACAATCCTATTATATATATTACGCGCGCATTTTTTTTTTTTACATTTTTACTATGGGTTAGTATTATTAGGCAAATATTTTTAGCAATTGAAAAAATATCATAAATAAAAAAATATTGAATATTTCCTCTATATGATAAATTTAGCGGTTTGAAATTTATATCATTATTTAGTTACGTAATGCCTTGTGTTATCATCTTCGAGAACTTTCCTGCTGTGACAAGCAGCCATGAGAGATACCGTATCAGAGCCGTAGAAGGTTATCGCATACTGTCACTACCGTCACTAAGCCTGGCCCGTCTCAACCATGGCCACCTGTCCCGATAATGCTTAATGGTGGTGATTGTAGGTAGACTACAGTGATTATGTGGCTGTCTTACATGTGGCTGTCTCTCATACATGTGGCTGTCTCTCTTACATGTGGCTGTCTCTCTTACATGTGGCTGTCTCTCTTACATGTGGCTGTCTCTCTCTTACATGTGACTGTCTCTCTCTTACAAGTGACTGTGTCTCTCTTACATGTGGCTTTCTCTCTCTTACATGTGACTGTGTCTCTTACATGTGGCTTTCTCTCTCTTACATGTGAATGTCTCTCTCTTACATGTGACTGTGTCTCTTACATGTGACTGTCTCTCTCTTACATGTGGCTGTCTCTCTTACATGTGGCTGTCTTTCTTACATGTGGCTGTCTCTCTTACATGTGGCTGTCTCTCTTACATGTGGCTGTCTCTCTTACATGTGGCTGTCTTTCTTACATGTGGCTGTCTCTCTTACATGCAGCTGTCTCTCTCTTACACATGACTGTCTCTCTCTTACATGTGACTGTCTCTCTCTTACACGTGACTGTCTCTCTCTTACATGTGACTGTCTCTCTCTTACATGTGACTGTCTCTTACATGTGGCTGTCTCTCTCTTACATGTGACTGTCTCTCTCTTACATGTGACTGTCTCTCACATGTGACTGTCACTCTCTTACATGTGACTGTCTCTCTCTTACATGTGACTGTCTCTCTCTTACATGTGACTGTCTCTCTTCTCTCTTACATGTTGACTGTGTCTCTTACATGTGACTGTGTCTCTCTCTACATGTGACTGTATCTCTTACATGTGGCTGTCTCTCTCTTACATGTGTCTGTCTCTCTCTTACATGTGACTGTCTCTCTCTTACATGCAGCTGTCCGTCTCTCTTACACCCAGTGCACGTTGTTCTCCTCTGCTCCCCGGTTGGAGGCTGTGATCCTCTCATCTTCCACCCGTTGCCGGTTGTTCTCTCTGTACCCTGGTGGGGCTTTCCTGCTCGTCTTCCACTGTGACTGTGTCTCTTACCACAATGTGGGGGGCTTTCTCTCTCTACACATGTGTATGTCTTCGGTCTCTTCACATGGTTGGGGTGGGACTGTGGTTTCCTCTTCCAGGGGTGTGGTTACCGGCGTTCTCTCTTCTTAGGGGGGGGCTGCCGGGGGGGGTCTGGGTGAGGTGGCTGGGGGGTTGGGGCTGTCTCTCTCTTACATGTGACTGTGTCTCTGACCTTGTGACTGTTCTCTCTCTTACCAATGTGGCTTTCCCTCTCCTTTCATGTTGGCTGTCTCTCTCTTACATGTGACTGGTCCTCTCTTCTACATGTGGCTGTCTCTCTCTTACGATGTGGCTGTCTCCTCTCTCTCTCTTACATGTGACTGTCTCTCTTACATGTGACTGTCTCTCTTACATGTGACTGTCTCTCTTACATGTGACTGTCTCTCTTACATGTGACTGTCTCTCTTACATGTGACTGTCTCTCTTACATGTGACTGTCTCTCTCTTACATTTGGCTGTCTCTCTCTTACATTTGGCTGTCTCTCTCTTACATTTGGCTGTCTCTCTCTTACATTTGGCTGTCTCTCTCTTACATTTGGCTGTCTCTCTCTTACATTTGGCTGTCTCTCTCTTACATGTGACTGTCTCTCTCTTACATGTGACTGTCTCTCTCTTACATGTGGTTGTCTCTCTCTTACATGTGGTTGTCTCTCTCTTACATGTGGCTGTCTCCTCTCCTTACATGTGGCTGTCCGCTTCTCTCCTCTTACCATGTGGGCTGTATACTCTCTTACGATGTGGAGTCTCTCTCTTAACATGTGGGCTGTCTCTCTTTCCCTCTCTTACAGTGGCTGGTCTCTCTCTTACATGTGGGCTGTCTCCTCTCTTACGTGTGGCTGTCCTCTCT
>WNGS01092210.1:22822608-22833414 GCA_020271785.1 Procambarus virginalis
CCCTCGCTGTGGGAAAAGCGAACCAGGCCGGCCCTCGCTGGTGGGACACGCGACCAGCCCCTCGCTGGTGTGACACGCGACCAGCCCCTCGCTGGTGTGACACGCGACCAGCCCCTCGCTGGTGTGACACGCGACCAGCCCCTCGCTGGTGTGACACGCGACCAGCCCCTCGCTGGTGTGACACGCGACCAGCCCCTCGCTGGTGTGACACGCGACCAGCCCCTCGCTGGTGTGACACGCGACCAGCCCCTCGCTGGTGTGACACGCGACCAGCCCCTCGCTGGTGTGACACGCGACCAGCCCCTCGCTGGTGTGACACGCGACCAGCCCCTCGCTGGTGTGACACGCGACCAGCCCCTCGCTGGTGTGACACGCGACCAGCCCCTCGCTGGTGTGACACGCGACCAGCCCCTCGCTGGTGTGACACGCGACCAGCCCCTCGCTGGTGTGACACGCGACCAGCCCCTCGCTGGTGTGACACGCGACCAGCCCCTCGCTGGTGGGACACGCGGCGCCCAGTCCCTCGCTTGTGTGGACCCGCTGACCAGCCCCCTCGAATGGTGGGACTAACGCGAACCAGTCCCCACTTGGTGGACACGCGTCCCCAGTCACTCGCTGGTGGGAACACCAGCGTACCATCCCTCGCTGGTGGGACACAAGCGACCATCCCCTCGCGGTGTAACACTATCGAACCTCCTCCTCGCTCTTGGTACACGGCGGACGAGTCCCTCGACGGGTGGGACATATGCGACCTATTCTCCCTTCCGTGGTGGACATGCGCTGCGCAGGTCTCCTCGCTTCGTGGGACAACGCGACCATCCCCCTCGTCGGGGTGGACAAAACGCGACCACGTTCCGGCCCTAGCTGGTGGGACACGCGACCAACCCGGCCCTCGCTGTTGGGACACGCGACCAGTCCCCTCCCTGGTGGACACGTCTGCCAGTCCCCCCCTTCGTGCTACATCGGGGAAACAACTCGACCAGTTCCCCCTCGCTGGTGGGACCGTAGAAGCCGACCAGTCCGGCCCTCGACTGGTGGGACCTAGCGACCATCCAGTCCCTCGCTGGCGGGACACGCGACCAGTTCCGGCCCTCGCTGGTGAGACACGCTGTGGGACACGCGACCATTCGCACGCTGGTTGGACCATAGCGAACATCCCTACGCTGGTGGTACACGGCGGCCAGCCCCTCGCTGGTGGGACACGCACCATTCGCACGCTGTTGGGGACACTCGACCATCCACCTCGCTGGTGGGACACTCGACCAGTCCCACCTGGTTGGACACCGCCCATTCCCCCTCTCTGTGTGACACTCGACCAATCCTCTCGCTGGTGGGACACGGCGACCTTAGATCCCACGCTGTGGAAACACGCGACCAGGCCCGCGCTGGTGGGACACGCGACCCGTCCCTCGCTGGTGGGACACACGACCACTCCCCTCGCTGTTGAGACAACGCGAAACCATCACCTCGCGGGCAGGGGAACCGCGCCAAGCGTCCATCGCTGGTGAGACCCGTACCAGTCCATCTCTGGTGGGACTCGTGCGACCACCCCATCGCTGTGAGACAAACGCCGACTCAGTCCCCTCCATGGTGAGACATCCCGAACCAAGTCCCCTCCTGGTGGATCTGTGACCAGTCTGACCCGCTTCGCTGTTTAGACAGGCTACGCTATTCCCTCTCGTCTGGTGCAGACAGGCGACCAGTCCCCTCGCTGGTGGGACTCGCGCCACCGCGCTTCGCTTCGGTGAGACGGCGACCAGCTTTACCCATCGCTGTGAGACGGGCGACCAATCCGCTCGCTAGGATGGAACTCGCTACCAGGCCCCTCGCTGTGAACAGGCGACCAGATCCTTCGCTGGTGCGACAGGCTACCAGTACCCTCGCTGGTTGGACACGACGAAACACCCCTCGCTAGGTGAACACGCGACCAGCCCTCTGCTGGTAGGACACGCGAACCAGTCGCCTCGGCTGGTGGTACCGCTACCAGTCCCTCGCTGGTGAACAGGCGACCAGTCCCTCTCTGGTGGGACAACGCGACCACCAATCGCTGGTTAGACAGGCACCAGTCCCTCGCGTAGGGACACGCGACCACCCCTCGCTGGTGAACAGGCTTACCAGTCCCCTCGCTTTGGTGGGACCTTCGACCAGTGTCACCCGTACGCGTGAGACAACTCTACCAGCCCCTCGACTGGTTGGGACACTAGCACCGTCCCAATCGCTGGTGGGACAAGCGACAGTCCCCTCTCTGGTGGGACACCTCGCGCCATCCCCATCGCTGGTGAGTACACGCGAACCCACCCCATCGCTGGTGAGGACACGCGACACATTCCCTCGCCTGGTGATACCGGCGACCAGCCCCTACTGGTTGAGACACCGACTCATCCCCTCTCGCTGAGTGGCAGACACGCACCTCTAAGCCCTCCTTGGTGAGACCCGTCGACCAGCTCCCTCCAATTTTGAGACTACGCGACCAGTCCCTTCGCTGTATGGGACTCGCACCAGCCCCTCGCTGTTGGGACACGCGACCAGCCCCCCGTTCGCGGGTGGGTACAACGCTAATAAAAAGATCCAGACCCTCTTTCGCTTGGTGGACCGCGACCAGCCTCCTCGCCTGGTGTACACGCGACCATCGCCCTTCCCTCGCTGTGTGGACAACAGCGACCATTACCCCGTCGCTGTGTACACTCTACCCAGTCCCTCACGGTGAGACACTCGACATCCCTCCGCTGGTGAGTACACTCGACCATCCCTCCCTGGGTGAGATCACGGAACACGACCATTTCCCTCTGCCTTGGTGGGGACTCGGGGCGACCAGCCTCTCGCTGGTGGGACACGCGACCAGCCCGTCGCTGGTGGGACACGCGACCAGCCCCTCGCTGGTGGACACGCGACTCAACCCTCTCGGTGAGACCGCGACCAGCCCCTCGCTTGTGGGACCGCGACCTAGCCCCTCGCTCTGTGTGGTCTGTTAAGGTCTCGCGATCCAGACCCCTCGCGGTGGTACTCGCGACCACCTGCTCGCTGGTGGACACGCGACCAGCCACCCCTCCTGTGGTGACACGCTACCAGCCATCATCGCATGTGGGACACGCGACCAGCCCTGCTGTGGGACCCGCGACAGCCTCTCGCGTTTGGGACAAGCGACAGCCCCGCGCTGGTGGTACAACGCTACCTCCCCTCGCTGGTTGGGTACACGCGCCGCCCCTCGATGGTGGGACACCACAGCCCCTCGCTGTTACTGGACACGCGTACCTAAGCCCCTAGCGGGTGGAACAACGTCCGATTCGAGCCCCTCGCAGGTGGACACGCGACCAGCTCCCTCGTCTGGTGACACGCTACCACCCTCACTGCTGGTGGGACACGCGACCAAGACCCTCGCTGATGGGGACACGCGACCAGACCCTCGCTGTTGTACGACGCGACCACCCCTCGCATGTGGACACGCGACAAGACTACCCGCTGGTGTGACAATCCGACCAACCCCTTTTCGCTGGGTGGTACACATGCGACCAGCCCCGTCGCTGGGGGGGACACGCTGGTTGGGAGCACGCTGGTGGGTACACGCCCACTGTGGTGGGAGACTTAATTAACCAACAATGCGGGAACTGATCGCTGAAAATGGCAGAGTTGTAAGCATCAACATCCTGTGTGGTGTTGATATCGAGCGATTGGCAGTGATCTTAACTTTGGCGCACTATGGCTTCATAGCAGGATGTAGCGTTCATATCCCCACGCTGGGGCCCCTGTGTACAGCCTGCAGCAACCATCTAACAGGCTGTCTGTGGCGTCCTAGTGCTTCCTACACCGATTCCTGGCATCCTTCCTTAACCACATCGCATCACGGAAGCTGGAGGCTTAATCCTGTGTAGAGTTTACCACAGGTGAGGGTACAGGACGACTTCGTGACTCCTGGTTGGTGCACTGAACGCTCAATCCCGTCACCCTCGTCAAAATAAGAAAATTCGTATAGTCAAGAGTGACTTATTAAATACGTGCATAGTGAGATACTAAACATAATAGGGTAATAAACCTGGAAAAACGCTTCTATGCAAACACCGTGACCTTACCGTCAACCTTAGTTAGTAATGGTTAAGTATAACCAGCTTATAGCGGCGTAGATGACAAGTGTTACTTAACCTATTAATAGGTGTACAAGTTAAGTAATAATTGGAATTAAAAAGCAATAAGATTCTTATCTTAGCATACTAACTAGGTTAGGGTGGTATGGTCGGTGCTTTCTATGAAGCCTTTTAAGGGTATCTATTATGTCATAGTATACCTAGCATCACCTATGCACGTATTGAATACGTCAATATTGACTCTACGAATTTGCGAGGACGGGTTGGGTAGAGCTTCTACTTCCACCTAGCTGGGACTACCACACACTAGATGTTTAGCAACCCAATTACTGGTTGGGTGAAGAGAGACGAGACAGTTGAGGACGTGGGGCCTAGTCACTCCTCCTTGACCTGGAGTCGAAGCTTCACCGTGTACTAAGGTGTTCACGGTTGTGTTGACGCTGTAGTGTACTGTGTTCACGGTAGTGGTGACGCTGTAGTGTACTGTGTGTTCACGGTAGTGTGACGCTGTAGTGTACTGTGTTCACGGTAGTGTACGCCGTTAATGTACTGTGTTCCCGGTACTGTGACGCAGTAATGTAATGTGTTCACGGTAGTGTGACGCAGTAATGTAATGGTGTTCACGGTAGTGTGACGCTGTAGTGTACTGTGTTTCCCGGTACCGTGACGCAGTAATGTAATGTGTTCACGGTAGTGTGACGCAGTAGTGTACTGTGTTCCCGGTACTGTGACGCAGTAATGTAATGTGTTCCGGTAGTGTGACGCAGTAATGTAATGTGTTCACGGTAGTGTGACGCAGTAATGTAATGTGTTCACGGTAGTGTGACACCGTAATTACTGTGGACGTTAACAAGATGGGGACTTAGAACTGACCCCTTTGGGACGGGGTGTGTGCGCATCTCGCTGCTCTGATGAAGTCTGCGCTATGTGACCCCTTGTCTTGTATGGCTTAGGTACTCCCTGATACTAGTCGCATGTAGGGAACTGTGCCAAGGTCTTTCTGTCGACCTGAAATATGCAGTCTGCCCATCACTATTTGTCGTGTTCCAGTTCTGTCGTCTGGTCTCGGAATTCTGTAAAGTTGGTGAGGCAATATTTTGCGTCGATAGGCTGGTAGTGCCTAGCAGTGTTAGGCAGTGGCACCATATGATAGGAGGGTTGATGGTGCCTGGAGTAGAGAGGAAGAGGAAGGATTGGTATACGATGGAGTGATCTACCGATTAGGGGATTATAGGTAGATCACTGTCTGGTGGTGGATTGTAAATTAGTCGGGAATTTGTTGGTGAATTGAGGGCAGAAGTACATGGGTGGGGGAGGGTGTAGGGGAGGAGGGGCAGGAAGTGAGCGTGAGGGTGAGAGGGATGTGGAAGTAAAGGGACGAGGACGGAGTGTGGAATGATTTATGCATCTATTGTGGTTTGTTCTGGAGTTGTCATCACAGAATACGTCCCCACTTCCCTCCACGACTCTTAACCTCTTTAGAATCAACTGTGTTCTCTTGTATCTCTGTGGATATAGTTTGATAAATATATCATAAAATATATCTCTGAGGATATATTTTTTCTATCTTATTTTTTATCGTTCTTATTTCCCTAGAGAGTTGCCTCTTATGTAGTTTATTTTGTAAACATTACCTTTTATTTAGCTTGTGATGTACAAAGGGCTTGGACAAGGGTGTGGATGGGGGCAGGAAGAAGATGAAGTATTGAAATTCAGGAAGAGGATGTGGATGGGGGGAGGAGAAGAACCTTTACATGCCGATTTCTTTCCTTCCTGTATCTTTTTTTTTTTTTTTGAGATATATACAAGAGTTGTTACATTCTTGTACAGCCACTAGTACGCGTAGCGTTCGGGCAGGTCCCTGGAATACGATCCCCGCCGCGAAGAATCGTTGTTACATCCAAGTGCACATTTTACTGTTGAGTTAAACAGAGGCTACAGTTAAGGATTGCGCCCAGTAAATCCTCTCCGGCCAGGATACGAACCCATGACAAAGCGCTCGCGGAACGCCAGACGATGTCTTACCACTACACCACGGAGACTAGTTCTTTGGATCTGGAAGTTCTTTATCTGAATAGCTGGTTACCGTCTCCAAAAATGTGAGCAGATTAGCTAGTTGAATCATTTAATTTGCCAATTATCTTCCTGATTATTCCTAACGTTATGGAAATATCCCTTGTATTCATTCGCTTCCCTGTTTTAAACATCTGTGTGGGTAGGTGTGTATTCTGTTGTGAAATGGATATGTCCTTCTATTTGTAGACCTACTGTTAAAAACGTAGATGAATCCTGCCGTGAACTAGATTTTTAAAACCAGGTCATTGTTAAATCAACCACTGAACAATTATATTGATCCACGTGGAGGCGGAAAAGAAGGTCAGGGTCCCTCGCTGCCTTGATGGGTCGATGTTTACATGTGCAGTTACACGGTCCGCCGCCAGGTGTCGGGAGGACAGGGTGGCGGGAGAATGTCACGTGGACGTATTCACACACGACACCAGATGCTGTTTTGTTTTTTTAGCTTGTACTATAGTACTATGAACGTTCTCACAAGCATTGAAGATTAGTATACGCGGGGCCTGCATGCTGGGAGCCTGCATGCTGGGAGCCTGCATGCTGGGGGCCTGTATGCTGGGAGCCTGCATGCTGAGGGCCTGTATGCTGGGGGCCTGCATGCTGGGAGCCTGCATGCTGGGGGCCTGCATGCTGGGAGCCTGCATGCTGGGGGCCTGCATGCTGGGGGCCTGCATGCTGGGGGCCTGCATGCTGGGGGCCTGTATGCTGGGAGCCTGCATGCTGGGGGCCTGCATGCTGGGAGCCTGCATGCTGGGAGCCTGCATGCTGGGAGCCTGCATGCTGGGAGCCTGCATGCTGGGGGCCTGCATGCTGGGGGCCTGCATGCTGGGGCCTGTATGCTGGGAGCCTGCATGCTGGGGGCCTGCATGCTGGGAGCCTGCATGCTGGGGGCCTGCATGCTGGGAGCCTGCATGCTGGGGGCCTACATGCTGGGAGCCTGTATGCTGGGAGCCTGCATGCTGGGAGCCTGCATGCTGGGAGCCTGCATGCTGGGAGCCTGTATGCTGGGGGCCTGCATGCTGGGAGCCTGTATGCTGGGAGCCTGCATGCTGGGAGCCTGCATGCTGGGGGCCTGTATGCTGGGAGCCTGCATGCTGGGGGCCTGCATGCTGGGAGCCTGCATGCTGGGGGCCTGCATGCTGGGGGCCTGTATGCTGGGAGCCTGCATGCTGGGAGCCTGCATGCTGGGGGCCTGCATGCTGGGGGTCTGCATGCTGAGGATCTGCATGCTGGGAGCCTGCATGCTGGGGGCCTGCATGCTGGGGGTCTGCATGCTGAGGATCTGCATGCTGGGAGCCTGCATGCTGGGGGCCTGCATGCAGGGAGCCTGCATGCTGAGGATCTGCATGCTGGGGGCCTGCATGCTGGGAGCCTGCATGCTAGGGGCCTGCATGCTGGGGCCTGCATGCTGGGGGCCTGCATACCGGGGACCGTAGTCTAGAATAAACGATAATTCTCCCCAGAATACACATACAAGGATGACTAAAATGATCTTGGGCATTACTAGCCAGCTTCATGGACCTAGATCAAGAGAACCACTTACCTGGCCTAAACAGACGAAGATTAAATAATGGGCATGACTGAAGTCAATAAAATGGAAGAAAGTTTGACCAAAGGGGAAGTATAAGGAAGCTACTTACACAAACACAATGAATTTGATTCGAACACAAAACAATTTATTCAAAAATGTAAAAAGCAGATATGTAAACATTAGATTTAATGTATACAGTCGACCCGACCACACGACCACATTGTGTGTGGTCGGGTCGACTACAAAACACCCTGGTTAGGCTCCGGCTCGGGGCCTCCAGGATCTAGAGCACTCGATAGAGTTATGGGGCCAGATTCACGAAGCAGTTACGCAAGTACTTACGAACGGGAGTACATTTTACGTGTACATTTTTCTCAATCTTTGGGGGCTTTATTTACAATTACTAGACAGTTAATGAGCTCCGAAGCACCAGGAGGCTGTTTATAACAATAACAACAGTTGATTGGCAAGTTTTCATGCTTGTAAACTGTTTAATAAATGTAAACAAAGCCGCCAAAGATTGAGAAAAGATGTACACGTTCATAAGTACTTGCGTAACTGCTTCGTGAATCTGGCCGCTGGGTTGGTTGGTTGTTGTACCATCGTGGCTGAGTCGGTTAAGGCAGGTGTATGGGAATCACTAGAACGCGGGTTCGAGTCCCTACATTGCCACTACATGATTTTCATGATACATCTCGCCATTGTGATTTCATTGCGATTAATAGAATTATTAACGTCGTAATCATCATTGATAAGGATTATAAATAATTAGTTTATCATAATAGCAAATTGTTTTAAGATAATGTCCAAATTTACGTTACTATTATATATAATGACTACTGATCACTTCCCAAGGGTACTATAATTAAAAGTGGAAGTGCAAATTTCATTATATAATGAAATTTCATTATATAATGACCACTTATAATGCACTTAAGTCACAGCTTAATACAAGTCTCGTGTCGATAAGTTGATGAGTTATTGATGATAATATTGTCTGAGTCTTGTCTGCCTAGTTCATCTTCCTCCTCTCCTTAATGACCAGCGTTGTTGTGTGGTTGTGGAGAGCCTTCAGGTGTTGTATGGTTGTGGAGAGCCTTCAGGTGTTGTGTGGTTGTGGAGAGCCTTCACGTGTTGTGTGGTTGTGGAGAGCCTTCAGGTGTTGTATGGTTGTGCAGAGCCTTCAGGTGTTGTATGGTTGTGGAGAGCCTTCAGGTGTTGTGTGTTTGTGGAGAGCCTTCAGGTGTTGTGTGGTTGTGGAGAGCCTTCACGTGTTGTGTGGTTGTGGAGAGCCTTCACGTGTTGTGTGGTTGTGGAGAGCCTTCAGGTGTTGTGTGGTTGTGGAGAGCCTTCAGGTGTTGTGTGGTTGTGGAGAGCCTTCAGGTGTTGTATGGTTGTGGAGAGCCTTCAGGTGTTGTATGGTTGTGGAGAGCCTTCAGGTGTTGTATGGTTGTGGAGAGCCTTCAGGTGTTGTGTGGTTGTGGAGAGCCTTCAGGTGTTGTGTGGTTGTGGAGAGCCTTCAGGTGTTGTATGGTTGTGGAGAGCCTTCAGGTGTTGTGTGGTTGTGGAGAGCCTTCAGGTGTTGTGTGGTTGTGGAGAGCCTTCAGGTGTTGTACGGTTGTGGAGAGCCTTCAGGTGTTGTATGATTGTGGAGAGCCTTCAGGTGTTGTACGGTTGTGGAGAGCCTTCACGTGTTGTATGGTTGTGGAGAGCCTTCAGGTGTTGTGTGGTTGTGGAGAGCCTTCAGGTGTTGTATGGTTGTGGAGAGCCTTCACGTGTTGTGTGGTTGTGGAGAGCCTTCAGGTGTTGTATGGTTGTGGAGAGCCTTCAGGTTTTGTATGGTTGTGGAGAGCCTTCACGTGTTGTGTGGTTGTGGAGAGCCTTCACGTGTTGTACGGTTGTGGAGAGCCTTCAGGTGTTGTACGGTTGTGGAGAGCCTTCAGGTGTTGTATGGTTGTGGAGAGCCTTCAGGTGTTGTACGGTTGTGGAGAGCCTTCAGGTGTTGTATGGTTGTGGAGAGCCTTCAGGTGTTGTATGGTTGTGGAGAGCCTTCACGTGTTGTACGGTTGTGGAGAGCCTTCAGGTGTTGTATGGTTGTGGAGAGCCTTCACGTGTTGTATGGTTGTGGAGAGCCTTCAGGTGTTGTGTGGTTGTGGAGAGCCTTCAGGTGTTGTATGGTTGTGGAGAGCCTTCAGGTGTTGTATGGTTGTGGAGAGCCTTCACGTGTTGTACGGTTGTGGAGAGCCTTCACGTGTTGTACGGTTGTGGAGAGCCTTCACGTGTTGTACGGTTGTGGAGAGCCTTCACGTGTTGTACGGTTGTGGAGAGCCTTCACGTGTTGTATGGTTGTGGAGAGCCTTCACGTGTTGTATGGTTGTGGAGAGCCTTCACGTGTTGTGTGGTTGTGGAGAGCCTTCACATGTTGTGTGGTTGTGGAGAGCCTTCACGTGTTGTGGTTGTGGAGAGCCTTCACGTGTTGTGTGGTTGTGGAGAGCCTTCAGGTGTTGTATGGTTGTGGAGAGCCTTCAGGTGTTGTATGGTTGTGGAGAGCCTTCAGGTGTTGTATGGTTGTGGAGAGCCTTCAGGTGTTGTAGGGTTGTGGAGAGCCTTCAGGTGTTGTATGGTTGTGGAGAGCCTTCACGTGTTGTGTGGTTGTGGAGAGCCTTCACGTGTTGTACGGTTGTGGAGAGCCTTCAGGTGTTGTACGGTTGTGGAGAGCCTTCAGGTGTTGTATGGTTGTGGAGAGCCTTCAGGTGTTGTACGGTTGTGGAGAGCCTTCAGGTGTTGTATGGTTGTGGAGAGCCTTCAGGTGTTGTATGGTGTGGAGAGCCTTCACGTGTTGTACGGTTGTGGAGAGCCTTCAGGTGTTGTATGGTTGTGGAGAGCCTTCACGTGTTGTATGGTTGTGGAGAGCCTTCAGGTGTTTGTGGTTGTGGAGAGCCTTCAGGTGTTGTATGGTTGTGGAGAGCCTTCAGTGTTGTATGGTTGTGGAGAGCCTTCACGTGTTGTACGGTTGTGGAGAGCCTTCACGTGTTGTACGGTTGTGGAGAGCCTTCACGTGTTGTACGTTGTGGAGAGCCTTCACGTGTTGTACGGTTGTGGAGAGCCTTCACGTGTTGT
>WNGS01092210.1:22857184-22874307 GCA_020271785.1 Procambarus virginalis
CACACACACACACACACGCACAAAAGGGGGGCTTCACGGCTGGGTGGACAGCGCTCGGGGGTCGTAGTCTTAAAGGTTCGGGTGTTCAATTAAAGTGTTCACAATGAATACCAATTGAACATAGAGTGCAAGGCTGAAATCATACGGCCTCAGGGAACTGTAATGATGCAAAACGAACATAATGGAGTTCTATGATAAGCGAAAATAAGGCTGGATAGAGAAGGCTGTCAAGAGTTCGTATTTCTAGACTGGTAAAACGTCTTTGACAGTAACACTCAAGAGATTACTACCCAAACTAGAGTGGCAGACTAGAATAAGTAACAGAGCACGGTCAAGGGTAAGGGAATACCTAGCAGAACTGATTCAGAGTCACAGAAGGAGCGAGAAGTTGGACTGGCGTAGGGTAACAAGCGGAGTACCTCAAGGATAGTGTTGGGACCATACTTTCCTTATTTGTGTTAATGGTTTATCTACAGGAGTTGATTCCCATATGTCAATGTTTGTGGACAATGCTGATCAATACAAAAGAGTCAAGATAGATTGGGATTGTAAATTATCCCCGATGGCTTACACCAGCTGCTGAGTTGGTCTGAGAAATGTCTTCTGAATCTCCACACCACCAAGTGTATGGTGATGGAAATTGGAACAGGCAACAGGAGACCAAAAGGCCAGTACACGATGAAGGGGAACCACCTTCATCTAACGACTAGAGCAAAACACCTGGCAATGGATATAACACTAAACTAAACTCCAGAGCCTAATATAAATAAGACAACGCCAGCTGTACGCTCTACACTAGAGAAAGTCAGTACATCATTCAGGAACCTAACTAAAGAGGTATTTAGATCGCTGTACACGCGCTATGTGAGGCCAGTCTTAGAGTACACCGCCCTATCTACAAAAATGTGTAAAGAAATTCGAAAAGTTTTCAAAGTTTTCAACACGATTCGTCCCGGATTTACGAGAGTTGAGGCATGGAGAAAGACCGAAATATCTAGATCTGATGTCGCTAAAAAAAGAAGAAGAGGGGAAGAGCGGAGACATGATACAGACATAAAATATGTAAGGAGATTGACAGAGTGTACAAAGATGAAATGTTCACAATGAATGAGGATGGGTCGGTAGGAGAGCCCTCTTTTGACTAGGATTGCCACCCCGCTGTGCATCCCCCTGTTGATTTCCCTAGTGGAATATCCCCAAAGAGAGATGTGCTGGTCCGGTCTAGCCACTGTTTCATTGAGTAGGATAATGTCTGGGTTAAGTCTGGCTACCTCCAGGGTGAGGAGGTATCTGTTGTTGAAGTAATGTATTCACCTGAAGTTTTGTGATCTCAGTTATTGGGTGCGTGCAGTATGTGTTTGTTTGGCTCGAGTGTCAGTGTTGTTAACTTCGGTCTGGCTTGTGATGTGTGTGAAGGTGGAGGATAGATCTTTTGGGCCAGCGATCAGGTTTTCGGCTCCGTTGGAGGGTTGGTTGAGGTTTTCTGCACGTTGCCGTGCAATTGGGGGTCTTCGTTGCTGCTACTGTATTCTACATTCACGTCTGTAGTGCAGGAGTCGTTCTCAGATGGAGTATTATGGTGGCCAGCTGCCCTTACCCTGTCCTCAGGGGAGGAGCTTCGGCCAAGAGTGTTGTCCCTGCGCCTCTTGGAACTGTGGTGTGTGGGACGCTGTATGTGTCAACAGTTTCTTATGGCAAGGTTGCGTGCGATGGCTACCATATGGGGGTGAGTCTACTGCAGTAATTCTGGACCTGGGTGTATGCCAGGTTGCCGGGGTGGTGGGGCCGGGGTGATTCTGGGAGTTTGGTGTCAGTAGCGTTAGCTGTGGCCTGGGGGCAGATAGTACCTAGGAGGGGGTTGATGGGTTGTGCTTGGGTCTGTTCGGCGGCTGTTGTGCTGTTAGTAGACAGATAGGCGAGCGAGTCCTCGGACATGTGGACGGGGGACAGGCCATTGCCCTTCCTGAGTGACTTCCAGAATCCCAGGAGCTTTATCGGGTTGTTTGGAAATGCAATTTGGGCAAATGCTTAGAGTTCCGTCCGCTCCTAAGCTGGGCTTAGGATTGGGGTTTATTGCGAGGGGGTTAGGTGTTGAGACCTGTTGTGGTTGGTTCTGGGTTTGACCTGGTGTAACCGTGGGGGTCAGTGGGATGTTGGTTGCTTTAGAGTCCCCCTTGGACGATAGACTGGACCTTCAACCCTGGGAATTGGGGTTGTTGTTGGTTGGGGTCACCCCAGGCGTTTATTGGTGGAGGAGAGGCAGGTATGGTGACTGCTGTTTGTTGATGGGCAGCTGTCACCGTTTCTTGTGCTTGCTTGATTGCATCGTGTCTGTGAGAACATAGGTGGGAGATTGCAATGTGTGCACCATTGCACAATGCACACTTGGTCATTGGGCTTGTGCTTTCTTTGTGGTTGTGTTCCCCTGCACACCTGCTGCACTTGACGGGTTTCAATGTTGCATGCACTGGAGTAGTGATCATACTGGAAGCATTTGAACCATTGTTTGAGCTTGCGAAACCTCTGTAGAGTGATTTGGTCAGGGTCAGACTTGATGCCAAAGGCAGAGAAGCCTAAGTTGCAAGCTTGTGTTGCTTGCTCTGGCGAGGCCAGAGTTAGCTTCAGAACTTGGTTGTTGTGGGATTGAGTTGTGAACCTGTGAGCCTGAATTACTTTAAAATTCCTGTTTTTTGTCTCAATTTCTGCAGATATCTCGTCATTTGAGTGTTCCATGATGATGTGGATCCTATGTACAAAGATGGTGCGTCTGCCTTGGAACTCGGCCGGGAGGTAGGCCGAGATCTTCTGCTCCCATAGTTTTCACAGGTTGTCGGTCGAAAGGAGTTCTGGAAAGTCTACATTGAGTACCAGCAAGATGGCTCCATATGTTATTTTGAACTCATATTTCTAGGTAATCTGGGTGATCCCGTGAATCACCTCAAGTAGTTGGGCTGAAGGTCGAATCTAGCCAGATTCGTCAGTGAATCTGACTTTGGTCACCATGGCCTTGTGGGGCCGGAAAGCCTAGTCCAATCTATACTGTAGTGGGTGGTTGTGTTGTGTCCAGATAGACTAAGTGGCTGATGGGTGTTAGTTCGGCCGAGGCCGCTAACTTCTAGTTGTTAGGCAACTAGAGCTACTTGAACAGTTGGTAATTGTACCTATCGGTAGTCTAAGCCTGCTACAAGGCTGTTAGTTGCCCGTGCAAACCTCCGCCAGAACTTCAAGAACCCAGTTTTGACTACTGCTCGGGAATGATCGTTTGGAATGGCGAAATACAAGAGATAGAAACAGTTTGGAAAGACTGCCTAATTCACATCTTAATTCTATGGTTAGTAGGTTGTGCGTTGAGTGTGTGTGTGTGTTGAGTGTTTGGTACAGGCATGGAGAGTGAGGAGGAGGGGGGCATGGGGTGGGGGGAAGGGGGGAGGGGGAGGATGAGGATGTTTTTTTTTTCAATCTAATGCAAAAACAGGGACCTCTCCTTGCAAGGCCCCCACTTCAAGACATTCTTTGCTGGCAATGTGAGGGGGCACCCCTGACATAGTGCTGACCAACAGAGACTGTGACCTGTTCCACTGCAGAGTGACCCCAGGCAAGAACATGGGGTCGGGCCACATCCCTGTGGTTACCACCCTCCAAGCAACCTCCTTCCGGTTTCTGGCACCTCTCAGGTCCAGGCTGGAAACCATGGGAGCCCGGGCTTATCACACCTTCCTCGCTGACGACCCCGTCATTGAGTTCGACAACCTCCTCACCCAAACAATTGACCAAGCCGTAAGCGTAAACGCCTATCCCACAACCGCATCCAGCTCGCAACTGAGACCACCTGTGAAAGATCCAGAAAAGGACGTACCACCAATATAAACCGACCCGAGAAATCAGAGGTAAAATAAATGAGTATCAAGGAGCCTGCCAAAGTCACTACAATACTGGCCAGTCGCCAGCGTTGGCCCTACAAACACTGAGAAAGGAAACCATAGACCTAACGCTGACTCACAAGAGCCACATTTGGGGAACCCTTGTGAAACAAGCCAACCAGTACAAAAGGGAACCAAGAACCTTCTGGCGCCAGATCAAACAGCTCTTGGGATCAGTTAACCCCCAGCCTCACCCACCTCGTACACTCATTCCTTGACGAAGACGACGAGGAACAACAAGCAAAAATTGAAGATCCACAAGAACAGGCTGACCTCATGGGCGCAGTATGGAAAAAGACACGGCATTAAACAGCAGAGCCTTCAACAACATTCACTTCAACCAGGTCAACCAATGGACCACAGAGAACGCTTTGATAGACCTGAAAACCCTCCAAAACGACCACCCTCTAAAAAGGCCCATAACAATGGTAGAGATAAGAGGAGTCATTAAAAGCATCCGAGATAAGGCTCCAGGACTCTCGGGGATCAAAGCAAAGCAGATCAAATTCCTTCCAGACAATCTCCTGCAATCCCTACTCAACTTATTCAACGCCATGCTGGCATCTGGTCACATTCCCTTAGCTTTCAAATCGACCAAGATGTTATTCATTCCCAAACCTAAGAAAGACCCCCACCAGCCTGACAACTACCGTCCAATCTCCCTCTTAGACACAATAGGCAAGTGCTTTGGAAAAAAACCATGTCAAACCGTCTCAACTACTATATGGAGTACAACAACCTATTCACAGAAAAACAGTTTGGCTTTCGAGCACAAAGGTCAACCCAGCACGCAATAAACTTCATCTACGATGCTGTAAGTTCAATTCGCCGGCAAAAAACCCTGATTGCGACGAGAGACGTACACAAGGCCTTCGACAGCCTATGGCACGATGGTCTGGTGTACAAATTAGCAGACTTACCAGCCCAAAACTGGACCCTCCTCAGGCTGATCAGAAATTTCCTGAAGAACAGGCAAGTTACTTCCAGCTTCAAGGCGAAAGCGGCAGCAGTCTTCACCCCAACAGCTAGAGTGCCCCAAGGGTCGTGCCTGAGCCCGGTCCTCTTCAATATTTTCGTAAATAACCTGCCCCAACCAAACGACAGGGACACCATTATCGTCCAATTTGCGGACGACTTAACACATGTAATAACATCTAACTCAGGCAGCCAAGCAGCCAAACACGCGACTGTAACCCGTAAGGCGAATGCAAACTCGCCAGGACTGCTAACTGGGAAAGAAAATGGAGGATCACCACTAACCCTAGACAAGATCGAAATATGCACTGTCGGATGTATGGTCTTCTCAATCGAAGATGAGGGGGAAATAAGGATCAGGGGTGAACCCATAGCTATCTCAAACTCCAACACAGTGCTCGTATACAACTTCAACAGGCTACTCAACTCCACCCAGTACGTCCCCCAGAAGACAGCGATGGCTAAGGGTTCCCTGTCGAGGCCCTTCCGCTTCAGGCAAGCCCCATCCCACATCAAGCTCCACCTGTACAGAATGATCATAAGGCCTAGCCTGGAATACCCTTACGTCCCCTTGAACCTCACCAACAAATCCAACATGCTGAAGATCCAACGGGTCCAAAGTAAAGCACTTCGCTTCCCGGCGGGCCTCTCCCTGATGGACAGGGTAACACCAAACCAAATCCACGAGACACTCAACAACATGATGCCAATGAACACCAGGCTCAGCTACGTGGCCAGAAGGCAGCTGTACCGCATAATGCACATGTATGTCCCAGACCCCGAAGAACCCCACGAAGCAGTAAACACCACCAGCGACTACAAGGTCCGTGAACCACCACACACAACCACAAGAATCACTCGCCAACAGTAAGTGATCAGACACATCCATCACCAGGCCTTCACGAGACCTTAAATCCTAAGTGGTCTGACCGACGACCCATATGAGTGGCCCATCCCGGACCCGATTTATACCTAATAAAGAATAAATAAATAAAAAAAATTAATAAACAAATAAATAAAAAAAAATATTTTTTTGTGCTGCCAGAAGAGTAACTACCCTGATGTTGGTAAGATTGATCTCCTGCAGCCAGCTCCAGGGGCTCTAGGGCTTCCAGACACCAGCTGGGACACAAACACTGGCCACCCAGACAATATATTGACAACCCAACATACCACACACACCCAAACAAACGACACACACACATGCCAACCCATGGTGGATAGGCCACACAACTTTCAAACCTCTTCATACCCGCATCCTCTTCCAGAATTTCACCTCCCCCATCCAGGGTAGAGGAGACCGGCTCCAATGGGGAGCCGGTCGGCCGAGCGGACAGCACACTGGACTTGTGATCCTGTGGTCCCGGGTTCGATCCCGGGCGCCGGTGAGAAACAATGGGCAGAGTTTCTTTCACCCCTACGCCCCTGTTACCTAGCAGTAAAATAGGTACCTGGGTGTTAGTCAGCTGTCACGGGCTGCTTCCTGGGGGTGGAGGCCTGGTCGAGGACCGGGCCGCGGGGACACTAAAGCCTCGTAATCATCTCAAGATAACCTCAAGAAGAAGATTCTTTTCAAATCCCTTGGGCATAAAAACGAAAGCGAATCCCAATGAATTTCAATAGAACAAGAGGCTATTTATAGAAGTTTGAGAGACTAACGAGTCGTAGAGATGTTGGAAAGTTTTCATTTATCAAAATAGTGGCAAACTGAAATGAACTATAGGAGCAAACTATGTTAATAATTGCTGTAGAATGAAGTTTGCTATATTAGCAAACTCCATTCATAATTTCAAAAGTAGATAATACAAGGAAGTAGGTCAGGAGTCATTGCATTACACAACCGGGGGATAGAAAAGCGGGGTCCAAGAGCTAATGCCCGATCCTGCAGGCACAAATTGTAAACATAAAAACAGTCAACACACACCCACCCCCATAACTACCCCCCTCCCCAAACACCCCTTCCCCCTCCTCAACCCCCCCCCCTGCACTAATTTTATTAGCCATACACTTCTTTTATCACAACATTCAAACTATAAACTATAACATCATGTCAGATATATATATATATATATATATATATATATATATGTATGTGTATAGTATATATATATATATATATATATATATATATATATATATATATGTATATATATATATATATATATATATATATATATATATATATATATATATATATAATATATATATATATATATATATATACACACACACATTTACCAAATTAAATGTTATCTCTTAATGTTTGTTCAATTTGCTCAAGTCCCGCCTGAGCTTATTTACGTTCCATAATTGTTTTGCAATTTTGCAATCTAAATTACGTGAGTCACAATCATTACCATTAATTATGAGGATTTTCATCAGTTACAGAATCCCAGTGAACTTTATGTATTCTTAATACATAAAACTGTATTACGAGAGACTCTGGGAACTCTTGTACCTGACGTCGCGAGTCTTATATAAATGGTTTAAGGGGAATGGGGAGGGGGCAGAGGAAGCATAATAAATGGCGCCCATTAAGAATAATGTCAAATGTCGATTCAGAGAGACCATTACCGATTCAGTCGTATCGTATCGCTGTTTACTGATGTCTCTATTAAAACGGTTCACTGTTCATTGGTCCCACTGTTCATTGGCCTCGTTGTTCATTGGTCCCACTGTTCATTGGCCTCGTTGTTCATTGGTCCCGCTGTTCATTGGCCTCGCTGTTCATTGGCCTTGCTGTTCATGGTCCCACTGTTCATTGGTCCCACTGTTCATTGGTCTCACTGTTCATTGGCCTCACTGTTCATGGTCCCACTGTTCATTGGTCCCACTGTTCATTGGCCTCACTGTTCATGGTCCCACTGTTCATTGGCCTCACTGTTCATGGTCCCACTGTTCATTGGTCCCACTGTTCATTGGTCTCACTGTTCATGGTCTCACTGTTCATTGGTCTCACTGTTCTTTGGTCCCACTGTTCATTGGTCTCACTGTTCATTGGTCCCACTATTCATGATCCCACTGTTCATTGGTCCCACTGTTCATTGTCCCACTGTTCATTGGTCCCACTGTTCATGGTCTCACTGTTCATTGGTCCCACTGTTCATTGGTCTCACTGTTCATTGGTCCTACTGTTCATTGGTCTCACTGTTCATTGGTCCCACTGTTCTTGGTCTCACTGTTCATGGTCCCACTGTTCATGGTCTCACTGTTCATTGGTCTCACTGTTCATGGTCCCACTGTTCATTGGTCCCACTGTTCTTGGTCTCACTGTTCATGGTCTCACTGTTCATTGGTCTCACTGTTCATTGGCCTCACTGTTCATGGTCCCACTGTTCATTGGTCCCACTGTTCATGGTCCCACTGTTCATTGGTCTCACTGTTCATTGGTCTCACTGTTCATTGGTCTCACTGTTCATTGGCCTCACTGTTCATGGTTCCACTGTTCATTGGTCCCACTGTTCATGGTCCCACTGTTCATTGGCCTCACTGTTCATGGTCCCACTGTTCATGGTCTCACTGTTCATTGGTCTCACTGTTCATTGGCCTCACTGTTCATGGTCCCACTGTTCATTGGTCTCACTGTTCATTGGTCTCACTGTTCATTGGTCTCACTGTTCATTGGTCTCACTGTTCATTGGCCTCACTGTTCATGGTTCCACTGTTCATTGGTCCCACTGTTCATTGGCCTCACTGTTCATGGTCCCACTGTTCATTGGCCTCACTGTTCATGGTCCCACTGTTCATTGGTCCCACTGTTCATTGGTCTCACTGTTCATTGGTCTCACTGTTCATTGGTCTCACTGTTCATTGGTCCCACTGTTCATTGGTCCCACTGTTCATTGGTCTCACTGTTCATTGGTCCTACTGTTCATTGGTCTCACTGTTCATTCGTCCTACTGTTCATTGGTCTCACTGTTCATTGGTCCTACTGTTCATTGGTCTCACTGTTCATGGTCCCACTGTTCATTGGTCTCACTGTTCATTGGTCCTACTGTTCATTGGTCTCACTATTCATTGGTCCCACTGTTCATGGTCTCACTGTTCATGGTCCCACTGTTCATGGTCTCACTGTTCATTGGTCTCACTGTTCATGGTCCCACTGTTCATTGGTCCCACTGTTCATTGGTCCCACTGTTCATTGGTCCCACTGTTCATTGGTCCCACTGTTCATTGGTCTCACTGTTCGTTGGTCTCACTGTTCATGGTCTCACTGTTCATGGTCCCACTGTTCATTGTTCCCACTGTTCATTGGTCCCACTGTTCATGGTCTCACTGTTCATGGTCCCACTGTTCATTGTTCCCACTGTTCATTGGTCTCACTGTTCATGGTCTCACTGTTCATGGTCTCACTGTTCATTGTTCCCACTGTTCATTGGTCCCACTGTTCATTGGTCCCACTGTTCATTGGTCTCACTGTTCATGGTCTCACTGTTCATGGTCTCACTGTTCATTGGTCTCACTGTTCATGGTCTCACTGTTCATGGTCTCACTGTTCATGGTCTCACTGTTCATTGGTCCCACTGTTCATTGGTCCCACTGTTCATTGGTCTCACTGTTCATTGGTCTCACTGTTCATTGGTCCCACTGTTCATTGGCCTCACTGTTCATGGTCCCACTGTTCATTGGCCTCGCTGTTCATGGTCCCACTGTTCATTGGTCCCACTGTTCATGGTCCCACTGTTCATTGGCCTCACTGTTCATTGGTCTCACTGTTCATGGTCTCACTGTTCATTGGTCCCACTGTTCATGGTCCCACTGTTCATTGGTCTCACTGTTCATTGGTCTCACTGTTCATGGTCTCACTGTTCATTGGTCCCACTGTTCATGGTCCCACTGTTCATTGGTCTCACTGTTCATGGTCTCACTGTTCATTGGTCCCACTGTTCATTGGCCTCACTGTTCATGGTCCCACTGTTCATTGGCCTCACTGTTCATGGTCCCACTGTTCATTGGCCTCACTGTTCGTGGTCCCACTGTTCATTGGCCTCACTGTTCATGGTCCCACTGTTCATTGGCCTCACTGTTCATGGTCCCACTGTTCATTGGTCCCACTGTTCATTGGTCCCACTGTTCATTGGTCCCACTGTTCATTGGTCCCACTGTTCATTGGTCCCACTGTTCATGGTCCCACTGTTCATTGGTCCCACTGTTCATTGGTCTCACTGTTCATTGGTCTCACTGTTCATTGGTCCCACTGTTCATTGGTCCCACTGTTCATGGTCCCACTGTTCATTGGTCCCACTGTTCATGGTCCCACTGTTCATTGGTCCCACTGTTCATTGGTCCCACTGTTCATGGTCCCACTGTTCATTGGTCCCACTGTTCATTGGTCTCACTGTTCATTGGTCTCACTGTTCATTGGTCTCACTGTTCATTGGTCTCACTGTTCATTGGTCTCACTGTTCATGGTCCCACTGTTCATTGGTCCCACTGTTCATTGGTCCCACTGTTCATTGGTCTCACTGTTCATTGGTCTCACTGTTCATGGTCTCACTGTTCATTGGTCTCACTGTTCATGGTCTCACTGTTCATTGGTCTCACTGTTCATGGTCCCACTGTTCATTGGTCCCACTGTTCATTGGTCCCACTGTTCATTGGTCCCACTGTTCATTGGTCTCACTGTTCATGGTCTCACTGTTCATTGGTCCCACTGTTCATTGGTCCCACTGTTCATTGGTCTCACTGTTCATTGGTCTCACTGTTCATTGGTCTCACTGTTCATGGTCCCACTGTTCATTGGTCCCACTGTTCATTGGTCCCACTGTTCATTGGTCCCACTGTTCATTGGTCTCACTGTTCATGGTCTCACTGTTCATTGGCCTCACTGTTCATTGGTCCCACTTTTTCCATTCCGTCATATGAACCTGTTATTACCTCACAGTAGTCTCCTAACACACAGTAAGAGCCTCCATTACCTCACAGTAGTCTCCTAACACACAGTAAGAGCTACCATTACCTCACAGTAGTCTCCTAAAACACAATAAGAGCCTCCATTACCTCACAGTAGTCTCCTAACACAGTAAGAGCCACCATTACCTCACAGTAGTCTCCTAACACACAGTAAGAGCCTCCATTACCTCACAGTAGTCTCCTAACACACAATAAGAGCCACCATTACCTCACAGTAGTCTACTAACACACAGTAAGAGCCTCCATTACCTCACAGTAGTCTCCTAACACACAGTAAGAGCCTCCATTACCTCACAGTAGTCTCCTAACACACAGTAAGAGCTACCATTACCTCACAGTAGTCTCCTAACACACAGTAAGAGCCTCCATTACAACACAAGTTTCCACCACTCAAGAAACATGGTCTTGGGATCAGGCCCCCGGACACCAGCCTTAGTGTCGGCCCAGACAACCGTCCAGGACACAAAGGGAACAAACACACTGAAAAAGAGAGATTATTAGTGAATGAACAAAAAAATAAAAAAAGAGTAAAGTGAAAGTGAGAGAGAGAGAGAAATAGAGAGAGAAAGAATTAGGGAGACAGAGAAATAGGGTGACAGAGAAATAGGGAGACAGAAAAATAGGGAGACAGAAATAAGGAGACAGAGAAATAGGGTGACAGAGAAATAGGGTGACAGAGAAATAGGGTGACAGAGAAATAGGGAGACAGAGAAATAGGGAGAGAGAAAAAGAGGGAGAGGGAGAGAGAGAGAGGGAGAAAGAGAGGGAGAAAGAGAGGGAAGAGAGGGGTGGGGGGGGTGACCTCTCTAGAGAGCTCCCCTTCAATTACCATAAGAGCTGGGTGGTGTTACAGCTCCTGGAGCCAGGCTTACAGTAATACAGTCACCAGGGACACAGACCCGCTCCTGAATTCATATCCCGGAGCAAGACTAAGGGCCGGGGATCTTGGGCGGTATGAGAGCAATTGGCACCAAAAATGTGTTTTGTAGCGAGAAATGGGTCTTGAAATGGATCGAAATTGGAGTCGAGAGATGAGGAAAGGGGAAGGGACTATTCTGTTTTTCCTGCTGCGTTAAATGAATGGTCAATTACTCGAGAATGAGTGTGCTAGGATAGAGGAGCAGGTATGAATGTGATGGTGTTATGGCGATTGGTTCCTGCGACAGCGCTGGAACCAATCGTGTTGGCATTTGCTTTTACATTGGAGAGTTTCGGTGCCGTGGAGAGGAAGAAGGGACCTGCTGCATGGGTAACAGCTTCTCCTCCCCCGTATCAACCTACCCTGGCTTTGCGCCCTGGAGAGGCCACTCCAGATCGACAACCAGAGCCCAACTCCAGTCTCCCGAGACTGAGTAATACGAAATAGTACTATGGTAGTACTAATAGTAGTATACGCACTGCTACCATGGCTAAATGAACAACAATGTGTATTTTGTTATTGAAGAATTAGTCATTCAAATGCGAAAGGGATTGTTTAGGATATTTTTACAAGTAGAATAGATAGTACATTAGAGGAATGAAAATACGGGATTACATCTGTTAAATGGGGAAAGGCTCTTTATTTGACAATGTAGAATATATTTGAGAGTTAAATGGTTTGGGAGAATGGGTTGTGTGTGTATTCACCTAGTTGTGTTTGCGGGGGTTGAGCTTTGCTCTTTCGGCCCGCCTCTCAACTGTCAATGAACTGTTTACTAACTACATTTTTTCCCCCACACCACACACACCCCAGGAGGCAGCCCGTGACAGCTGACTAACTCCCAGGTACCTATTTACTGCTAGGTAAGAGGGGCATTCAGGGTGAAAGAAACTTTGGCCATTTGTTTCTGCCTGGTGCGGGAATCGAACCTGCGCCACAGAATTAAGAGTTCTGCGCGCTATCCACCAGGCTACCAGGCCCCCAGAGTGTGTGTGTGTGTGTGGCGTCACCACTAACTTCACAGTACGGTGCAGTTAGCCTCATATGGTGGGAGGTTATATCTAACCTAAATTTATTCCCAATAAAGGTACACATAATGTGTGATACAGCACCTATGTCCGCTGGGGACGCAGAAAGCAGAGGCAAGTTCCTGTGTGTGTAAGGGATAAATCAGGTACGGAATTTTGGAATGTGTGAAAGCTTTTAAAGAAGAAAAGTTTTGTGTGGTAGATTTATACGAGGCAGTAACGAAATAGCACTTAGTATTATTGTAATATTTTACCTAGGCGTGAGAAAGCATATTCATTTTATTACGTTTTTTACCAAGAGATGATCAAAGTCGAAAAACTAATGTAGCCAATGGCTATGCAACTTGTATTTTGTTTGTTTTATTATATGCATATAACCTAATTATAAACATATAATCCAGTTAGATTAAATCAGTTGAAGTCACTGAAGCGTATATACGAAATAAGTTATATAATTTAAAGGGACGTTGTTACGATTAATGATTCATATTACCAGGGAATTTAAATATAAATATTAATATGAAGCTTTTCCTGACATGTCTCCATTAATTTAAATTATATTTTGATGAAACATTTACACAGTACACAGACCGAATTGCTTTCCATTTTGTATAAAATAAACAAAAATAATTTGACAAAAATTAAGTTTTAAATGTTGACCAGACCACACACTAGAAGGTGAAGGGACGACGACGTTTCGGTCCATCCTGGACCATTCTCAAGTCGATTGTGATGAGGAAGTAGAGACAGGCAATAAATAGGCAAGAGAGAGCTGAGGAGCAAAGTAAGGTGTCGTAGAGGGGATAGTAATAATAATAAGAGCTGCAGAAGGCCTATTGGCCCATACGAGGCAGCTCCTATTATAACCACCGAATGAGAAGGAGATAAGAATAAGAAGAGGATAGCAAGGGAGCGTAGGAGAAGAGAGAAAGAAAAGGAAAGAGAAAGAAAGGAAATAGAAGGGGTAGGCTTATGTTAGGTCACGTTTGTTAGAAAGATTAGAGCATTTGAGTATATACTGTGAAAGGGAAGAGTCCACAGCAACAAAGCCAGGACTCAAGTTCATGTTGGGTACATTGTGTATTAGAGCCGATTCCACAAGACGGCGTCTGTGTAGAGTAGAGGCAGGAAAGATTATTTTGGAGGAAGACCAATCAATGGGATGATTAGAATCCCTCACATGGCAGAAGAGAGCATTGTTAGTGTCTGCAGACTTAACACTTCTCTTGTGTTCTTTAAGTCTGTCATTCAGTGTACGGCCAGTTTTGCCAAAGTATTGGAGAGGACAAGACGAACAGGAAATAGAGTGGACACCAGCAGCATTTGAAGCAGGAGGAGCAGTGTGAACTAGATTGCTACGAAGTGTGATGTCAAGAGGACGAAAGGTATTAGTAAAAGTTTTGAGTTCAGATATGAAGGGAAGGCATAGTACAGTGCTACTAGTGTTGGAAGCAGGTTTAGGATGAAAGAATTAAATTCATACTTTAGCCACGTTATTGTGACTCATCGCCTGCATAAGTTTTAAATGTTTTAATTTTTTTCAAATTAAAATGTACACTCAAAATTCATTAATTTTTGTTTTAATGTTAACAAATATAGTTCTTATACTTACCTCAGTTTTTTATGATATCAATGAAGTGACCCTTCAGTAAGGCGTGAATATAGCACAACAAACCTGGTTAACAACATTTCCTTCACTTTGGCCCCAATAGGAGACTCGAACCTCAGAGCCCCAGAGTTGGAGACATACAGCTCTAACAACACCGATATGAACAACCACAATAAGGAAGGATCCAGAGGCAACTAACTGCTGCCCAACTGGAGCTTCATGCCTCCCTCTGGGCTCTCTCACTCGTGGAGGAGGCATTTGGAACATGTAAAGACCTGCACCTCTTCGCCGCCTTGAGGACCGGCAGCTCTTCGCCGCCATGAGGACCTGCACCTCTTCGCCGCCATCAGGACCGGCAGCTCTTCGCCGCCTTGAGGACAGGCACCTCTTCGCCGCCATGAGGACCTGCACCTCTTCGCCGCCATCAGGACCGGCAGCTCTTCGCCGCCTTGAGGACCGGCAGCTCTTCGCCGCTATGAGGACCGGCAGCTCTTCGCCGCTATGAGGACCGGCAGCTCTTCGCCGCCTTGAGGACCGGCAGCTCTTCGCCGCCTTGAGGACCGGCAGCTCTTCGCCGCTATGAGGACCGGCAGCTCTTCGCCGCTATGAGGACCTGCAGCTCTTCGCCGCTATGAGGACCGGCAGCTCTTCGCCGCCTTGAGGAGCGGCAGCTCTTCGCCGCTATGAGGCCGGCAGCTCTTCGCCGCTATGAGGACCGGCAGCTCTTCGCCTCCATGAGGACCTGCAGCTCTTTGCCACAACAGGACCCTAAAGCTCTGCTCGCACCCCCAACCACATGTTACTTTTCCATTTAGTGGAAAAGAAATCAAGTCGGCCATTCCCCCGTCGTTCTCTGTCCCACGTTTTTGTAACGTTGTAAATATTTTTTTTACTAAAATTAAAAATAAAATTATTTTTATTTTTTATTTTTTGCTTCGTCTTCCCAAGGACAGTTGAAAATGTTATATTTATTTACACGTTGTGTGACTCGCTGTCCTCTCGTGGTGAGCTATTGGGCAGTGTCACCAGTTAGGCTTTGTAATTATACCTTTTTTTTTTTTTACTCAGCAAGTTTGGAAGTTATTAGGCATAGTCTCTCTCTCTCTCTCTCTCTCTCTTTCTATATATATATACTATATATATATATATATATATATATATAATATATATATATATATTATATATATATATATATTATATATTTATATAATATATGCGAACAAGCCTGAATGGTCCCCAGGACTATATGCAACTGAAAACTCACACCCCAGAAGTGACTCGAACTCATACTTTTGAGGAACCCATGAGGAACGCATTTGTGTTCCTCACGTGTGTCCCAAAGAATGAGGTGATTTGATAAAATACTATGCCCAAGATTACCATCCGAGTGCCGGCAGGGGGGTGGTTCAAATAGCTTCAGCTATCACCTCCTTATGTCCGGTCGTGATGGTCGAGTGGATTAAGGTGTCCTGTGCACACCAGTTGCGTTGCTCCTGGCAGTATGGGTTCGAGTCACTTCTGGGGTGTGAGTTTTCAGTTATATATATATATATATATATATATATATATATATATATATATATATATATATATATATATATATATCTGAAAACTCACACCCCAGAAGTGACTCGAACCCATACTCCCAGGAGCAATGCAACTGGTATGTACAGGGACGCCTTAAACCACTTGACCATCACGACCGGACATAAGGAAGTGATAGCCGAGGCTATGAACCACTTCCCCGCCGGCATTCGGATGGTATTCTTGGGCATAGCATTTTATCATATCACCTCATTTTTTGGGGCAACACGTGAGGAACACAAATGCAAACAAGCCTGAATGGTCCCCAGGACTAGATACAACTGAAAACTCACACCCCAGAAGTTTGAGTATGGGTTCGAGTCACACCCCAGAAGAAGAGTATGGGTTTCGAGTCACTTCTGGGGTGTGAGTTTTCAGTTGTATCTAGTCCTGGGGACCATTCAGGCTTGTTGCATATATATATATATATAATTTTTATAATACCTAAAGGGGTAATATATAATTTTTTTTAATTCCTAAAGGGGTACCACCTCTGGTGCAAGTGTAGGCATCCATAGCCTCGGAGAAGAAAATAAAGAGTACTCAGGGAAGACCTTGTGGATCCTCACTGAACACTTTGATATTTCTTCTACCACCCCTATTCTTTTAGTGTGTGTGTATATATATATCTAACTTTATTTGAGAATTTCATTACACAAAAAGGGTTACAACATTGGTTACATGCAGGTACAAGACTACTTGTCACAAGTTGTATAGCTCCTCCAGCTCCTCAGATGGCGGGCAGGAACCATGGATGCAGTGAGCATTTCCTCTCTGGATTGCCACACTAAGACGCTGAAAGAGAAAACTGGCGGCTCTAGGGTCTCTAGTTGTTTCAATTAGCTTGGACCCCAACTCCTTCAAAAAGCTAGTAGCACTTTTTCCCCAGGCACCAAGTGTCTCTGAGGCAATGGGGACAAAATTGTAGTTGTGATCAAGGTCTCCGTATTTACGTGACTTGGCTGCTTCCCGGTGATTGGCAGCACCTCCTGCCTGTGCAACACTGAAGAGCCAACATAGGTGTTGGCTAAGGTTGAAACGCAATATTATATATATATATATATATATATATAATATATATATATATATATTATATATATTATATATATAAATATGTGGTGTGTGTGAGGCGATATAGGAAACGTGTACAATTTATCAAAATTGTAAAAGAAAAA
>WNGS01092210.1:22874332-22899634 GCA_020271785.1 Procambarus virginalis
ATCAGTGATGGCGTTCTATATGTAGTAATGACTATATTACAAGATGTTTACTTTCATTGTGGAAAATATTATTATTATTACAGAATATGAACAAGTTACTACATCCCTCACTCCACCACCCACCATACACCCAGCACCAGCACCACCACCCACCATACACCCAGCACCAGCACCACCACCCACCATACACCCAGCACCAGCACCAACCACCCACCATACACCCAGCACCAGCACCACCCACAATACACCCAGCACCACCACCACCCACCATACACCCAGCACCACCACCACCACCACCCACCATACACCCAGCACCACCACCACCACCACCCACCATACACCCAGCACCAGCACCACCCACCCACCATACACCCAGCACCAGCACCACCACCCACCATACACCCAGCACCACCACCACCCACCATACACCCAGCACCACCACCACCACCACCCACCATACACCACCACCATACACCCAGCACCACCACCACCCACAATACACCCAGCACCACCACCACCACCCACCATACACCCAACACCACCACCCACCATACATCCAGCACCACCACCACCCACCATACACACACACAGCCCCCCACCATCCACCATAAACCCAGCACCACCACCACCACCCACCATACACCCAGCACCACCACCACCACCCACCATAAACACGGCACCACCACCACCCACCCAGCACCACCACCACCCACCATACACCCAGCACCACCACCACCACCCATACACCCAGCACCACCACCACCACCCACCATACACCCAGCACCACCACCCACCATAACCCAGCACCACCACCACCACCCACCATACACCCAGCACCACCACCACCACCACCACCACCACCCAGCACCACTACCTACCACCACCACCCACCATACACCCAGGTCACCACCACCCACCATACACCCACTACCCACCACCCACCATACACCCAGCACCACCACCCACCATACACCCAGCACCACCACCACCACCAACCACCACCACCACCCACCATACACCCACCACCACCACCCACCATACACCCACCACCACCACCACCCACCATACACCCACCACCACCACCACCCCACCATACACCCACCATACAACCCACCATACACCCACCACCACCACCCACCATACATCCACCACCTCCACCACCATACACCCAGCACCACCACCACCACCCACCATACACCCAGCACACCACCACCACCACCATACACCCAGCACCACCACCCACCATCACCACCCACCATATCTTGAGGTTATCTTGAGATGATTTCGGGGCTTTAGTGTCCCCGCGGCCCGGTCCTCGACCAGCCCTCCACCCCAGGAGCAGCCCGTGACAGCTGACTAACATCCCAGGTACCTATTTACTGCTAGGTAACAGGGGCATCAGGGTGAAAGAAACTCTGGCCATTTGTTTCTCGCCGGCGCCTGGGATCGGAACCCTGGACCACAGGATCACAAGTCCAGTGTGCTGTGCGCTCGGCCGACCGGCTCCCTAATACACCCAGCACCACCATCACCACCCACCATACACCCAGCACCACCATCGCCACCCACCATACACCCAGCACCACCACCAGCACCCACCATACACCCACCACCACCACCCACCATACACCCACCACCACCATCACCACCCACCATACACCCACCACCCACCATACACCCACCACCACCATCACCACCCACCATACACCCACCACCACCCACCACACCCACATACACCCACCACCACCCCCCCCCACCAATCACACCGCCCACCACCCCATACACCACCATCACACCATACTACCCACCCTCCCCACCCACCCCTACACCACCTATCACACCCACACACCACCATCACCCCACAACACCATCATACACCCACACACCACCCCAATCCCACCATACACCCACCCACTCCACACCACCCACCACCACCACCCACCACCACCACCCACCACTACACCCACCACCCACACACTGCACCCACCATCCACACCCACCACCACCACCCAACACATACACCCACCATCACCACCACACCTACCCCACCATCCACCCACATCCACCACCACCACCACCACCCACCATACACCCACCACCACCCACCACCACCCACCAACACCCACCACCACCACACACCACATACACCCACCACCACCACCCACCACCCACCAACACCCACAACCACATACACCACCACCCACCATACACCCACACCACCACCACACACCCACCACCAACATACACCCACCACCACCACACCACCATACACCCACCACCCACCACCCACCATACACCCACCACCACACACACCCACCACCCCCCACAACCACATACACCCACCACCACCACCCACCTACACCCACCACACCACCACCACCTACCACAACACATAACCCCACACCACTACACCACCACCACTACACCCACCACCCACCACCATCACACCCACCACCACCACCCCACCATACACACACCACCACCACCACCACCCATCATACACCCACCACCACCACCCACCATACACCCACCACTACCACCACCACCACACCACCAACACCCACCACCACCCACCATACACCCACCACCACCCACCATACACCCACCACCACACACCCACCACCACCACCCACCACACCACCACCCCACCAACACCCACCACCACACACCACCCACCAACACACCACCACCCACCCACCCACCATACACCCACCACCACCACCCAACCATACACCCCACCACCACCACCACCACCACCACAACCATACACCCACCACCACCACCCACCATACACCCACCACCACCCACCATACACCCACCCACCACCACAACCATACACCACCACCACCACCACCCACCACCACCACCACAACACATCACCACCCACCACCACCACCACCCACAACACATACACCCACCACCACCACCACCCACCATTACACCCCCACCACACACCCACCACCCCACAACCCATACACCCACCACACACCCACCACCCACACATACACCCCCACCACTACACCCACCACCCCCACAACCATCACCACCACCCCACCCACATACACCCCCACCCCCACCACATACACCCACCACCACCCCACAACCAACACCACCACCACTCCACACACCACCACCACCACCACCACCTACACCCACCACCACCACCCCACCATACACCCACCACACCCACACATACACCCACCACCACCACCACCCACACATACACTACCCCACCACCACACCATACACCCACCACCACCACAACCACATACACCCCACACCACACACCCACCACCCACCACCACCCACCCACATACACCCACCACCCCCACCCACCACCACCACCCACAACCACATACACCCACCACCACCACCCACCATACACCCCACTACCACCACCACCCACCCACCACCACCCACCCATACACCCACCCACCACCCACACATACACCCACCACCACCACCACCCACCCCACCACCACCCACCCAACCATACACCCACCACCACCCACATACACCCACCACCACCACAACCACATACACCCACCACCACCACCAATAACCCACCACCCCACACCACATACACCCACCACCACCACAACACATACACCCACCCACACCACCCACCATACACCCACCACCACCACAACCCATACACCCACCACCACCCACAACTACACCCACCACCACCACCCACCATACACCCACACCACCACCCACCATACACCCACCATACACCACCACCATACACCCACCCCCACCACCCACCACCACCCACCATACACCCACCACCACCCACCATACACCCACCACCACCACCCCCACTACACCCACCACCCCACCACATACACCCACCCACCACCACCATACACCCACCACCCCCAACAACCACACACCCACCACCCCACCCATACCCACCCCACACCATACCACACCCACACCACACACCACCACCCCACCATACACCCACCACACCCATCACACCACCACAACCATACACCCACCACCACCCCACACCACATACCCACACCACTCACCCACCACCCCCACCATACACCACCCCCCACCACACACCACCACCCCCCAACACATACCACACAACCACTCACCCACCACCCACAACCACTACATCCACCACCAACCCATACCCACACCACCCACCATACACCCACCAGCACCACCACCATACACCCACCACCACCACCCCCATACACCCACCACCACCCACCATACACCCACCACCACCACCACCATACACCCCACCACCACCACCACCCACCATACACCATCACCACCCACCATACACCCACCACCACCACCACCATACACCCACCACCACCACACCCACCATACACCCATCACCACCACCATCACCCACCAGCACCACCACCATACACCCCCCACCACCCCCACCCCATACACCCACCACCACCACCATTCACCCATCACCACCACCATACACCCACCAGCACCACCACCATACACCCACCACCACCACCCACCATACACCCACCACCACCCACCATTCACCCATCACACCAAAGAAATTCAGAATACCGTGGGCGGAAGAGAGTCGAGAAAGGTAAATAGAAGGAAATGAACAAGGAACCAATTCCTGTTATTTGCATCCCTGAAAAAAGTATGAAAATGATATATGATGCAATACCACGAACCAACTAACTGGCAATTACAGTGGACGACCGAGTGACAAGGCTTAACAAGGCAACAGCACATCTAAATCGACAGGAAATCTTTGTGAAACCAAACTCCACCTTCTAAGACATATTGATCGCGTCGAGACGATTTGGGCGTTGCAAGAGGGAAAAACCTGGCCCTGGAGGGGGAGACTGAGATACATTGAGGTCAGAGGACAGGAAGCTGTGACGCAAGCAGTTACTAAATTACACTTCAGGACCAACCAACGTAACAGTATGGAGGTTGAAAGATGGGACGCCTGCCTTCAGTTTTCCGCTAACATGGGTTTTAATGATTACCTCGCTGGGGAGAGTTGCCCAGCAGCTGGAAGACGCCCCGTGTGGAGGTCAAGGGGGTAGGGTAAGGAGGCGCGTAAATACAGGCCAACACTGTGCACTGTAATACGCTGTAACATGCTTCAATGAATAATAAGGATAATAAGAAGGAAGTACAGCATTAAGATGTAATTATGAAGATCAACCAGCACCAACACAGCTTTAAAAAATTCAAATGTTGGCTGACAAACCTTTCTGAACTAAAACAAAAATCTTCTCAATATATACCAAAGGATGCGTAGACTTCACATTTTCCAAAAAATGCCAAAAAACTGTTGACTCAGCTAAGCATAAAAGACATAGAGCTGGGTGTATGTCCCAGAAATGGTTGTTTGATTTCAATTCCAGCAAGTGTAAGGTGATCCAAATAGAACGTGCACAACGAGACAACAGAAGAACGTTGAAGTAGACCTTGCCCAAAAGTCTCGCCCCAGAAACGAAGAGGACAAAATTACCTCCAGGAGTCACAGGAAGGTGGCATTCAGAACACTGTATGCCACCTACGTGACACCAGCACTAGAGTATGCAGCCTCGTGCTCCACACAACCATTCATCTTCAATACTTTACACAAGTATACTCTTCCACGTTCAGTGTTGTAAACAAGTATACTCTCCCTCGTCCAGTGTTGTACACAAGTATACTCTCCCTCGTCCAGTGTTGTAAACAAGTATACTCTCCCTCGTCCAGTGTTGTAAACAAGTATACTCTCCCTCGTCCAGTGTTGTAAACAAGTATACTCTCCCTCGTCCAGTGTTGTACACAAGTATACTCTCCCAAGTCCCACAATTTCTCAAACATACACTCAATGTTTCCTACTATACTCACGCATACACTCCAGTATTCCGAATTACACATATGCATACCATGAATGTCCGGTAGTTTAGAAATGTATATTGAACATATTTAATGCAAGCTGAAGGGCTCTTTGGAACATAAACATACAGACAGACTGACAGACTACACATTACATACAGAGATCACACTAACGTGATGCATCAAATGATGCATCACGTCTCCGGACGCAGGTTCGAATCCTCGCCACGGCCTTGTGGATTTGTGGATTTATGGATAAATCCTTGTGGATTTATTCATTTGACAGACATATAATTTGTTTTAATACAGCCTGATATAAAACGCGGGGACAGCTGTGTGATACAGCTGTAGTCTGTGTGGAAATCTTTTGCAGGTCTCGCTTCATGCAGGTCGGCGTTCAATCCCCGACCGTACCAGTGGTTGGTCACCACTCCTTCCCCCCCTCCCTCCCTTCCCATCCCAAATCTTTATTCTGATCCCTTCCAAATGCTGTATAGTCGTAATGACTTGGCGCTTTTCCTGATAGGTCCCCCCTTGCAGTACTGCAGTGGGATCCATCTCGCGTTCCGGGTCACCCGGGGGAGGCGAGTACTTCATGCTCTTAAAATATTTTTTCCTGCGTTATAAACAATATATTTAATATGCAATCTTATATGTTGTATCCACAACCTCTGCCTAACTTTCTCTTGTTTATATAATATTTTTCTAAGCTGATGAATGATTGTTGATTTATTCCCAGTAAAACTACCCAACCACTTGGGCCGTCGGGGATCGAACACAGACCTTGTAAGATACAGGCCCTTTGCTCTACCGACGAGTCCAAGTGGATGAACTTACATATATCAAGTGTTACAATGCCTATTCCTTTTTTTTAGGTAAGTGGCAAACAGGGCGATTCGTGAATGGCTTCCACTGATTGGCTCTCCTGTCCAGGTGAGTGTTGCTTCCTAATTAACGTGAATAGTTCCCAGGACCACAGGATGACAAGTCCAGTGTGCTGTCCACTCGGCCGACCGGCTCCCCGAGTCAGTTAAGTTAATATTAACAAGGAAACACAAATTGTAAGGAATGTGATTTCCACTTGTTAAGTGAGGCGTAAGATTCTTGATGTTTGAGTATTTCTAAGGTAACGGGTGCTGGGGTCATTAGTAGACGCCACAGACGGGTGGTGGGGTCATCAATACAGGCGCCACTGGTGTTTGCACAAAATCATTTTAGTTGTGTTGTGTGAGCGGTCCGCACCAAGACTTCTAAAAGTTCCAATAAGACATATGTATTTTAACATTATATATTGAAGCATTTCTGCTTTCCACACACTCCAAAACAATGTGGTAGACAGGCGAGGAGTCACAATAACGTGGCTAAAGTATGTTGACCAGACCACACACTAGAAGGTGAAGGGACGACGACGTTTCGGTCCGTCCTGGACCATTCTCAAGTCGATCCTGAGAATGGTCCAGGACGACTGAATCGTCGTCGTCCCTTCATCTTCTAGTGTGTGGTCTGGTCATCAATGTGGTAGACGCTCACTGATCAACAAACCTCTCGTTAAACCCCTTACCTTAATCGTATAGTTTCCCCTTGAGCTAATAGGCAGTTTATGTTACAGAACGTCATATCCATGTCGGTTATGGAGCGTGTTTTGTATTGTTCTCTCGGTGACTCGTCAGGGGGCTGTATCTTGTATCGTTAACATGTAGGCTGATAACGCTGTACCAGATGGATCTGTATACATATAGCACTGTACCCCATAGGCCTTTCCCCATACTTGTACTACAGCTGACCCCATGATATAGTTGTTTCCAAGGGGAAAATCTATCGATGGTTAATATGACCGTTCGTGTGGTTCGTGTCACTAAGAGAGTTCAGCAGCCCAGAGACTAGTCTGTTTACCACTGAATGTCATTGTGCAACCCGTCCTCGCAAATTTAATAAGTCAATATTGACTTATTAAAATGTGCATAGGTGACATACTTAACATGATAGTTTCCCTTGAAAATCTTCATAGAAAACACCGACCTTACCTAACCTTGTTAGTATGTTAAGACAAGCATCTTATTGCTTCGTAATTACAATTATTACCTAACCTATACCTATAATAGGTCAAGTAACAATTGTATTTACGAAACTATAAGATGCTTATTTTAACATACTAACAAGGTTAGGTAAGGTCGGTGTTTTCTATGAAGATTTTCAAGGGAAACTATTATGTTAAGTATGTCACCTATGCACGCAACTAATAAGTCAATATTGACTTATTAAATTTGCGAGGACGGGTTGCATTGTGTCCGTCCTCGTTGTTAATGACCTCCTTACAGCGAGGAGCCGGGGCTTCGATTACTCAAGCTCTTAAGGTGTCCTCTTGCGAAACCTGTCCATAAGAACAGGAGAACAAAGGTAACTGCAGAAGGCCTATTGGCCAATACGAGGCAGCTCCTATTTATAACCACCCAATCCCACTCAAAAACATGTCCAACCCCACGCTTGAAACAATCGAGGGACCCCACCTCCACCACGCCACGTGGCAACTGGTTCCATAAATCAACAACCCTGTTGCCAAACCAGTATTTACCCAGTTCTTTCCTAAATCTAAACTAATCCATTTTATACCCATTGGTTCGTGTCCTGTCTTGTGTTGATACATTTAATACCCTATTAATATTCCCTTTTTTATGCCCATTCATCCACTTGTACACCTCTGTCATGTCACCCCTAATTTTTCCCTTTTGTAGAGAATGTAATTTAAGCTTTGTCAATCTTTCTTCATATGACAGGTTTCTAATTTGGGGGATTAACTTTGTCATCCTAAGCTGGACACGTTCAAGTGAATTTATATTTCCGTTCTATAGTATGACGACCAAAACTGAACTGCATAATCTAAATGGGGCCAAACCAGAGCAAGATATAGCTGAAGAACCACACCAGGTGTCTTGTTACTAACGCTTCAATTAATAAATCCCAGTGTCCTAATTTGCCTTATTACGAACATTTATGCATTTCATCTTCCGCAATCCTGGCGGTATAATTTGCATATATAAAACTATGTTCCGAAGCGCTGTTGCAATGTACTCTGATGGTATTAACTGTAGTAATACTGTATGTACTCTGATGGTACTAACATCATCAGGCCTGTTGTGTTTGATATTTTTAAAACACTCTTTCCCTGAAAGCTGTATTGGCTGTAATTCTGTCAACGGTGGAGACGCGGGTCTGTCTTTTCTCGTTTGGGGAATGATCTGTCAACTTTATTGTCACAGCGTCCAATTTTCCACGAATCTGTCTGTCTAATTCACCTTGTTGCAAGGAATACATTAAACTCTGAAGGATATCGATTTTAACATTATAAGCCGCTTGAAATATGAAGACAATATATGAAATTTCTCAGACTGTGTCATTTCTTGATTGTATACATTATAGAGTGGTTGAGTTTAGCAAGAAATGCAATGACAAGGAAGCTTTTTCTTGTGCCTTTTTAGCAAGACGAAATGACCCTCGTGTTAGCTGGCATCCAGCACATTAACTGGCGACTATTGTAGAGATTTGACCTCAGCTTGGGAGCCTTAAGGCATATATTCTCGTGAGATGGTACAGGCTACCCAAGCTCCCTTGGTCTCGTGAGGTGGTACAGGCTACCCAAGCTCCCTTGGTCTTCTGAAGGGGTTCCCTCTCATAGGGTAATATATTAGCTGACAAGTTGGGTCAATATTTATCATAAAAAAATATTTTTGTTCAGTAGAAAGGTGCGTGGTATCACGGAAGGAAGAATTGACGTAGCAGTGTATATTTATTATTTATTAAATGAACTGTTTTTCCTACACTCAATAGGTCAATAACTGAAATAAAATTAAAATATCATGTACCCGCATAAGCGACGTAGATCATCACATTCAGTTAGTTTTTTACGCTACGATTAGTAGTTTAATTTCCTCGTGTTGTCACATAGAACCGATGATGTGTTATTACGAGTGAACACTCAACCCAACACATTAGTAGCAGTTTGTTCTGACAACAGCACCGTATATTGACCAGACCACACACTAGAAGGTGAAGGGACGACGACGTTTCGGTCCGTCCTGGACCATTCTCAAGTCGATTGTGTATTATATGAGACCGTATAGTTATTATATGAGATCTTTGACGAGAGAACAACGCCCTCAGTTATTGTTGTTGTATTAACAGATGTATTGTGTATTGACGTATGTATTGTATTATTACTGTTGTGTGTATTGACAGAACCGCGATTGCTAGTGTTATTGCCGGATCATTTGGCCTCTTCATTTTCAACTTTTAGTTTGATGACAGTCTCTTGAGCCTCTGTATGTACTCTTGAGCCTCTGTATGTACTCTTGAGCCTCTGTATGTACTCTTGAGCCTCTGTATGTATGTACTTCTTCCACATAGACTGGTTCCTTCAGCAGCTGGGGTGATGTTGAGTTTGGTCTCGTTGATTTTGTGGTATTAGGTCCCTCATATGTTTTATTTTGTACCGTATGTACAGTGACTACTGTGTCGTACAGTGCTGCTTCAGGCTACACCTCCTCTCGCCGCCTTCATCTCCTCATTTTGTTATTTTTTCCAAGTACCTCCTGAAATCTCTTGTGTTGGTAACGCACCACATTTTCGTTTTGTGTTAAACTTTCCCGTTATTTTCTCAATCTGATAACATAGCTATCTTACTGTTACTTTTCTTCTTATATGGCTATAAGACAGATTTAGTTGGTCCTTACCTTATACTGTTATATCTGGCTCATATATCTTGTTCATATACTCCTGTCCGGTTCTTATCTGGCTCTCTTAACGCCTCTACACTGCTTTCTGATCCAAGTTGTCTCGGAGTTGTTTATGCTTTTAGGGTCCATTTCTTCCCTGCATTATCTATCGACACAAGGCTTCCCTTCCCTACTCTGCCTTCCTTCTGTCAGTTGTGTGTGTATACATACATACATATGCAGATCCTCTACATAAATTGTGTAGCCATCACCTGCAATACATCACGTGGCAATAGATTCTCACCTGACGTTATGGACTGTGGAACAAGGCGTTGATGGCGGAGAACATGACATTACTGAGTCTCTAAATCACTCGTCCACTCTCTGGTTACTTGCTCCCAGGCCTGCAGCTCTTCTGTGTCTCTGGCATGCTCTGTGTCTCTGGCATGCTCTGTGTCTCTGGTATGCTCTGTGTCTCTGGCATGCTCTGTGTCTCTGGCATGCTCTGTGTGTGTGGCATGCTCTGTGTCTCTGGCATACTCTGTCTCTCTGGCATGCTCTGTGCCTCTGGCATGCTCTGTGCCTCTGGTATGCTCTGTGTCTCTGGCATACTCTGTGTCTCTGGCATGCTCTGTGTCTCTGGCATGCTCTGTGTCTCTGGTATGCTCTGTGTCTCTGGCATGCTCTGTGTCTCTGGCATGCTCTGTGTCTCTGGCATGCTCTGTGTCTCTGGCATGCTCTGTGTCTCTGGCATGCTCTGTGTCTCTGGCATGCTCTTTGCCTCTGGCATGCTCTGTGTCTCTAGCATGCTCTGTGTCTCTGGCATACTCTGTGCCTCTGGCATGCTCTGTGTCTGTGGCATGCTCTGTGCCTCTGGCATGCTCTGTGTCTGGCATGCTCTGTGTCTCTGGCATGCTCTGTGTCTGGCATGCTCTGTGTCTCTGGCATACTCTGTGTCTCTGGCATGCTCTGTGTCTGGCATGCTCTGTGTCTCTGGCATACTCTGTGTCTCTGGCATGCTCTGTGTCTCTGGCATGCTCTGTGTCTGGCATGCTCTGTGTCTCTGGCATACTCTGTGTCTCTGGCATGCTCTGTGTCTCTGGCATGCTCTGTGTCTGGCATGCTCTGTGTCTCTGGCATACTCTGTGTCTCTGGCATACTCTGTGCCTCTGGCATACTCTGTGCCTCTGGCATACTCTGTGTCTCTGGCATGCTCTGTGTCTCTGGCATGCTCTGTGTCTCTGGCATACTCTGTGCCTCTGGCATGCTCTGTGTCTCTGGCATGCTCTGTGTCTCTGGCATACTCTGTGCCTCTGGCATGCTCTGTGCCTCTGGCATGCTCTGTGCCTCTGGCATACTCTGTGTCTCTGGCATACTCTGTGCCTCTGGCATACTCTGTGCCTCTGGCATACTCTGTGCCTCTGGCATGCTCTGTGTCTCTGGCATACTCTGTGCCTCTGGCATACTCTGTGTCTCTGGCATGCTCTGTGTCTCTGGCATGCTCTGTGTCTCTGGCATACTCTGTGTCTCTGGCATGCTCTGTGCCTCTGGCATGCTCTGTGCCTCTGGCATGCTCTGTGTCTCTGGCATACTCTGTGCCTCTGGCATACTCTGTGTCTCTGGCATACTCTGTGCCTCTGGCATACTCTGTGTCTCTGGCATGCTCTGTGTCTCTGGCATGCTCTGTGTCTCTGGCATACTCTGTGTCTCTGGCATGCTCTGTGCCTCTGGCATGCTCTGTGCCTCTGGCATACTCTGTGTCTCTGGCATACTCTGTGCCTCTGGCATGCTCTGTGCCTCTGGCATGCTCCGTGTCTCTGGCATGCTCTGTGTGTCTGGCATGCTCTGTGTCTCTGGCATACTCTGTGTCTCTGGCATACTCTGTGCCTCTGGCATGCTCTGTGCCTCTGGCATGCTCTGTGTGTCTGGCATACTCTGTCTCTCTGGCATGCTCTGTGTGTCTGGCATGCTCTGTGTCTCTGGTATGCTCTGTGTCTCTGGCATACTCTTGTGTCTCTGGCATGCTCTGTGTGTCTCTGGCATGCTCTGTGCCTCTGGCATGCTCTGTGCCTCTGGCATACTCTGTGCCTCTGGCATGCTCTGTGCCTCTGGCATACTCTGTGTCTCTGGCATGCTCTGTGTCTCTGGCATGCTCTGTGTCTCTGGCATACTCTGTGCCTCTGGCATACTCTGTGCCTCTGGCATGCTCTGTGTGTCTGGCATGCTCTGTGTCTCTGGCATGCTCTGTGCCTCTGGCATGCTCTGTGCCTCTGGCATGCTCTGTGTCTCTGGCATGCTCTGTGCCTCTGGCATACTCTGTCTCTCTGGCATGCTCTGTGTGTCTGGCATGCTCTGTGTCTCTGGTATGCTCTGTGTCTCTGGTATGCTCTGTGTCTCTGGCATACTCTGTCTCTGTCATACTCTGTGCATTGTGCCAATCTCCTCTCTGTCCCCTGTTGAATGCTCCAAAGCGTGTTAACTCCTCTCATGTGCATCTATATATTATGAATCACTGTTTTGTTTCAGTCCAGTTCTACTATAGTTCACCCTACTGATAACTCCTTACTTATACCCAGTAGCTGCGACCAGCAGGTTAATTAAATTGTTAATATTGAAACTGATCTTTGAGCATTATGCTGGGTAAAAGACTTCAGTGGAAGTTATCATACCCGTGGTCAAGTCAGTACCGCGATCGACGTCCTCGCTTCCTGCAGGGTTGGCGTTCGATCCCCAAAGTGCCCAGGTCTCGTATTTTTCACTTTAACCTCTTGGTAATTCTGTTGTTCAGCGGTCATTTATGCTTGGGATTACCGCACGTTGATGCACTACCATGGGTGGTGTCCTACGGTGGGTGGTGTCCCACGGTGGGTGGTGTCCCACGGTGGGTGGTGTTCCCACGGTGGGTGGTGTGTCCCACGGTGGGTGGTGTGTCCCACGGTGGGTGGTGTGTCCCACGGTGGGTGGTGTGTCCCACGGTGGGTGGTGTGTCCCACGGTGGGTGGTGTGTCCCACGGTGGGCGGTGTGTCCCACGGTGGGTGGTGTGTCCCACGGTGGGTGGTGTCCCACGGTGGGTGGTGTGTCCCACGGTGGGTGGTGTGTCCCCACTTTGGGTGGTGTGTCCCACGGTGGGTGGTGTGTCCCACGGTGGGTGGTGTCCCCCACTTGGTGGTGTGTCCCACGGTGGGTGGTGTGTCCCACGGTGGGTGGTGTGTCCCACGGTGGTGTGTGTCCCACGGTGGGTGGTGTGTCCCACGGTGGTGGTGTGTCCCACGGTGGGTGGTGTGTCCCACGGTGGGCGGTGTGTCCCACGGTGGGTGGTGTGTCCCACGGTGGGTGTGTCCCACGGTGGGTGTGTGTCCCACGGTGGGGGTGTGTCCCCACTTTGGGTGTGTGTCCCACGGTGGGTGGTGTGTCCCACGGTGGGTGGTGTCCCCACTTTGGGTGGTGTGTCCCACGGTGGGTGGGTGTCCCCACGGTGGGTGGTGTCCCACGGTGGGTGGTGTCCCACGGTGGGTGGTGTCCCACGGTGGGTGGTGTGTCCCACGGTGGGTGGTGTGTCCCGCGGTGGGTGGTGTGTCCCGCGGTGGTGGTGTGTCCCCACGGTGGGTGGTGTGTCCCACGGTGGGTGGTGTGTCCCACGGTGGGTGGTGTCCCACGGTGGGGGTGTGTCCCATGGTGGTGGGTGGTGTGTCCCACGGTGGGTGGTGACCCACTCCTCACTTCTGGGGCCAGATTCACAAAGCAGTTACGCAAGTACTTACGAACGTGTACATCTTACCTCAAACTTTGACGCCTTTGGTTACATTTATTAAACAGTTTGCAAGTAGGAAAACTTCCCATCAACTGTTGTTATTGTTATAAACAGCCTCCTGGTGCTTCGGAGCTTCTTAACTGTTTTAATAATTGTAAACAAAGCCGACAAAGATTGAAAAGAAGGACAGGTTCGTAAGTGCTTGCATAACTGCTTCGTGAATCTGACCCTAGTCTCTATCCCTATAATAGCAACCCGTCCTCGCAAATTCGTATAGTCAATATTGACTTATTAAATACGCGCATAGGTGACATACTAAACATAATAGTTTACCCTTGAAAGCTTCATAGAAACACCGACCTTACCTAACCTTGTTAGTATGTTAAGATAAGTATCTTATTGCTTCGTAATTACAATTGTTACTTAACCTATTATAGGTATAGGCTGTATTATATATATATAGGATTATATATAGGTAGTATTAGGTATAGGTTAAGTAATAATTGTAATTACGAAGCATAAGATGCTTATCTAACATACTAACAGGTTAGGTAAGGTCGGTGTTTTCTATGAAGCTTTTCAAGGTAAACTATTATGGTTAGTATATCACCTATGCACGTATTTAATAAGTCAATATTGACTATACGAATTTGCGAGGACGGGTTGACTATATTTAAAATAGTTTTGTTCTCATTAATATATTTATATTATTATATATAAAGTTTATGAATAGTTACCACTACACTTACCACTACACCACGGAGCAGTCTTGATGTAGTGGTATTAAGACACTCGCCTAGCGTTCCGCGAGCGCTATGTCATGGGTTCGTATCCTGGCCGGGGAGGATTTACTGGGCGCAATCCTTAACTGTAGCCTCTGTTTAACGCAACAGTAAAATGTGTACTTGGATGAAAAAACGATTCTTCGCGGCAGGGGATCGTATTCCAGGGACCTGCCCGAAACGCTACGCGTACTAGTGGCTGTACAAGAATGTAACAACTCTTGTATATATCTCAAAAAAAAAGTTAAACGTAGGTTAGGTGTTTAGGTTCTGTTGGCGATTATTTATATTTGTAATACGTGGGTGAAGCATTTACAGCGTTGTGGTTCGAACAAAAGTCGTCAGTGAAGCACTTGTTCCGGAAGTGTTCGGACGTCATCAGTTGTGAGTCGCCAGCCAGGCCCCATAAACAAAGACTAAAGACCATTCCATCCACCCGCCAAACCCCCTGTTTATGAACGAAAAACGGTTTACACACGACTGATGACGTTTAAACACTTCCGAAACAAGAGCTTCCGGAAGATGACACTACAGTGACCAGATGACACTGTACAGTGACCAGATGACACTGTACAGTGACAGATGACACTGTACAGTGACAAGATGACAGATGACACTGTCATCAGCTCATAATCTAATTTGTTTATAAGGTGCTTTGTGTACGTGACCTTTGTGTTCGTGACCTTTGTGTTCGTGACCTTTGTGTACGTGACCTTTGTGCATGTGCCCTGTATCTATGTGACCTTTGTGCACGTGTCCTTGGGGAACGTGACCTTTGTGCACGTGACCTTTGTGTACGTGACCTTTGTGCACGTGACCTTTGTGCACGTGTCCTTTGTGCACGTGACCTTTGTGTGCGTGACCTTTGTGCACGTGACCTTTGTGCACGTGTCCTTTGTGCACGTGACCTTTGTGTACGTGACCTTTGTGTACGTGACCTTTGTGCACGTGACCTTTGTGTACGTGACCTTTGTGCACGTGACCTTTGTGCACGTGCCCTTTGTGTACGTGACCTTTGTGCATGTGACCTTTGTGCACGTGACCTTTGTGCATGTGACCTTTGTGTACGTGACCTTTGTGCATGTGACCTTTGTGTACGTGACCTTTTTGTACGTGACCTTTGTGCATGTGACCTTTGTGTACGTGACCTTTGTGTACGTGACCTTTGTGCATGTGTCCTTTGTGTACGTGACCTTTGTGTGCGTGACCTTTGTGCACGTGACCTTTGTGCATGTGACCTTTGTATACGTGACCTTTGTGTACGTGACCTTTGTGCATGTGACCTTTGCGTACGTGACCTTTGTGCATGTGACCTTTGTGTACGTGACCTTTGTGTACGTGACCTTTGTGCATGTGACCTTTGTGTACGTGACCTTTGTGCATGTGACATTTGTGTACGTGACTTTTGTGTACGTGACCTTTGTGCATGTGACCTTTGTGTACGTGACCTTTGTGTACGTGACCTTTGTTCATGTGACCTTTGTGTACATGACCTTTGTGCATGTGACCTTTGTGTACGTGACCTTTGTGTACGTGTCCTTTGTGCACGTGACCTTTGTGCATGTGACCTTTGTGTACGTGACCTTTGTGCATGTGACCTTTGTGTATGTGTTCTTTGTGTACGTGACCTTTGTGCACATGACCTTTGTGCGTGTCCTTTGTGCACGTGACCTTTGTGCATGTGACCTTTGTGCACGTGTCCTTTGTGTATGTGACCTTTGTGCACGTAACCTTTGTGCACGTGTCCTTTGTGCACGTGACCTTTGTGCACGTGTCCTTTGTGTAGGTGACCTTTGTGCACGTGACCTTTGTGCACGTGTCCTTTGTGTAGGTGACCTTTGTGCACGTGTCCTTTGTGTAGGTGACCTTTGTGCACGTGTCCTTTGTGTAGGTGACCTTTGTGCACGTGTACTTTGTGTAGGTGACCTTTGTGCACGTGACCTTTGTCTACGTGACCTTTGTGCACGTGACCTTTGTCTACGTGACCTTTGTGCACGTGACCTTTGTGTAGGTGACCTTTGTGCACGTGGCATAATTTTTGTGTACATTCTTTCGGTAGTGTTACGGTGAGAGGACGCGAGGCTCATTTCTCTGAAGACTCTTATCTTGATAACACAATAGACTTACAGGAAGCACAAGCGGGAGAGATAAGGGTGGGTGAATGGTGGGGTAACCCCTCCCTCCCTCTCCTCTTCCTTCCTCCATTCCTCTCCTTCTCTATTCCCTTCCTCCTCTCTGTTCCCTCTTGATCATGAACTATGTTTAACTTCTGTTAAACATAGTTTAAATAAGCGCGCGCGCGCACACACACACACACTCACACTGTCTTCGTTGGAAGACAGAAGAGTTAGGGGGGACATGATCACCACATTCAAGATTCTCAGGGGAATCGACAGGGTTGATAAAGACGGGCTGTTTAACACAAGGGCACACGCACTAGGGGACACAGGTGGAAACTGAGTGCCCAAATGAGCCACAGAGATATTAGAAAGAACTTTTTTAGTGTCAGAGTGGTTGACAAATGGAATGCATTAGGAAGCGATGTGGTGGAGGCTGACTCCATACACAGTTTCAAGTGTAGATATGATAGAGCCCAATAGGCTCAGGAAACTGTACACCTGTTGATTGACGGTTGAGAGGCGGGACCAAAGAGCCAGAGCTCAACCCCCGCAACACAACTAGGTGAGTACACACACACACACACACACACACACACACACACACACACACACACACACACACACACACACACACGTGTTAAGTCACACTCAACATACCCGTCTCCCACAGTGACGGCAGCGCTTGTGTAAGCTGGTCGACTGGGCCATTCGAAATATCATTTTGATTGCAATTGCATATCAATGTCACCAACAGTTTTCAATGCTTGTTGAATGCAACGTCTTGATCAAATGTTCAAAAAGAGCACAGCGAGGACTCGAACAGGGGCGGTCTTACTGTGTTGCAGATGCACGCTACCGCTGCACCACAACGTGCCCGCATGCATATAACCTACAAGACGAAGGAAAGGAATAAGGATTGAGGAATAAAACGGAACGCAAGCAGCGTGGAGGAGGTGCAGAGTGGTCTGACAGCAGGAGGGGGCATCCCCCTCCCCCCCCACCCCTTTTTGCAACTATACTTCCAGCCCCCTAAATAAAAATAGATTTACACATGCAGAGGCTTCAGGTTTTTTTGAATTATATATATATATAATATATATATATATATATATATATATATATATTATATATATATATATAATATATGTCGTACCTAGTAGCCAGAACGCACTTCTCGGCCTACTATGCAAGGCCCGATTTGCCTAATAAGCCAAGTTTCATGAATTAATGATTTTTCAACTACCTAACCTACCTAACCTAACCTAACCTAACTTTTTCGGCCTAACCTAACCTAACCTAGCCTATAAAGATAGGTTAGGTTAGGTTAGGTAGGGTTGGTTAGGTTCGGTCATATATCTTGGTTAATTTTAACTCCAATAAAAAAAAATTACCTCATACATAATGAAATGGGTAGCTTTATCATTTCATAAGAAAAAAATTAAAGTAAAATATATTAATTCATGAAAACTTGGCATATTAGGCAAATCGGGCCTTGAATAGTTGGCTGAGAAGTGCGTTCTGGCTACTAGGTACGACATATATATATATATATATATATATATATATATATATATATATATATATATATATATATATATATTATTATTACCCCTATGACCGATAGGGGTGATTAATGATTCTAACGCGAAACTTCTCAATATTTCTTATGTTTTTCTTCACTGTCGACGGTAGTTGAAAAATTAACTCTCCAAAGTTAATTCTCAGACTATTTAGTTTCGCAAGACACTTCTTATATTTTCAAAGACAATTTTACATACTCTGCCAATGCTTATATTAGTTTGGGGTGAGGCGATACAGGACATGATTGAGATGAACAAGTGAATCAATGGGTTCACAATTAGGTTTTTATCTTCTTGCTTCTATGTTGGTTCGAGGTCTTGAAATATAATATCTTGAGGTTATCTTGAGATGATTCGGGGCTTAGTGTCCCTGCGGCCCGGTCCTCGACCAGGCCTCCACCCCCAGAAAGCAGCCCGTGACAGCTGACTAACTCCCATGTACCTATTTACTGCTAGGTAACAGGGCATTAAGGTGAAAGAACTCTACCCATTGTTTCTCGCCGGCGCCCGGGATCGAACCCGGCCACCACAGGATCACCCGTCCAGTGTTCTGTCCGCTCAGTCAGGTAGAATGAAGGAATGTAATTGTGTTAATTGGTTGTTGATTATTGGTTTTGACTTTTTGATGTGTAGAGCCTGGCTGATGTAGAGTCTCCTGTTGTCATTGTATCTGTCGATAATTTCTGTGTTGCTTGTTAAGATGTTTCTGGTTGTGTGAGGAGATTATATCTCCTTGATAGAGCCCTGTTGTTTGTGCAAACAACAGGGCTCCATCAAGGAGCATATAATCTCCTCGCATATTTTGGTAAGTCTTTCTTTTAACATGTTTAGTTGAAAACGAAGAAAGTTTTAGATCATGATTCTGGCACGAATCTTCTCATTAATCCTTATGTTTTTCTTCACTGAAGCAGGAAATTAATAAAAATTAACTCTCCAAAGTTCATTTTTACTTATCTATATTGGGGTCTGACGTCTAGTGATGCGTTTCGTAAGGTCTCTCCTCACATTCTCAAAGACAAATTCTTCTGTGTTAGTACCTGATTATATCCTCTAATGGTGAGGTGGTAGGTGACATGGGTGAAAGACATGTATATGGGCCTATAGCATGGGGTATTAATGGGGGTCCTATATAATGCATGGTATTAAGGGTCCTTTATGAAGGGATTAAGGGGTCCTATAAGGTGAATTAAGAGTGTGACATGTGGCAGTTTATGTTCTTCTGGTGCTTCTGTCCTGTTGCAGGATCATTTGGTCCTGCTTCTGCATTGACCCGGTTGTTGTTGTTGTTAAAGATTCGCTACCTGGAACAAGAAGTTCCAAGTAGCACGGGCACGTATGGTGAGCCCGTAGTGGCCCGGGGTCTTGAAGTAGTAGAGTGTAACTTGTATTACCTGGTTTATGATTGCTGGTCTAGATTCTTGATATGATATCTTGAGTTCTTGATATCAATGATAACATATCATTGATATGATATTCGAAATCTATGAAAATTAAATTTATCAATGCAATCGGAAAAATTGAAATGGAATCGTAAAATATTTAGTATAGCATGTGTTGCTCTTAATGCAATAGATGGCGATGTTTAAAAAAAAAAACTGTTTTTACCTGTCACAGGTGTGGCATGCATATAGTAGGTAACAAAAACACGCGCGTATTTGAATGCATCGTTGTGTCAAAATTCAAAGCAATCGGTAAAGAGTTTCGGAGATTTCCCTTACATGAAGACCCCACATAAAAAACAGTTTTTCAAAAAAGCATGTTTTACCAGTACAGACGTGACATATATATATATATATATATATATATATATTATATATATATATATATATATATATATATATATATATATATATATATATAATAGTAGGTATATAAAAAACGTTAATGCGAATGGAACGTTGGTCAAAATTTCCAAGCAATCGGTGAATAACTTTCGGAGATTAGCGATTTTGAACAAACGATCATTTACATTTTAATTTATATAGATATAGAGGGAGGAGAAGAAGAGAGGGGGAGAGAGGAGGTAGAGAAAAGTAGAGAGAGGGGATATTGGGTGAAGAAGGGCCAGAAAGGCGGAGTGGGTGCGGCAAGGGAGAAGAGGGAGAGAGGAGACTGGAAAGCAGCAGACAGTAATAAGAGAGGGAGGGAGGATATTGGGGGAAGAAAACGTGGAGATGGTGTAGGAGAGTGGGGGAGATGGGGGGGGAAGAGAAGGAGATACAGTTAAATACATTAAAATTACGTGATTTACATTCAGTGTTTATTATGATGTGGGGAGTTATCAGGGGGAAAGCGCCAAGCCATTACGACTATAGCACTGAGAAGGAATCAGGATAAGGAATATGGGATGGGACGGGGAGGACAGAATGGTGCCTAACCACTTGGACGGTCGGGATTGACACGCTGACCTGCCATGAAGTGAGACCGTCGCTACTACCGTCCACCCAAGTGGTTGGGCTTATTATGAGAAGAACTTTAGGGTAAGTTACCAGTTAGGAACACAACCCTGCTGGTGATAATCATTTACACAATACCATATATATTGATACTTAATATAAAGTGCGTGATACTTTATATGAAGGATAAACAAAATTAATCATAGACATTTAGAGGTTATCCAACTTAGAATTCTGTAAAGTGGCGCAGTAAGCTAATGCTTTGTTGTTCTTTGGCTTGAAAATTCTCGCACATTGGTAAGGTTCACTCTCCGATAACCCAATTGTAATACCATGTAATATGCATACTCGTAATGGAGGTACGCTCCCGATCCAATTTCGTTTCATTTCATTAGCGAAATTTCTCGGAAAGGAGGATTTCTGATTGGTAGCGGAGACCTGATTGACGCCGCGTGTGATTCCTGTTGTCCTTGTTGACTGTTCCAGTGAGGAGCTGTCTTAATGCTGTGTGTATATACACACGGCTCTTTTACGTTGTTAGGTCCATTCCGGGCTCGCCATAGCCCGTGCTGCCCTCAGCTTACGTTTCCCAGCAGCTGAATCTAACACAACAACAAATTACGTTGTTGTTATTTCCCGAGTCATGTTTAAACTGGATACGACAGCGCTCAGGTGTTTCCTGCTTCCCTTTCATTTCTTGTTTCTATGCTAACGCATTACACACACACACACACACACACACACAAACACACCACACACACTCACACTGCACACACACACACACACACACACAACACACACCACACACAACACAACACACACACACACCCACACACTAGACAAGCTGAAGGATCTAGTCGAACACATGGGTGTTAGAGTTTAACCCAACAAATGTAATGTAATGAAGATAGGCGTAGGGAGCAGGAGGCCAGATACTAGGTATCACTTGGGAGATGAAATCTTTCATGAGTCAGAGAAAACGACTTGGGGGTTGACATCCACGCCAGACCTGTCCCTGCAGACCAATCCTGGAGTATGCAGCCCCAGCATCGAGTCCATATCTAGTACAGGATAAGACCAAACTGGAAAAAGGTTCAAATGGTTTGCCACCAGACTAGTACCCGAGATGAGAGGTATGAGTTACGAGGAGAGAGGGGCTACGGGAATTAAACCTCACCTTCGTTGGAAGACAGAAGAGTTAGTGGTGGGGACATGATCCCCACATTCAAGATTCTCAAAGGGAATCTGAAGAGGAGTATAAAGACGAGACTGTTTACAACAAGGGCAACACGCAGCTAGGGACCACAGGTGGAAACTGAGTGCCCAATGAGCCACAGAGGATATTAGACAAGAACTTTTTAGTGTACAGATGTGGTTGCCAAATGGAATGCATTAGGAAGTGATTGTGGTGGAGGCTGTACTCCATACACATGTTTTCAAGTGTAGATATGATAGAGCCCAATAGGCTCAGGTAATACTGTACCCTGTGATTGAGGTTGAGGGGGGACCAAAGAGCGATGAGCTCAACCCCCAAGCAAAGGTGTCACAACTAGGTGAGTACACATCACACCACACACACACAACACACCACACACACACACACACACACACACACACACACACACACACGCACATCACGCACACAAGGGGGCTTCACGGCTGAGTTGGACAGGCGCTCGGGGGTCGTAGTCTTTAGGGGCTCGGGTGTTCAATTTAAAGTTGTTCACAATGAATACCAATTGAACCACCAGAGGGCAAGAGCTGACAATCATACGGCCTTAGGGAACTGTAATGATGCAAAACGAACATAATGGAGTCTATGATTAAGCGAAATAAGGCGTGGATAGAGAAGGCTACGTCAAGAGTTCGTATTTCTAGACTGGTAAAACGCCTTTGACAGTAACACTCAAGAGATTACTACACAAACTAGAGTGGCAGACTAGAATCACGTAACAGAGCAGCGGTCAAGGGTAAGGGAATACCTAGCAGAAATATCAGAATCACCAGTAAGGAGCGAGACAGTTGGACTGGCGTAGGGTAACTTAGCGGAGTACCTCAAGGATAAGTGTTGGGACCATACTTTCCTTATTTGTGTTAATTGGTTATCTACAGGAAAGTTGATTCCCAATTGTCAATGTTTGTGGACAATGCTGATCAATACAAAAGAGTCCAAGATAGATTGGGATTGTAAAATTATCCCCGATGGCTTACACCAGCTGCTGAGTTGGTCTGAGAAATGTCTTCTGAATCTCCACACCACCAAGTGTATGGTGATGGAAATTGGAACAGGCAACAGGAGACCAAAAGCCCAGTACACGATTAAGGGGAACCCCTTCATCTAACGACTAGAGCAAACACTGGCAATGGATATAACACTAAACTAAACTCCATAGAGCCTAATATAAATAAGACAATGTCAGCTGTACGCTCTACACTAGAGAAAGTCAGTAGATCATTCAGGAACCTAACTAAAGAGGTATTTAGATCGCTGATACACGGCTATGTGAGGCAAGTCTTAGAGTACACCGCCCTATCTACAAAATGTGTAAAGAAATTCGAAAAGTTTTCAAAGTTTTCAACACGATTCATCCCGGATTTACGAGGTTGAGGCATGGAGAAAGACCGAAATATCTAGATCTGATGTCGCTAAAAAAAGAAGAAGAGGGAAGAGCGGAGACATGATACAGACATAAAATATGTAAGGAGATTGACAGAGTGTACAAAGAGATGAAATGTCACAATGAATGAGGATGGGGCGGTACGAGAGCCCTCTTTTGACTAGGATTGCCACCCCGCTGTGCATCCCCCTGTTGATTTCCCTTGTGGAATATCCCCAAATGGAGATGTGTTGGTCCTGTCTGGCCGCTGTTTCATTGAGTAGGATAATGTCTGGGGTAAGTCTGGCTACCTCCAGGGTGAGGAGGTATCTGTTGTTGAAGTAATGTCTGATATTCACCTGAGTTTTGTGATCTCAGTTATTGGGTGCGTGCAGTATGTGTTTGTTTGGCTCGAGTGTCAGTGTTGTTAACTTCGGTCTGGCTTGTGATGTGTGTGAAGGTGGAGGATAGATCTTTTGGGCCAGCGATCAGGTTTTCGGCTTCCGTTGCGGGTTGGTTGAGGTTTTCTGCACGTTGCCGTGCAATTGGGGGTCTTCGTTGCTGCTACTGTATTCTACATTCACGTCTGTAGTGACAGGAGTCCGTTCTCAGATGGAGTATTATGGTGGCCAGCTGCCCTTACCCTGTCCTCAGGGGAGGAGCTTCAGCTACGAGTGTTTTCCCTGCGCCTCTTGGACGGTGGTGTGTGGGACCGCTTGTATGTGTCAACAGTTTCTATGGCAGGTTGCGTGCGCATGGCTACCATATGGGGTGAGTCTAACTGCAGTAATTCTGGACCTGGGTGTATGCCAGGTTGCCGGGGTGGTGGGGCGGGGGATTCTGGGAAGTTTGGTGTCAGTAGCGTTAGCTGTGGCCTGGGGGCAGATCGTACTAGGAGGGGTTGATGGGTGTGCTTGGCTGTATGCGGCGGCTGTTGTGCTGGTTAGTAGACAGATGTAGGCCGAGCGATGTCCTCGGACATGTGGGACGGGGGAACAGTCCATTGCCCTTCCTGAGTGGACTTCCCAGAATCCAGGAGCTTTTATCGGGGGTTGGAAATGCAATTTGGGCAAATGCTTAGAGTTCCGTCCGCTCCTAAGCTTGGGCTAGGATGGGTCTTTATTGCGAGGGGGTTAGGTGTTGAGACCTGTTGTGGTTGGTTCTGGGTTTGACCTGGTGTAACCGTGGGGGGCAGGGGTAGGTGTGGTTTGCTTTAGAGTCCCCCCTTGGACGATAGACTGGACCTTCAACCCTGGGAATTGGGGTTGTTGTTGGTTGGGTCACCCAGGCGTTTATTGGTGGAGGAGAGGCAGGTATGGTGACTGCTTGTTTGTTGATGGGCAGCTGTCACCGTTTCTTGTGCTTGCTTGATTGCATCGTGTCTGTGAGAACATAGGTGGGAGATTGCAATGTGTGCACCATTGCACAATGCACACTTGGTCATTGGGCTTGTGCTTTCTTTGTGGTTGTGTTCCCCTGCACCACCTGCTGCACTTGGACGGTTTTCAATGTTGCATGCACT
>WNGS01092210.1:22899659-22918961 GCA_020271785.1 Procambarus virginalis
TTTTTCCTTAGCCTTCCCATTATATTACTTTCATTTTACTTTTTATTCTCACACATGTCTATCATTTCCGACATTTTTACCTCCGTCTGTACTCCCCCTTTTTCTACCATTTATTTCCCTCTCTGTCCTTTATGTTTCCCCTTCTTCTGCCCTTTCCGCTCCGTCCTCTGCAAATTCTTCCCCTCTCCCTCCATTATTTTCTCCTTTTCCTTCCTCCGTCCCCTCCTCGTCCCGCTCCCCTCTTCTGGTCCCCTTCCTTATCTCCCCCCCGCGCTCTGATAGAGCCCTAGGCCCGCGTGTTTGTGTTTTCAAATGGCAGTGGTGCTGGCCTCACAGCCGGCCTCACCAGACGGCATACAAACTGCGATTTCCCAGGAGAGGTTCCGTGTCGGGGGCCCCCCTCCTTGCCCTCCCTTGTAACTCTTTGCGGCTGGTCTCTGAACCCCTGCCAGCAGCCTTATTCCATACTACGAATTCCTCTCTTAATTTACGAAGTCGTGCTCTCTTAACTCGTAAAGTCCTGCTCTCTTGACTACGAAACTCGTGAAGTCCTGCTCTCTTAACTTACGAAGTCCTGCTCTCTTAACTTACGAAGTCCTGCTCTCTTAACTCGTGAAGTCCTGCTCTCTTGACTCACGAAGTCCTGCTCTCTTAACTCACGAAGTCCTGCTCTCTTAACTCGTGAAGTCCTGCTCTCTTGACTCACGAAGTCCTGCTCTCTTAACTCACGAAGTCCTGCTCTCTTAACTCGTGAAGTCCTGCTCTCTTGACTCACGAAGTCCTGCTCTCTTAACTTACGAAGTCCTGCTCTCTTAACTCACGAAGTCCTGCTCTCTTAACTCACGAAGTCCTGCTCTCTTAACTCGTGAAGTCCTGCTCTCTTGTGTCCTTCTCTAAGGAACCTCTATCACACGTCACTCTACAAGGCACAGTTTTAGAGAGAAGTGTAGTGCCAAAATCGTCGTAAAGTATACGTCAAAATGCGACGTTCTCTTAGGAGGACGAGCTAGGATCAGGAGGACCACTCGGGCGATGACGGGAAATCAATTTAACCATTTAACATTTCACTATTACATCCGTGCCTTACAGGAAACTCTTGTAAATATTCACAGGTATTCCAACATCAGTGTGTTGACTGGGCATTTTCGTTAATGGTCTTTTAGTTCGTTAAGGAGATATAATTTCAATGCTGGTAGCTTGTGGCTTGACAGCTGAGTGGACAGCACTCGGGATTCGTAGTCCTGAGGTTCCGGGTTGTTCAACATTATTCTCCTCTATCCTCAGCACTATAACAAAAATGAGAGATTTGTTGAGATAGAGATTCGGGAGGGAAACAGCAGCTGAGGAGGGCAGTTGCAGCATTAGTCAAGGGCATATATACCACGCCAAACACACACAAACAAACTACGACGTTGCTACAACGTTCGAACGAGTTTTAACACCTCTTAACAAGTTGTAACATCCAATAATAGTTATTGTGTGAATTAATAGTTACTTACTGAGAAATGTCTGTATATGAGCTTGTGACTCTCATCTTTCCAAGATGAGAGTCGGCTGGCTTGTGGATTTGGAAACAGTGTCGCTCCCGGCCTGCTTGCCTCCTGAGCGGTCACTACTCTTTGATCTTCCTAGTCGGGTGTATAGTAAGTTGTAACAACGTTCTAATACGTCATAAACACGTTATAACAAGATGTAACAACTATATTACAAGTGAAAACAAACAGAAAATAGGGACAGTTTCGTTTTGTGTTTACAGAGTAGTCTGCACCTGAGAGACTGGACCCATCTAAGAAAGGTTAGAAATGTGTGTAATATATTATATTAGTATAATAAACCTTTCATTGTTTGAGTGAGGAAAGCAGCTCTTTGTCAATTATAGATATTGTCCACAAAAGCTTTCCTCACAACCCAGTTGTGTGGTTTGGCGCTCCTTAATTACCTCGAATGGAATTCTAAATTACTGGAAATACAACTGTAGATACTTCTGAGGATACCTGATCAACCAGGCTGCGAGTAGCCGCATCGAACAGCCTGGTTGATCAACCCAGCAATCAGGAGGCCTGGCCAGAGACCTGGACATAGGGACACTGATTCCTGAAATCGTCAACAGGTAGTCAACATAACCTAACCCAACCTGTTCAAGCAAGCCTAGGCCTAATAGTCGTTATCTTAGGAGTAATATCGTGCTATGCTAGGCCTTAGCAATGGCTAAGCTTGGTCTCGGCTTATTTTTCGTTCCCTTTACAAAGTGAATAGTGTAAAATGAGACGTTTTGTGAGAGTGAAACAGTCCACTTTTGTTCGTTCGACCAAATATTCACAACATGTATACTATCATTTTAGGAAGATGGGTTAATGGAGGACGAAGGTGGGCGTGGGTTATACTCACCTAGTAGTACTTGCAAGGGGGTTGAGCTTCGGTTCCTTGGTTCCGCCTCGAGGGTTCGTGCTAATGCCTCACACAGCCAGACCAAACTGGAAAGAAAAAGTAGTCGATTAATTTGCAAAGTGCAAGCAAGAGGCGGAGTAGGTGAAAGGGAGAGAAGGGAGAGAAGGGCCGAGCCAGAGATGAAAGCGAAAAAGATAAAAGGAAAAATAAAATGTGAAAATGAATCTAAAAACCAAGAGAAATTAAAATATATATATGTGCGGAAGGGGGAAATAGCGATAAATGTCGAGAAGTACATCGAAGGAGATTGGATGGAGGGGTGTGTGATGACTGGTGAGTACTGTGTGGTGTGTTGTGATGACTGGTGAGTACTGTGTGGTGTGTTGTGATGACTGGTGAGTACTGTGTGGTGTGTTGTGATGACTGGTGAGTACTGTGTGGTGTGTTGTGATGACTGGTGAGTACTGTGTGGTGTGTTGTAATGACTAGTGAGTACTGTGTGGTGTGTTGTGATGACTGGTGAGTACTGTGTGTGTTGTGATGACTGATGAGTACTGTGTGGTGTGTTGTGATGGACTAGTGAGTACTGTGTGGTGTACTGTGATGACTGGTGAGCACCGTGCTATATGTCTCTTCTTTGTGTCTCTCCATGGGGTCTCGGTAGTACATTTGGGTTCGTTCTCGACTAATCTGAAATCCCAGGTTCGAATCCCAAGTGGGCCAGAAATGGTGTTGCTCGATTTTGTCCCTCCACGTATTGTCTTTGGTTACTTAGTGGTATATAAGTACCGTGGAGTTAGGCCATTATGGTGGGGTCGCGCCCTGGGGGGACCTCGACCCTGGGGGGACCTCGACTCTGGGGGGGGGACCTCGACCCTGGAGGGGACCTCGACCCTGGGGGGACCTCGACCCTGGGGGGGGCCTCGACCCTGGGGGGACCTCGACCCTGGGGGGGACCTCGACCCTTGGGGGGGGGACCTCGACCCTGGGGGGGAGACCTCGACCCTAGAGGGGTCCTCGACCCTGGGGGGGCACCTCGACCCTGGGGGGGACCTCAACCCTGGGGGAGGACCCCGATAGTGGTGCCCTTGGTCTTGTGAATGGTTGGTGGAGGTCATGAGTCTTCACCTCGTGTGGGGTAGTTATGGTGCCATCCATTGTTGGTGTGGTGAGAGGTGATGGTGTCTCACCATCTTCCCCTCTTTGTCAGTGGTGACCATGGGTCCCCGGGCGGTCACGGCTTGTCTCCCCTCACCTGAGGTAACTGTCAGTCCAGCAGGGCCTGGGAACCAATCACAAAATGGGCTTGACTGTTGGCAATCAGCAAATGGGAAAGAGGCCGTATAGGGGGAGAGGGGAGAGACTGGGGGAGTGGAGGGGGTGGTGAAGGGAAGGGGAGGAGTGGTGAAGGGAAGGGAGGGGAGGGGTGGGAAGGGAAGGGAGGGAGAGGGGAAGAGTGAACTCTGACGTAACATATCTTTTTCATTTCCTGTCTCTGTTTTCGATAAATACTTTGAGGGAGACCCGGCGGTGCCCGGGGGTAGACTGTATCTCCCTTCCAACCTTCTTCTTTCCCCCTCTTCTCTCCCATTCCTCCCTTTCTCCCCTGTCTTCCTCCCTTTCCTACCTCCATTTTCCCCTTCCCACCCTCCCCTCACTTCTCTTCCTTCTCTCAACAAAATGTTTATTTAAAACCACTGTAACAACTGTGTGAATCTCTCAGAAAATATATTATTTCGATCACTAAAATCTCTAGGGAAATCACTCCAAATATTTCACACTTGACTAAATGTAAAGTTGGATGAGGGAGTCTATAAATGCTAATATTTCTTGTAGAGTTTGACTTGGGCTACTCCTACCTGCCTATGTGCTCGCCAACCCGTTCTCGCACTTGCTTACAGTCAATATTGGCTTATTTAATAAGTGCATATGTGACATACTAATTGAATGTGAATATTTTAGTTTACCTTGAAAACCTTCATTGAAAACACCGACCTCACCTAACCTTCTTAGTATGTTAAGATAAGCATCTTATTGCTTACTAATTACAATTATTACATAACCTATACCGTTGATAGGTTAAGTAATAATTGTAAATAAGAAGCAATAAGATGCTTATCTTAACATACTAAGAAGGTTAGGTGAGGTCGGTGCTTTCTATGAAGCTTTTCAAAGTAAACTAAAATATTCACATTCAATTAGTATGTCACATATGCACTTATTAAATAAGCCAATATTGACTGTAAGCAAGTGCGAGAACGAGTTGTGCTCCCATACCCCAGTCCAGTCCCCCTGCAAATATGGGTGAGGCTAGTCTTAGGCATCTAACCTCCAGCTTTTTACAGACATTCTCTGTTATAGAATAGATATACTAGAAGGCGTTCCCTGGTGCCAGTGTAACTTTGCCTGTCTTTGTATGCATCTATTTCCCTCTGTCTGTCTGTCTGTTTCTGCCTCTATCCCTCTGTCTCTTACTGTCTGTGTGTCTCTCTGACTGTCTGTCTTTCATTTTCCACAAGAAAATGGTTGAAAATGGTCATCCTGGAGCATTATCAAGTCGATTGTGATGGGGGGCATGTTGTTGTTGTTTTTGGTCCAGCTGCTGGGAACCAAAAGTTGCAAGTAGCACGGGCTATGGTGAGCCCGTAGTGGACTTACCTGGCACAGGAGCGGGGCAAGTAGCACGGGCTATGGTGAGCCCGTAGTGGACTTACCTGGCACAGGAGCGGGGCAAGTAGCACGGGCTATGGTGGGCCCGTAGTGGACTTACCTGGCACAGGAGCGGGGCAAGTAGCACGGGCTATGGTGAGCCCGTAGTGGACTTACCTGGCACAGGAGCGGGGCAAGTAGCACGGGCTATGGTGAGCCCGTAGTGGACTTACCTGCCACAGGAGCGGGGCAAGTAGCACGGGCTATGGTGAGCCCGTAGTGGACTTACCTGGCACAGGAGCGGGGCAAGTAGCACGGGCTATGGTGAGCCCGTAGTGGACTTACCTGGCACAGGAGCGGGGTGGTAACTTGTGGGGAGCGAGGGAGGCACGTAAGTAAGGCAAGAGTGAGGTAAGGAGCAGGCAAGAGTGAGGTAAGGAGCAGGCAAGAGTGAGGTAAGGAGCAGGCAAGAGTGAGGTAAGGAGCAGGCAAGAGTGAGGTAAGGAGCAGGCAAGAGTGAGGTAAGGAGCAGGTATGAGTGAGGTAAGGAGCAGGTATGAGTGAGGTAAGGAGCAGGCAAGAGTGAGGTAAGGAGCAGGCAAGAGTGAGGTAAGGAGCAGGTAAGAGTGAGGTAAGAAGCAGGCAAGAGTGAGGTAAGGAGCAAGTAAGAGTAGGGTAAGGAGCAGGTAAGAGTGAGGTAAGGAGCAGGCAAGAGTGAGGTAAGGAGCAGGCAAGAGTGAGGTAAGGAGCAGGCAAGAGTGAGGTAAGGAGCAGGCAAGAGTGAGGTAAGGAGCAGGCAAGAGTGAGGTAAGGAGCAGGCAAGAGTGAGGTAAGGAGCAAGTAAGAGTGAGGTAAGGAGCAAGTAAGAGTGAGGTAAGGAGCAGGCAAGAGTGAGGTAAGGAGCAAGTAAGAGTGAGGTAAGGAGCAGGCAAGAGTGAGGTAAGGAGCAAGTAAGAGTGAGGTAAGGAGCAGGCAAGAGTGAGGTAAGGAGCAAGTAAGAGTGAGGTAAGGAGCAGGCAAGAGTGAGGTAAGGAGCAGGCAAGAGTGAGGTAAGGAGCAGGCAAGAGTGAGGTAAGGAGCAAGTAAGAGTGAGGTAAGGAGCAGGTAAGAGTGAGGTAAGGAGCAGGCAAGAGTGAGGTAAGGAGCAGGCAAGAGTGAGGTAAGGAGCAGGCAAGAGTGAGGTAAGGAGCAGGCAAGAGTGAGGTAAGGAGCAAGTAAGAGTGAGGTAAGGAGCAGGTAAGAGTGAGGTAAGGAGCAGGCAAGAGTGAGGTAAGGAGCAGGCAAGAGTGAGGTAAGGAGCAAGTAAGAGTGAGGTAAGGAGCAGGCAAGAGTGAGGTAAGGAGCAGGCAAGAGTGAGGTAAGGAGCAGGCAAGAGTGAGGTAAGGAGCAGGCAAGAGTGAGGTAAGGAGCAGGCAAGAGTGAGGTAAGGAGCAGGCAAGAGTGAGGTAAGGAGCAGGCAAGAGTGAGGTAAGGAGCAGGCAAGAGTGAGGTAAGGAGCAGGCAAGAGTGAGGTAAGGAGCAGGCAAGAGTGAGGTAAGGAGCAAGTAAGAGTGAGGTAAGGAGCAGGTAAGAGTGAGGTAAGGAGCAAGTAAGAGTGAGGTAAGGAGCAGGCAAGAGTGAGGTAAGGAGCAGGCAAGAGTGAGGTAAGGAGCAGGCAAGAGTGAGGTAAGGAGCAGGCAAGAGTGAGGTAAGGAGCAGGCAAGAGTGAGGTAAGGAGCAAGTAAGAGTGAGGTAAGGAGCAGGCAAGAGTGAGGTAAGGAGCAAGTAAGTGTGAGGTAAGGAGCAGGCAAGAGTGAGGTAAGGAGCAGGCAAGAGTGAGGTAAGGAGCAGGCAAGAGTGAGGTAAGGAGCAGGCAAGAGTGAGGTAAGGAGCAGGAAAGAGTGAGGTAAGGAGCAGGCAAGAGTGAGGTAAGGAGCAAGTAAGAGTGAGGTAATTCCTAGAAGAAGGTAAGAGCAAGACGAAAGGTAAGAAGCAGAAGAATAAAGGTAGGGATGGGATAGGTGTAACAATCGGGTGAAGGAAGAATGGGAAATTAAGAAAAATAGGGGAAAAGAGAGAGAAAAAAGTGAAAAAGGCGGGTAGGCTTATGCCTGGTCACGTTTGTTAGAAAGAGTATCGTTTCGACCTCTCACACGTGGAGACCACAGTTCGAATCCCACTTAACCCAGGTGAAAGGACTAGAGCATTTGAGTCTCCTCACCCTCTGGTGTATAATTTGGTTATCACATCTGCCATAAACCGTCTATTTCCTAAGATATTATATCTCTTCACATTCCCCAGTCCTCAGCATCGTATCATTACGATATCACATCAGTTGATTGACGGTTGAGAGGCGGGACCAAAGAGCCAGAGCTCAACCCCCGCCACCACAACTAGGTGAGTACCGACTTAGATTCAGTTTTGTCTAGATTGACGACTATAATTGCAAGACTTTAGATTATAGTCGAATGTGTTGTAAAGTTGTCTAAAAATTGTTTAATTATATTCTTGTTTTTGTTATCTGTTCATTTGAGACGGTTAAGCAAGTCCCAGCTGTGTGTGGGTACAAGTCCCAGCTGCGTCTGGGTACAAGTCCCAGCTGTGTGTGGGTACAAGTCCCAGCTGTGTGTGGGTACAAGTCCCAGCTGTGTGTGGGTACAAGTCCCAGCTGTGTGTGGGTACAAGTCCCAGCTGTGTCTGGGTACAGGTCCCAGCTGTGTGTGGGTACAAGTCCCAGCTGTGTGTGGGTACAAGTCCCAGCTGTGTGTGGGTACAAGTCCCAGCTGCATCTGGGTACAAGTCCCAGCTGTGTCTGGGTACAAGTCCCAGCTGTGTGTGGGTACAAGTCCCAGCTGTGTCTGGGTACAAGTCCCAGCTGTGTGTGGGTACAAGTCCCAGCTGTGTGTGGGTACAAGTCCCAGCTGTGTGTGGGTACAAGTCCCAGCTGTGTGTGGGTACAAGTCCCAGCTGTGTGTGGGTACAAGTCCCAGCTGTGTCTGGGTACCAGCTGTGTGTGGGTACAAGTCCCAGCTGTGTGTGGGTACAAGTCCCAGCTGTGTGTGGGTACAAGTCCCAGCTGTGTGTGGGTACAAGTCCCAGCTGTGTGTGGGTACAAGTCCCAGCTGTGTGTGGGTACAAGTCCCAGCTGTGTGTGGGTACAAGTCCCAGCTGTGTGTGGGTACAAGTCCCAGCTGTGTGTGGGTACAAGTCCCAGCTGTGTCTGGGTACCAGCTGCGTCTGGGTACAAGTCCCAGCTGTGTGTGGGTACAAGTCCCAGCTGTGTGTGGGTACAAGTCCCAGCTGTGTGTGGGTACAAGTCCCAGCTGTGTGTGGGTACAAGTCCCAGCTGTGTGTGGGTACAAGTCCCAGCTGTGTCTGGGTACAAGTCCCAGCTGTGTGTGGGTACAAGTCCCAGCTGCGTCTGGGTACAAGTCCCAGCTGTGTCTGGGTACAAGTCCCAGTTGTGTGTGGGTACAAGTCCCAGCTGTGTCTGGGTACAAGTCCCAGCTGTGTCTGGGTACAAGTCCCAGCTGTGTCTGGGTACAAGTCCCAGCTGTGTGTGGGTACAAGTCCCAGCTGTGTCTGGGTACAAGTCCCAGCTGTGTGTGGGTACAAGTCCCAGCTGTGTGTGGGTACAAGTCCCAGCTGTGTGTGGGTACAAGTCCCAGCTGTGTGTGGGTACAAGTCCCAGCTGTGTGTGGGTACAAGTCCCAGCTGTGTGTGGGTACAAGTCCCAGCTGTGTGTGGGTACAAGTCCCAGCTGTGTGTGGGTACAAGTCCCAGCTGTGTGTGGGTACAGGTCCCAGCTGTGTGTGGGTACAAGTCCCAGCTGTGTCTGGGTACAAGTCCCAGCTGTGTCTGGGTACAAGTAATATGATGAAAGATCCAACGATTTTAACTCTGATTGGGGGGAGGGAGGTGGCGTTGAAAATACTGTCACTATGGCGGTGTGTCCACTCACAGGATGAGTGGCGCTGCCCAATACTGTCACTATGGTGGTGTGTCCACTCACAGGATGAGTGACGCTGCCCAATACTGTCACTATGGCGGTGTGTCCACTCACAGGATGAGTGGCGCTGCCCAATACTGTCACTATGGCGGTGTGTCCACTCACAGGATGAGTGACGCTGCCCAATACTGTCACTATGGCGGTGTGTCCACTCACAGGATGAGTGGCGCTGCCCAATACTGTCACTATGGCGGTGTGTCCACTCACAGGATGAGTGACGCTGCCCAATACTGTCACTATGGCGGTGTGTCCACTCACAGGATGAGGCGCTGCCCAATACTGTCACTATGGCGGTGTGTCCACTCACAGGATGAGTGGCGCTGCCCAATACTGTCACTATGGCGGTGTGTCCACTCACAGGATGAGTGGCGCTGCCCAATACTGTCACTATGGCGGTGTGTCCACTCACAGGATGAGTGGCGCTGCCCAATACTGTCACTATGGCGGTGTGTCCACTCACAGGATGAGTGGCGCTGCCCAATACTGTCACTATGGCGGTGTGTCCACTCACAGGATGAGTGGCGCTGCCCAATACTGTCACTATGGCGGTGTGTCCACTCACAGGAAGAGTGGCGCTGCCCAATACTGTCACTATGGCGGTGTGTCCACTCACAGGATGAGTGGCGCTGCCCAATACTGTCACTATGGCGGTGTGTCCACTCACAGGATGAGTGACGCTGCCCAATACTGTCACTATGGCGGTGTGTCCACTCACAGGATGAGTGACGCTGCCCAATACTGTCACTATGGTGGTGTGTCCACTCACAGGATGAGTGACGCTGCCCAATACTGTCACTATGGCGGTGTGTTCACTCACAGGATGAGTGGCGCTGCCCAATACTGTCACTATGGCGGTGTGTCCACTCACAGGATGAGTGACGCTGCTCAATACTGTCACTATGGCGGTGTGTTCACTCACAGGATGAGTGGTGCTGCTCAATACTGTCACTATGGCGGTGTGTTCACTCACAGGATGAGTGGTGCTGCTCAATACTGTCACTATGGCGGTGTGTCCACTCACAGGATGAGTGGCGCTGCCCAATACTGTCACTATGGCGGTGTGTCCACTCACAGGATGAGTGACGCTGCCCAATACTGTCACTTAGGTGGTGTGTTCACTCACAGGATGAGTGGCGCCGCCCAATACTGTCACTATGGCGGTGTGTTCACTCACAGGATGAGTGACGCTGCCCAATACTGTCACTATGGTGGTGTGTTCACTCACAGGATGAGTGGCGCTGCCCAATACTGTCACTATGGCGGTGTGTCCACTCACAGGATGAGTGGCGCTGCCCAATACTGTCACTATGGTGGTGTGTCCACTCACAGGATGAGTGACGCTGCCCAATACTGTCACTATGGCGGTGTGTCCACTCACAGGATGAGTGGGGCTGCCCAATACTGTCACTATGGTGACAGTATTGTCCACTCACGAGATGAGTGGTGCTGCCCAATACTGTCACTATGGTGACAGTATTGTGTCCACTCACAGGATGAGTGGCGCTGCCCAATACTGTCACTATGGCGGTGTGTTCACACACAGGATGAGTGGCGCTGCCCAGTACTGTCACTATGGTGGTGTGTCCACTCTCAGGATGAGTGGCGCTGCCCAATACTGTCACTATGGTGGTGTGTCCACTCACAGGATGAGTAGCGCTGCCCAATACTGTCACTATGGCGGTGTGTCTACTCACAGGATGAGTGGCGCTGCCCAATACTGTCACTATGGCGGTGTGTCCACTCACAGGATGAGTGGCGCTGCCCAATACTGTCACTATGGCGGTGTGTCCACTCACAGGATGAGTGGCGCTGCCCAATACTGTCACTATTGTGGTGTGTCCACTCACAGGATGAGTGGCGCTGCCCAATACTGTCACTATTGTGGTGTGTCCACTCACAGGATGAGTGGCGCTGCCCAATTCACTCGGGCTTAGGGGCAAATTTAAAATTTAAAAGGCTTCAACGGCCGCAATAGTTCCGCTTGTCAGCTGGGATTCCTGGCTGACTTCGACAAAGTTGTTGATCTCACCGACGGTTCCTGGCCGAAGATGGAATTATAGCTAGACAGGTTTGTTCTAAAATTTGTCTCCGAACAAAAACCGGACCTCAATACTCGGTTAGTGTCAATTAGGGACGAGGTATAATAATTATCTGACCATAGGAAGACAAAGCCATGGTTAGTGTATGAGTGCGGATGAAGGTATCGAAGGAGCTCTCCACGCCCTGCCTGCATCGGCGCGTACGTCATGGTATTAACACAGCCTATTGTTCAGCCTAGTGTCGTAGCTACATCACTTCTACGCCTGATGCACACTATGTCCCGTTAAAATAACATGGTGGAAACTCTCTTGAAGTTAGTCTCAGCGGGGGAAGATGGCGCTCATGTCGCCTGCTCCTGTAACAGCTGTTCGTCATTGTTTACTTCGTGTCAGCTGGGCACCACGAGGCCGCGTGTGCTTCTAGCGTGTTGTGTTATTTCGCTTGTGTTGTGTGTATGACACGATTGACCTCTTGAACATGGTAAGTTGTATATGGGAGAACTTGTTTTACTTGTAGTTTATTTACTTCATGAACTAAAGTTGAAAAAACAAAATGCATTTTGGATTTTTAATAGAAAGCAGAATATGTTTCAGTTATCCCAGAGACATCAGTGATGGCGTTCTATATGTAGTAATGACTATATTACAAGATGTTTACTTTCATTATGGAAGATATTATTATTATTACAATTACCGAATATGAACTGAAGTTTACGACCATCCCTCTACTCCACCACCCACATCTCACACTAGTAGCACCCAGGCCATCACCACCATCCTCACCTATACTCCATGCATCCATGCACGCAAATCCCACCTACCCGATCACCTCTAGCACCGAGCACCTCACCACCTCACCATACACCCAGCACCAGCACCACGGCCACCACCAGCAACACCAAGTCACCATCATCTAGGCCACCTCATCTCATATCACCCTCAGCCACCACCACCACCGACCTACCACCCCCATATCACCCCCAGCACCACCGACCATCACCACACATCCGATAATCCACCCAGCACCAGCACACCCTCCCATCCATACACCCAGCACCAGCAACCACCACCCACCAGACATCCCAGCACCACCCACCACCCACCCAGCATCACCGCAGAACTACCACTCACCACCACCCACCATACACCACCAACCACCATACACACGGTCACCACTCCACCCACCCATCAATACAGCCTCAGCACCACCCACCACCACCCACCATACACACCAATACACCCACACCTGCCACCCATCGATCCACAGCACCACCACCATCCCACCAACATCACACATGGTTGGCCCCTACCACTCCGCATAACCTACAAGTCACCACCCCCCCCACCGATACACCCATGCTATCCCACCACACCACCCACCATAAACACGGCACCACACCACCACCCACCCAGCACCACCCCAACCACCTGCTCCATATCACCTCTAGCCACCAACACCGACACATACATCCCAGTCACCAACACCACCACCACCATACACCCAGGTACCACTCACCACTCCACCATAACACCAGCACCACCCACAACTCACCCACCATACACCCAGCACCACTCAACCCACCTATCACCACCACCACCACCCATGCACCACTACCTAGCACCACCACTCCCCACTCTATACACGCCAGGTGTCACACACACACCCACCATACCACACTACCCACCCACTTCCACCATACACCCGCACACCACCACCCACCATACCACCCATGCACCACCACCCACACGACACCACCACTCACCTACCAACATACCCCATACAACCCCCGACACACCACCACTCCACCAGACACCCACTCACCACCCCACACCCCAGCCATACACCCAGCCACCACCCACCACTCCACCATAGCGGACCCCACCATACACAACCCACCATACACCCACCACCCAACCACCCTCAACACAACCTTCACCACCTCCCCTACCATATACCACCATGCCCCACCATTGACCCCACTATCACCCACCATACAACCGCACACACCACCACCACCACCATATTACACCCAGCACACTCACCCACCATCCACACACCCACACATATCTTTGAGGTTATCTTGACGATGATTTCGGGGCCTTTAGTTTCCCCGCGGCCCGGTCCCGCCGTCACCCGCCCACCCCCAGGAAGTAGCCTGTGACAGCTGCCTAACACCCAGGTACCTATTTTACGGCCAGGTAACAGGTGGCTAGGTGTGAAAGAAACTCTGCCCATTTCGGGTTTCTTCTCGCAGATCCGGGGCTCCTGGGATCGAAGCCAGGACCACAGGAATCACAAGTCCAGTGTGCTGTGCGCAGGGTCGGGCCGTACCTGGCTTCCCTAATACACCCAGGCGACCACTCATGCCACCACCACTACCACCAGCACAACCCAATCGCCACACACAAGCCACCATCAGGCCACCCCACCATGACCCCATCCCACAACCATCACCCTACCATACACCCACCACCAGCCACCCACCAGATCACCACACCACACTCAGGCACACCCACCATAAACCCCACCATAGCTCCTACCAGACACCCTATCCACCACTCAGCAATCCCCACCATACTACCGAACACCAGCCACGCACTATCCAACCACCAATTACACAGTGCTGCCCATCCTAGCCACCACCCACCATACACAGCACCACCCAGACACACCACCACCTATGCGCCCCACCAACCCTCTCACCCACACCACCACCACCACCATAGCACCACCCAGTCATACCCACCACCAAACCACCGACTCATACACCCAGCCCACTATCCACTACCACCACCACCGGATACCACCACCACCCCACCATATCACCACCAACGACCCCATCCCACCATACACCCACCACCAGTCCACCACTACCAGACTACCCACCATCACCACCCACCCCCATGAAGCATCCAGCTCAGGATACCACACCCATCCACCACCCACCATACCCCACCCATGTACATGCCCCCCACCATACACCCACCACCCACCCACCCAACCATACATCATCCACACCTGACCACCCCATACCACCATACACCCACACCACCATCCACCCCACCATACCCCAGCACCCACCACACCAATACCGACACCCAACAGACACCCACCAACCACCCACACCACCTACGGTATCACCCAACCTACCAAACCAACCACCCAACCTATCACTACCACCAGCCACCACCACCCACCCACCAGTAACACTCCAGCCACCACCACCCACCGTACAGCACCCCTAACCCTATCCAACCACCCACCACTCAACCATGACATCCCCCACCACCCTACCACATCCCAGTCCGTACCCACCACAGATCCACCGCACTCACCACCACCCCCACCGCTACACCCACCAACCCCCACACCACGCCAAACACCCATCATTTACACTCCACCAACCAAACCACCCCCATCAAAACACCCACCACTACCCCCACCACCACCCACCATACACCACCACCACTCCACATACACCACCACCCCCCACCATTACCCCACCACACCACCCACAACCACCAGCCCACCACCCACCCACCCACCATCAACCCACACCACCTACCACCCCCATAGACAACACCCACCACCATCCACACACCATAAGAGAACACCCACCACACCACACCACCACCATACCCCCCACCACCACCAACCCACCGCGACCATAGACACCCACCACCACCATCACCCACTACCATACACCCAACCACCACCCACCATAACACGGTACACCCACCACACACCACACAATACAACCCACAACCACCCACACCCACCCACCAACCAGACACACACAAACAAAAACCCACCACACACACTCCAACAACAACCCACCAACACCACCACCCACCATAACAAGAACAGAACCCACCACCACCACCCCCACCATAACCACACCACCACCCGCACCACCAACCATACCCCCCCCCCCTACCACCACACACAACAACCCACCACCACTCAACCAGCACTCCATAAACCCACCACCACCACCCACCACCACCAACCACCACACCACCACCACAGCAACACCCAACCACCACCACCAACCACGCATGACACCCACCCCTACCCACCATTACACCCCCAACACCACCACCCACCATACACCACCACCAAGATCCCACCCATACACCCACCAACCCCCCACCATACACCCACCACCACCACCCAACAACCACCCCCCCCCCCCACCACCACCACCCACCCGACCAACACCACCCACCATACACCCACCACGCACCACCAACCAGACCACCATAACCCCACTACCAACACCACACACCCACCACCACCACCAGACCCCACCGCCACCCACCATACACCCAACACCAAACCACACCCCCGCCACCACCACACACCCACCATAAACCCACCAGACCACCCACTATAAACAAGCCCAACCGACCAAACACACCCACCATACACCCAACCAACCACCTCCCATAGACACCCCACAACCAACCACCCACCATACCCCACCCCAACCCCATATACCACCCACAAACCTAACCAACCCACCATACACCCACCAACAACACCCACCATACAATCCCACCCCGACCAGTCCCACCATACACGACCACCAAGCACAACCACTCTTGTCACCCACCACCACCACCCCCCATACACCCACCACACACCACCATACACCACCACCACACACCTCACCAACACCCCCAACCATACACCCCCACCACCACCCCCATACACCCACCACCACCATACCCCACCACCACCACACCATCCATCCACCCACCACCACACAACCATACCCCCACACCAACCACCAGACACCCAACCACCAATCCCACCATACACCCCCTAACCCCCACACCACCACCACCACACCATACACACCACCCGCACCACCAACCATACACACCCCACCAAACCCACCATAAAACACCCACCACCACTCGCACCATACACAACCCACCAACCACCACCAGACACACCACCACACACCAACCACACTCATACCACCCATCACCCAACACACCATACACCCACCATCAACACCTCCACTACACCTCCTCCCCACCAACCCCCATAACCCCCTAACACCCTACATACACACACCACCACCACCACCATACACCCACCAACACCACCACACCCACCATCCAACCATCACCCACCCCTAAGCACCACCACCACCACCACCATAACACCCCACCACTCCCCCACATACCCACACCAGACACCCATACACTCACCACAATACACCCACCAGCTCCAACCAACATACACCCACCACCACCACACACCATTAGCATCTCCACCACCACCCACCATTCACCCACCCCCACCAACAACCCGCCAGCACCACCCGACCAACAACCCACCACGCAACACACGCCACCATACACCCACCACCACCCACCATGTCACCCATCACCACCAAAGAAATTCAGAATACCGTGGACGGAAGAGAGTCTAGAAGAGGTAAATAGAGGAAATGAACAAGGAACCAGTTCCCCAGAAATTTCATCCCTTAAAAAAGTATTAAAATTATATTGATTCAATAGCCATAACCAACTAACTGGCAATTACAGTGGACGACCGAGTGACAAGGCTTAACAACGCAACAGCACATCTAAAATCGACAGGAAATCTTTGTGAAACCAACCCTCTCACCTTATACAACATATTGATCGCTTACGAGACGATTGTGCGTTGCAATAGATGAACCCTGGCCCTGGATGGGGAAGACTAGAGATTCATTGATGCAGAGGACAGTAAGTGTGACCGCAAGCAGTTACTAAATTACACTTCAGGACCAACCAACGTAACAGTATGGAGGTTGAAAGATGGGACGCCTGCCCTTCAGTTTTTCCGCTAACTATGGTTTTAATGATACCTCGCTGGGGAGATTTTTGCCAAGCAGCTTGAAGACGCCGCCCCGTGTGAGGTCACGTGGGTAGGGTAAGAGGACGCGGTAAATACAGGCCACACACTGTGCACTGTAAACCGGTAACATCTTCAATAATAATAGGATAATACGAAGGAAGTATCAGCATTAAGATGTAATTATTAGATCAACAGCTACCAACCAGCTTTTAAAAATTCAAATGTTGGCTGACAAACCTTTCTGAACTAAAACAAAAATCTTCTCAATATATACCAAAGGATGCGTAGACTTCACATTTTTCCAAAATGCCAAAAAAACTGGTGACTATCTCAGCAAGCATAAAAACAATAGAGCTGGGTGTATGTCCCAGAAATGGTTGTTTGATTTCAATTCCAGCAAGTGTAAGTTGATGACCAAATAGACATAAGCACAACGAGACAACGAATCACGTTGAAGTATAACCTTGCCCAAAGTCTCGCACCTAGAAACGAGATGACAAAATTACCACAGGAGTCACAGTAAAGGTGGCATTCAGAACACTTTAGCCACCTACGTGACACAGCAATACAGTATGCCGTCCTCGTCTCCCACAGACCATTCATTCTTCACGTACTTTACACAAGATATACCTTCAACACGTTCATTGTTTTACACAAGTATAGGTCTCGCCTCGTCCTGTTGTACTACAGTATACTCTCCCTCGTCCAGTGTTGTAAACAAGTATACCTCCCGCTGTCCATTGTTGGTCACAATTATACTACCTCCCATCGTCCAGTGTGTAAACCACGTATCTCGCTCCTCGTCCAGTTTTTACAACGAAGTATACTCTCCCTCGTCCAGTGTTGTACACATTATACTCTCCCAAGTCCCACAATTTCTCAAACATACACTCAATGTTTCCTACTATACTCACGCATACACTCCAGTATTCCGAATTACACATATGCATACACATGAATGTCCGGTAGTTTAGAAATGTATATTGAACATATTTAATGCAAGCTGAAGGGCTCTTTGGAACATAAACATACAGACAGACTGACAGACATACACATTACACACAGAGACCACACTAACGTGGATCAACAAGCTCCGAAGCAGCAGGTTTCGAATCCTCGTCACGGCCCTTGTGTTGTATTCATTTGACAGACATATAATTTTGTTTTAATACAGCCTGATATAAAACGCGGGGACAGCTGTGTGTGATACAGCTGTAGTCTGTGTGGAAATCTTTGCAGGTACATCGCTGCATTCAGGTCCGGCGTTCAATCCCCGACCGTAAAAGTGGTTTTCACCACTCCTTCCCCCAACCCTCCCTCCCTCTCCTATCCCAAATGCTTATTCTGACCACTTCCAAATAGCTGTAATGTGGTCGATACTTGGAGCGCTTTTTCCTGAGAAGGGTCCCCCCCCTTAGCAGTACTGCAGTGGAATCCATCTTGCCGTTCCGGTTCAACCCGGGGGGAGGCGATACCATTCATTTGCTCCTTAAAATAATTTTTCCGCGTTAGAAACAAGTATTGGATATGGCAAATCTTATATGTGTATCCACAACCATCTGCCTACCTTTCTCGTGTTATATAATATTTTTTTCTTAAGCTGATGAATTTGTTGATTTATTCACCAGTTAAACTACCAACACTTGGGCCGTCGGGGACTCGAACACAGACCTAGGTAAGATACAGGTCACTTTGCTCTACCAGACGAGTTCCAAGTGGATGAACTTACTTTAACATCAATTTTACAATGCCTATGCCTTTTTTGTTTAGGTAATGGGTCAAACAGGGCGATTCGTTGGAATGCTTCACTATTGGCTCTCCTGGTCCAGGTGAGTGGAGTTGTTTTCCTATTAAAAACGTGAATAGTTTCACGCGAGACACACTCGTAATTCAATTCTAATGTAGACCTGTATGCCCCTAACATTTTTCCTTATAGGCCCTTTTTTTATCAGTTGGGGGCATTTATGTTTGTGTGGTGAGGGTGACATTTTCATAAATCACCTTTCAGGCATAAAATGTTCCAAGAACACAGAGACTTAATGTCACATTCCATGAGGTAGTGTCTATCTTATGTATATCTTGATATGACATTCGGGTCCATTTTAGTGTCCCCGAGGCCCTGTCCTCGACCAGGCGTCCACACCCAGGAAGCAGCCAAGTCCGGTGACAGCTGACGACACCACTTACTCCATTTTAAACTTACAGGGGTACAGGGAATAAGGGTGAAAGAAACATCTGCCTCATTGCTATTCTCGCCTTCGCCCTTTAAGTGATCGAACCTTGACGCACAGCATCACAAGTCCAGCATGCTTTCCACTCGGCCGACCGGCTCACCCAGAGTCATTCATATGTTAATATTACAAATAAAACACAAAATAGAG
>WNGS01092210.1:22918986-22949887 GCA_020271785.1 Procambarus virginalis
AATGTGGATACAGTGCAAGGATTTCAGGTAATTTATCCATGGTAATAAGATAGGTTGCCATATCATACAGAGTTAGCTTAGATTTATCTCTAAATGGCTCAATTTTACTACAATCCAAGATATAGTGTTCGAGTGTGTGTCCCTGTCTTTGTCCACACTTTACACTTTACTCTTACTTCATCTAGATCCCTATACAAGCCGAACTGCCAGAGATACTTGTAGCCAAGTCTTATACGAGCTGTGACAACATCTGTTAGTCTACTGACTTTGTTACTTGCCCATACACATTTTTACTTCAACATTTCATTGTGATGAACAATGGACCTGCTAGTTCCAGTTGCAAGTTCTGTTTCTATCACTTTCTTCAATTCATCCAGGAGTTCTCGTCTAATGACACTTTTAAGGGACCTATTTGTTAACTCAAGATTCCGTTCAATACTGACTTTATTTACTGCAGCCTTAGCAAGGGCGTCAACTTTGTCATGTTCCTGCAGGCCAATGTGAGAGGAATCCACAACATTTTTATATTTACCCTCTTGCTAAGTATTCTTATATATCTATGTCTAGCTTCCAAGACAAGCAAGTTATTACTTGATTGTAAAACTGTTTATTGCTAGTAGTGAGGAAAGGGAGTCTGAAATAATTAAGCTGTCTACTTCAGTGTTGTCAATAATTTCGAGTGGTAGCAGTATTGCTACCAACTCTGCTTGCATTGTGGATACCCAGTTACTAATTCTTATATTCCTTTGAATTATTGCTCATCAGCCCGATGGCGTATTGATCACTATCTCCTTCCGGACCGAACTTCCCCGGTCGGGAAGGGAGGCGGGGACGTTTTTTTTTTTTTTTTTGGAGAATTCCTCTGACCATCTACAAGGGGAGTTAATGAGTTCGACTCATCAAAGCCCGAAGTTGCGTTGCTTTGTAAACGTTTGTAAACTCGCAACTTTTGTAAAGCAGATCAGCTGCTATCACAATATAAGTTGTTTTCCCACTTCAAATATTTTAATAATGAAGATTTCTCATTAAAACTGGATATTTTCGACTTTTTTTTTGCAAGAAACAGCTTTGAATGCATTCTATGTTCTATTGTTAATAGGTATACCATTGGTTCCCTCCCCCATGACGTCTGAGGCGTCTCTGATTAGCTCGCCTCGAGCGGCACAAAGCTCATTGTATCTCAGAGAATGATGTATGTTGTATGTTGTATACGCGAGCATTATCACTGGCCTGTATGAATTGATTATGGCCAAGTGCACCCCGTCGAGAATATACTAATTAGTTGGTTATATATGGTTACATACTAAGTAGTTGGTCATACCATCCGCTGCACTACTGCAGCGGATGGTATGTTTAATTAAGAGAGCATCTGATTGCATCATCGGATCTGATTTTATCACTGGATCTGATTGCATCTTAGGCTCTGATTACCGAACTATGCGACGTTAAATAAGATATTATGACCTGGTTTGGTTTAACCGCGTGATGACAAAGTATAATTTCAATATGTCATATTAAACATCAGTTGATGATCGGTTGTTCCAACATCCTTTTGGACCAACCTGTCCTCACGCTTAAATCAAAATTTCAGCGCTGTCGACCACAACGTGAAAATGCCGCTGTTAGAGTGAAATTGAAACCAAGACAATACTGACGGGTCCTTGGAACTAATGAGCTTAGATGAGTTGCCAAGGTTTGAGTGATTCTTTGTAGGTAAAACCGCTACAAATATGATGCGTGTTATCATCATAGCTTTACCGGTAGAGCTGTGATGATAACTTTTTGATGAGACAACTTAGCTTTTCAGGCTGCCTCTCCTCTCTTTGTAGTCCCGCCACTGGGAGAAAGGGGAACTATGGTTACGCAATCACAGTATAAGAAGCAGAATTAATCAGTCTCATCACAGAGAGACTGATCGCTATAGAGCACTATATAGAGCGCTATATAATGCTCTATAGCGATCCTGGCTTACCGCTTGCTAATTACCCACATATTGCCAACGCGACTAGTGCTTGGAATAAGCTGGCGGGTGCAAGTTGCAATTTGCAGACCATAATGATCTTTGCAAATGTCTGCCAAACGTATCTTGAGACTCGACAAAGGGTTCCCATTAGCAACAACAGGAACACAGGCTCGTGGGCGCCTCTGTTGACTTCCAAACTTTAGTCAAACTTAAATGGACATAATTATCGGTGATGCGCAAGATGGCATCATATCAAGGGAAAATGCAACTGCGTCAAGATACGGGACTCTAGAAACTGCGTCAAGATACGGGACTCTAGAAACTGCGTCAAGATACGGGACTCTAGAAACTGCGTCAAGATACGGGACTCTAGAAACTGCGTCAAGATACGGGATTCGTCGTTCGTCGTTCGTGTAAAATCAATTTCCCTTTCAGTGAATTTTGCTGAACTTAATGGTGAAAGGGGTCAGTATTTAAAACTGTGGGGGGGCTCTTGAGCCACAGAGCTGTGGGGCTCTTGGGTCACAGCTCTTGAGCCACGGAGCTGTGGGGCTCTTGGGTCACAGCTCTTGAGCCACAGAGCTGTGGGGCTCTTGGGTCACAGCTCTTGAGCCACAGAGCTGTGGGGCTCTTGGGTCACAGCTCTTGAGCCACAGAGCTGTGGGGCTCTTGGGTCACAGCTCTTGAGCCACAGAGCTGTGGGGCTCTTGGGTCACAGCTCTTGAGCCACAGAGCTGTGTTGCTCTTAGGATATAGAGCTCTTGACCTACAGAGTTGCGAGTGAACGATAAACATGTTGGTGAACAAAAGGTTCACTGGTTCAAGTTCACTGAACATTCTTATGTACCTGGGGTAAGGTACACGGAGCACTCAGGCATCGTTCTTAAGGCAAGGAACACTGATCATGACAGCTCACATGTAACAGTGCCCAAAAGACCTCAACACTGGTGTAGACGCGAGCAGTATACCTCTGGCTCGTTCATCCATCAGTATTAAATACTACTCGTGCAGGAAATTAAGTTTCTTTCTAAATGAAAATGTTATATTCTGATTGTCAAACGAAGTAATTAATTTGTATATCGATCCAAATATAACCTGTTGATAAAGGCTTGAATATCTATGCCTAAAATAGAATGTCTATTTGATATGCTCACCAGAGCGTAATAGAACCCACTGCAATGGTAAGAAGCTTGTTGTTGTTGTTGTTAAAGATTCGCTACCTGGAACAAGAAGTTCCAAGTAGCACGGGCTATGGTGAGCCCGTAAAGGTAAGAAGCTTATTAGAAATACTATTCGTGAAAATCCCATAATGCATCTTCCATTTGCCTCAGATTAGAGGTTGGCACTAGAAGGTGAAAGAGAAACTGTGAAGAGCAGCGAAAGTCGGCCCAGGAGCTAAAGTTCAACTACCTGTTGTGATGAGAGGAAGAGCATCCCTGTGGCAAAGATGACAACTCGAGAAGACTTCACGTTAGCAAGCGGTCATCCACGAGATGAGAGCATCTTGGCACCCACGTGTCTGCTTAGTGGAGAAACCTCACCAACTTGTCTGCTATCCCACGCGACCAGCAGGAAAGAAATTGACCATGAGTTCGCAGTTAAGATATCAGGTCAGCACACGCACCCCGATGATACCATTAGTGAGTCTGGGTTCTGGTATCCTGATGAGGCTGCTTCCTGGGGGTGTGTAACAAAAAGGAGGCCTGGTCGAGGACCGGGCCGCTGGGACGCTGATCCCCGAAATCATCTGGAGATGATTTCGGGGCTCGAGTCAGGGCTCCTGGAGAGTGAAGATGCCCCTGTAGCTATATGGACAACTCAGTATGTACATATAGCAACTATCGAACGAACGTACAGAAATAGGCTGTTGTATCAAACAATTCACGATGTGTATGAATCTAGTTGAGGGCAGGAGAAACAAATAAGAAAATAAATCGTGGTTGAGCCGAATAGGCAGAGATTTTGATTAAAAATAAACGATGTATGATGTATCCACCTTGGCAATGTATTTTGTCGTTGTATTCTGCGTTTGTGTCTTGAGTACCATTGTGCGTACCGTGCACCATAGACCATGCGTACCGTGCACCATAGACCCCATGCGTACCATGCACCATAGACCCATGCGTACCATGCACCTTTAGACGAATGCGTACCATGCACCGTAGACCCCTATACGTACCATGCACAATAGACCACCATGCGTACCGTGCACCATAGACCACCGTGTGTACCGTGCACCATAGACCATGTATACCGTGCACCATAGACCACCATGCGTACCGTGCACCATAGACCATGCGTACCGTGCACCATAGACCACCATGCGTACCGTGCACCATAGACCACCATGTATACCGTGCACCATAGACCACCATGTGTACCGTGCACCATAGACCACCATGTGTACCGTGCACCATAGACCACCATGCGTACCGTGCACCATAGACCATGCGTACCGTGCACCATAGGCCACCATGCGTACCGTGCACCATAGACCATGTGTACCGTGCACCATAGACCATGCGTACCGTGCACCATAGACCACCATGCGTACCGTGCATCATAGACCACCATGCATACCGTGCACCATAGACCACCATGCGTACCGTGCACCATAGACCACCATATGTACCGTGCACCATAGACCACCATGTGTACCGTGCACCATAGACCACCATGTGTACCGTGCACCATAGACCACCATGCGTACCGTGCACCATAGACCATGCGTACCGTGCACCATAGACCACCATGCGTACCGTGCACCATAGACCACCATGCGTACCGTGCACCATAGACCACCATGCGTACCGTGCACCATAGACCATGCGTACCGTGCACCATAGACCACCATGCGTACCGTGCACCATAGACCACCATGCGTACCGTGCACCATAGACCACCATGTGTATCGTGCACCATAGACCATGCGTACCGTGCACCATAGACCACCATGCGTACCGTGCACCATAGACCCCCATGCGTACCGTGCACCATAGACCACCATGCGTACCATGCACCATAGACCCCCATGCGTACCATGCACCATAGACCACCATGCGTACCGTGCACCATAGACCCCCATGCGTACCGTGCACCATAGACCACCATGCGTACCGTGCACCATAGACCACCGTGCGTACCATGCACCATAGACCACCATGCGTACCGTGCACCATAGACCCCCATGCGTACCGTGCACCATAGACCACCATGCGTACCGTGCCCCATAGACCACCGTGCGTACCGTGCACCGTAGACCACCATGCGTACCGTGCACCATAGACCATGCGTACCGTGTACCATAGACCATGTGTACCGTGCACCATAGACCACCATGCGTACCATGCACCATAGACCACCATGCGTACCGTGCACCATAGACCATCATGCGTACCGTGCACCATAGACCATCATGCGTACCGTGCATCATAGACCATCATGCGTACCGTGCATCATAGACCACCATGCGTACCGTGCACCATAGACCACCATGCGTACCGTGCACCATAGACCACCATGCGTACCGTGCACCATAGACCACCATGCGTACCGTGTACCATAGACCACCATGCGTACCGTGCAACATAGACCACCATGCGTACCGTGCACCATAGACCACCATGCGTACCGTGCACCATAGACCATGCGTACCGTGTACCATAGACCACCATGCGTACCGTGTACCAATGACCATGTGTACCGTGCACCATAGACCATGCGTACCGTGTACCATAGACCACCATGTGTACCGTGCACCATAGACCACCATGTGTACCGTGCACCATAGACCACCATGCGTACCGTGTACCATAGACCACCATGTGTACCGTGCACCATAGACCACCATGCGTACCGTGTACCATAGACCACCATGCGTACCGTGCACCATAGACCACCATGTGTACCGTGCACCATAGACCACCATGTGTACCGTGCACCATAGACCATCATGCGTACCGTGCACCATAGACCACCATGTGTACCGTGCACCATAGACCACCATGTGTACCGTGTACCATAGACCACCATGCGTACCGTGCACCATAGACCACCATGCGTACCGTGCACCATAGACCACCATGTGTACCGTGCACCATAGACCATGTGTACCGTGCACCATAGACCACCATGTGTACCGTGCACCATAGACCATGTGTACCGTGCACCATAGACCACCATGTGTACCGTGCACCATAGACCATGTGTACCGTGCACCATAGACCACCATGTGTACCGTGCACCATAGACCATGCGTACCGTGCACCATAGACCACCATGCGTACCGTGCACCATAGACCAACATGCGTACCGTGCACCATAGACCACCATGCGTACCGTGCACCATAGACCACCATGTGTACCGTGCACCATAGACCATGCGTACCGTGCACCATAGACCATGCGTACCGTGCACCATAGACCACCATGTGTACCGTGCACCATAAACCATGCGTACCGTGCACCATAGACCACCATGTGTACCGTGCACCATAGACCATGTGTACCGTGCACCATAGACCAAGCCTCCTCAGATAGGGGACATAACCACATAGTTGAAAACAGAACAACGGAAAAAATAATCTTCAGATAAAGAAATTCTCACGAAGACATTGTAGTTAATCCTAATAATTAATAAAGTTGATAATAATAGTGAACATCAATCGGAGCCATGCGGGGATTCGAACCCACGTGATTTTCTCACTGATAAACCGCGTGACTGTGTGTGTGTAAATGATAATTCTCTTATCGGATTTTGATCATTGTTTCTTGATCGCACTAAGAACATTTCCCGACCTATAATCTTGATTTTTTTTTTAGAAAATAAATTGCTAATTTATAAAATAAAATGTAATATCTCAGTACATAATGTATATTGGACGTGTAGCGATAGGTTCATGTTCTCCTTATCTACGACGTCACTCAAACCTATACAGGTGAGTACTGGGGCTATATGAACCTATACGAGTGAGTACTGGCGCTATTTGAACCTATACTAGTGAGTACTGGGGCTATATGATCCTATCCGAGTGAGTACTGGCGCTATATGAACCTATCCGAGAGAGTACTGGGGCTATATGAACCTATACGAGTGAGTACTGGCGCTATTTGAACCTATACTAGTGAGTACTGGGGCTATATGATCCTATCCGAGTGAGTACTGGCGCTATATGAACCTATCCGAGTGAGTACTGGGGCTATATGAACCTATACGAGTGAGTACTGGCGCTATTTGAACCTATACTAGTGAGTACTGGCGCTATATGAACCTATACTAGTGAGTACTGGGGCTATATGATCCTATCCGAGTGAGTACTGGCGCTATATGAACCTATACGAGTGAGTACTGGTGCTATATGAACCTATACGAGTGAGTACTGGTGCTATATGAACCTATCCGAGTGAGTACTGGCGCTATTTGAACCTATACTAGTGAGTACTGGCGCTATATGAACCTATACGAGTGAGTACTGGCGCTATATGAACCTATACTAGTGAGTACTGGGGCTATATGATCCTATCCGAGTGAGTACTGGCGCTAAATGAACCTATACGAGTGAGTACTGGTACTATATGAACCTATCCGAGTGAGTACTGGCGCTAAATGAACCTATACGAGTGAGTACTGGGGCTATATGAACCTATCCGAGTGAGTACTGGGGCTATATGAACCTATACGAGTGAGTACTGGGGCTATATGAACCTATACGAGAGAGTACTGGGGCTATATGAACCTATACGAGTGAGTACTGGGGCTATATGAACCTATACGAGTGAGTACTGGGGCTATATGAACCTATACGAGTGAGTACTGGCGCTATAAGAACCTATACGAGTGAGTACTGGGGCTATATGAACCTATACGAGTGAGTACTGGGGCTATATGAACCTATACTAGTGAGTACTGGGGCTATATGAACCTATACGAGAGAGTACTGGGGCTATATGAACCTATACGAGTGAGTACTGGGGCTATATGAACCTATACGAGTGAGTACTGGCGCTATATGAACCTATACGAGTGAGTACTGGCGCTATATGAACCTATACGAGTGAGTACTGGCGCTATAAGAACCTATACGAGTGACTACTGGGGCTATAAGAACCTATACGAGTGAGTACTGGGGCTATAAGAACCTATACGAGTGAGTACTGGCGCTATATGAACCTATACGAGTGAGTACTGGGGCTATATGAACCTATACGAGTGAGTACTGGCACTATATGAACCTATACGAGTGAGTACTGGGGCTATAAGAACCTATACGAGTGAGTACTGGGGCTATATGAACCTATACGAGTGAGTACTGGCACTATATGAACCTATACGAGTGAGTACTGGCGCTATAAGAACCTATACGAGTGAGTACTGGGGCTATAAGAACTTACACGAGGCAGTAAAAGACTGTATGAAGCTAACTTCTACGAGCAAGTTATGGCTGTGTAAATAACTGGCTCATGGACTTGAATGGTGAAAGCTGGAGAGTACGAGGCCTCCCCCGAGGCCACTCAATCAAAAGTTTCCTCGAGCGTGGGGGGCGCTGGAGACTTGGCAGCACCCATGTGTGAAATGACCGCCGCCACAACCTCTTGCCCTACCCTGGAACCACCACCTGAAAACAAGTCCAACCCACACCATCTGTCTTCCCGGAAAACTGCAACGCACAATTCCAACTTGTCGGGATTGCATGGAAAAGTTGAGATGGATAAGGGGGAAAATTTGTGGCCTGGTCATCATTTTGACGCCGGCTGTGGAGGGGAGGAAGAGTGGGGGGGCTCTTTTGGGGGACTCTAATGCTCTAATCTCGCCCGTATCTGTTGATCTAAGAGGCTGCTGCTCTGTGTGCTCGTTCGAGGATGTGCTTGATCATGGTAGAGCTTAAATGAATATTGTTGAGCTGGGCGAACATTAAGTGCTTAATGTGCCTCACAGATTCAGATTGTGCACCAAGATTAAAAACTGTGCACCAAAATTTTGAAATTGTGCTCCAAGATTAGCTACTGTGCACAAAGATTAGAGACTGTGCACCTTTACGCAAACAAGCAATCAAATTACTAACTCCATGCTGTGATTTGTGAACTGCTTAAAGGAATTTCTATATACCCATGTTTGCGCCACATATTAAAACCTCAACCCGCTCTCCGCTGCCGCTAACTTGATCCAAGTTTCTCGATTTATCTAATTAGGCAGTAATTAAAAGTTAAAACTGGTCTGATAAGACAGTAGAAGTTTTTAATGAATACAAGACTTCAGCCCCAAGCAAAGTTTGCAGGAGGACGACGGCGATGGAGGGAGCGGCCTCCAGGAATCAACGGTTTCATGTAGACTGGATTTTCTTGAGGAAGGGTCAAGACTGCATGTAGCTGCTCGCAGGCAGGCTAAAAGTTGCTGTAGCGGCGCTCCCGCGGTACAGCCAGGTAAGGCAAGTGATATCAGTGAAGTAACGTAAGGAAACTCTCAAGAGAAACCACTAAGTGTGACTGTGTAGCACATGGAGGGGCTACATCGCAGCCCCTGCTGGAGCTGGACTACGCCGACTAGAAGCTGGGCTACGACGACTAGGAGCTGGGCTACGACGACTAGGAGCTGGGCTACGACGACTAGGAGCTGGGCTACGACGACTAGAAGCTGGGCTACGACGACTAGGAGCTGGGCTACGACGACTAGGAGCTGGGCTACGACGACTAGAAGCTGGACTACGACCACTAGAAGCTGGGCTACGACGACTAGGAGCTGGGTATATGAGGACGAAGAGAAGGAACGCTGCCCAACCACTTAAACCATTGGGGATCGAACGCTGGCCCTGCAATAAGCGAGGCCGTTGCTGTACCGGCCACTGCCAATAGATAGAATGGCTAGCCTACAACAAAAAGAGTATAGACAAGCCCTGAAGACACAAAAGAGGGGAGGGGGTGACATTAGAGCAAGTAGGGAAATTAAAATAGGAAATAGTATGTAAGGGTCGCCTCAGAGGCTGGACAAAGGTCTTCCCCATACGTAATAAAGTAAGCAGCAGTAGCTTTGTGTAATTTGTACTTCTATAATTTTATAGAATATAATGTACCCTTGCTATAATTTGTAGTTCCCTTCAGAAATGGTCAAACTACCAGAAGGTTGATTTGAAGAAGTTTCGTCTGGAAACATCAACATAGATTTAGAGAGAAATGAGAGAATTTGGCAGACTGCTTCTGCTTGATGGTCAGAAAGTTTTCAACATTGTCCCTCACAAGAGGCTCCTAATCAAGGTGTATCTAGAAGTGTGTGTGTGTGTGTGTGTGTGTGTGTGTGTGTGTGTGTGTGTGTGTGTGTGTGTGTGTGTGTACGTGTACTTACCTAGTTGTGCTGCCGGGGGTTGAGCTCTTGCTCTTTGATCCCGCCTCTCAACTGTCAATCAACTGGTGTAGAGATTCCTGAGCCTATTGGGCTCTTATCATATCTACATATGAAACTGTGTATGGAGTCAGCCTTCACCACATCACTGCCTAATACATTCCATTTACTAACCACTCTGACACTGAAAAAGTTCTTTCTAGTGTCTCTGTGGCTCATTTGCGTACTCAGCTTCCACTTGTGTCCCTAGTGCGTGTACCACACGTGTTAAATAATCCATCCTTGTCCACCCTGTCAATTCCCCTGAGAATTTTGTATGTGGTGAGCATGTCTCTTCGAGCTCTTGTCTTCCAGCGACGTGAGGTGCAGTTCACTCAGCCTTTCCTAGTAACTCATGCCTCTTAGTTCTGGGACTAGCCTAGTGGCATACTTTTTCCAGCTTTGTCTTGTACTTGACAAGGTACGGGCTCCATACTGAGGCCGCATACTCCAGGATTGGTCTTACATATGTGCTATACAAGGTTCAGAAAGGTTTCTTACGTAGATGGTTTCTGAAGGCAGTTCTGACGTTAGCCAGCCTCGCAAACGCCGCTGATGTTATTCTTTTGATGTGGGCTTCAGGAGACAGGTTTGGTGTGATATCAACTCCTAGATCTTTCTCTCTGTCCGTTTCATGAAGGATTTCATCTCCAATTCGGTATCCAGTGTCTGGCCTCCTATCTCCTCCGCCTAGTTTCATTACTTTACATTTACTAATGTTGAACTTTAGTAGCCATTTGTTTGACAATACCTTCAGTTTGTCAAGGTTATCTTGTAGCCTCATGCAGTCTTCCTCCGTCTTAATCCTCCTCATAATTTTTACATCATCAGCTAACATTGAGAGGAACGAGTCTATTCCCTCTGGGAGAACGTGTGTATGTGTGTGTGTGTGTGTGTGTGTATGTGTGTACTCACCTATTTGTGCCTGCAGGATCGCGCATTGACTCTTGGATCCCGCCTTTCGAGCCATCGGTTGTTTACAGCAATGACTCTGGTCCCATTTCCCTATCATATCTAGTTTTAAAATTATCAATAGAATTTGCTTCCACAACCTGTTCCTTAAGTGCATTCCATTTTCCCACTACTCTCACGCTAAAAGAAAACTTCCTAACATCTCTGTGACTCATCTGTGTGTGTGTACTCACCTAGTTGTACTCACCTAGTTGTGCTTGCGGGGGTTGAGCTCTGGCTCTTTGGTCCCGCCTCTCAACCGTCAATCAACAGGTGTACAGTTTCCTGAGCCTAATGGGCTCTATCATATCTACACTTGAAACTGTGTATGGAGTCAGCCTCCACCACATCGCTTCCTAATGCATTCCATTTGTCAACAACTCTGACACTAAAAAAGTTCTTTCTAATATCTCTGTGGCTCATTTGGGCACTCGGTTTCCACCTGTGTCCCCTAGTGCGTGTGCCCCTTGTGTTAAACAGCCTGTCTTTATCAACCCTGTCGATTCCCCTGAGAATCTTGAATGTGGTGATCATGTCCTCCCTAACTCTTGTGTGTGTGTGTGTGTGTGTGTGTGTGTGTGTGTGTGTGTGTGGTGTGGTGTGTGTGTGTGTGTGTGTGTGTCTGTCTGTCTGTCTGTGTACTCACCTATTTATGCTTGCGGGGGCTGAGCTTTGGCTCTTTGGTCCAAAGCTCAACCCGTGTGTGTGTGTGTGTGTGTGTGTGTGTGTGTGTGTGTGCGAGCGAGTGTGCTCCCAGAATGACTGTCTCCGAGGCGGTGCGGCACACATTAGGGTCCGACAGCAGGCGTGTGTCTGGGAATACTAGTGAGTGTATCTCACCCAGAATATGTAAAACAGTTGGGCACTTTCACGCCATGAGACATCTCTAGCGTGACAAAAACTAAATTAGAGTGTTGAGCTGTGCGTGCGTGCGAGCGCGTTATTAACGTCTCCAGACTCTGAGGACAAGGCAGCTTGCTTCTCCTCCATCTTTCCTTATCCCATGTCTCCGTTCCCTCTTTCCTTACTTCCCAGCTTTATTGTAATTTTGCCCTTCTTCCAGGAATTGTTCATCTTTCTTTTTACGCTTTTTCGTAGTGTTTCCCGATTTTTCTTTCGCTTTCCCTCTTCTCTTATTTCATTTTCCTTTATATTCTCAACATCTCATCATTTCCGACATTTTTCCCTCCGTTCTGTACTCCCCTTCTACCATTTATTTCCCTCTGCTGTCCTTTATGTTTCCCCTTCTTCTGCCCTTTCCGCTCCGTTCCTCTGGCAACTTCTTCCCCTCTCGATCCATTATTTTCTCCTTTTCCTTTCTCCGTCCCCTCCTCTGCTCCCTGTCCCTCTTCTGGTCCCCTTCCTTATCTCCCCTCCAGCGGCCTGATAGCGCCCTCAGCCCGCGTGGTCACATGGCAGTGGTGCTGGCCTCACCAGCCGGCCTCACCAGCCGGCCTCACCAGCCGGCTTCACCAGCCGGCCTCACCAGCCGGCCTCACCAGCCGGCCTCACCAGCCGGCTTCACCAGCCGGCCTCACCAGCCGGCCTCACCAGCCGGCTTCACCAGCCGGCCTCACCAGCCGGCCTCACCAGCCGGCCTCACCAGCCGGCTTCACCAGCCGCGCCTCACCAGCCGGCCTCACCAGCCGGCCTCACCAGCCGGCCTCACCAGCCGGCCTCACCAGCCGGCTTCACCAGCCGGGCCTCACCAGCCGGCCTCACCAGCCGGCTTCACCAGCCGGCCTCACCAGCCGGCCTCACCAGCCGGCCTCACCAGCCGGCCTCACCAGCCGGCTTCACCAGCCGGCCTCACCAGCCGGCCTCACCAGCCGGCCTCACCAGCCGGCTTCACCAGCCGGCCTCACCAGCCGGCCTCACCAGCCGGCCTCACCTGCCAGCCTCACCAGCCGGCCTCACTCACCAGCCGGCCTCACCAGCCGGCCTCACCAGCCGGCCTCACCAGCCAGCCTCACCAGCCTGCCTCACCAAACTTGCGATTTCCCAGGAGAGGTTCCGTGGCGGGGGCCCCCCTCGCCCTGCTCTGGTAACTCTTGCAGCCCTGGTCTCTGACCCCTGCAGCAGCCTTGCATCCTTAACTTACGAAGTCCTGCTCTTTTAACTCACAAGTCATGCTCTTTTAACTCACAAAGTCATGCTCTTTTAACTCACAAAGTCATGCTCTTTTAACTCACAAAGTCATGCTCTTTTAACTCACAAAGTCCTGCTCTCTTAACTCACAAAGTCCTGCTCTCTTAACTCACAAAGTCCTGCTCTCTTAACTCACAAAGTCCTGCTCTCTTGACTCATGAAGTCCTGCTCTCTTGACTCATGAAGTCCTGCTCTCAGAAATCATGAAGTCCTGCTCTCTTGTCTCCTTCTCTAAGGAATCTCTACCACACGTCACTCTCCAAGGCACAGTTTAGAGAGAAGTGTAGTGCCCAAAAATCGTCGTAAAGTATACGTCAAAATGCGACGTTCTCTTAGGAGGACGAGCTAGGATCAGGAGGACCACTCGGGCGATGATGGGAAACCAATTTAACCATTTAACATTAAACAATTACATCCGTGCCTTCCTCTTGAGGTTATCTTGAGATGATTTCGGGGCTTTAGTGTCCCCGCGGCCCGGTCCTCGACCAGGCCTCCACCCCCAGGAAGCAGCCCGTGACAGCTGACTAACACCCAGGTACCTATTTTAATGCTAAGTAACAGGGGCATAGGGTGAAAGAAACTCTGCCCATTGTTTCTCGCCGGCGCCTGGGATCGAACCCAGGACCACAGGATCACAAGTCCAGTGTGCTGTCCGCTCGGCCGACCGGCTCCCTTACAGGAAACTCTTGTAAATATTCACAGGTATTCCAACATCAGTGTGTTGACTGGGCATTTTCGTTAATGGTCTTATAGTTCGTTAAGGAGATATAATTTCAATGCCGGTAGCTTGTGGCTTGACAGCTCAGTGGACAGCACTCGGGATTCGTAGTCCTGAGGTTCCGGGTTGTTCAACATTATTCTCCTCTATCCTCAGCACTATAACAAAAATGAGAGATTTGTTGAGATAGAGATTCGGGAGGGAAACAGCAGCTGAGGAGGGCAGTTGCAGCAGTAGTCAAGGGCATATATACCACGCCAAACACACACAAACAAACTACGACGTTGCTACAACGTTCGAACGAGTTTTAAACACCTCTTAACAAGTTGTAACATCCAATAATAGTTATTGTGTGAATTAATAGTTACTTACTGAGAAATGTCTGTATATGAGCTTGTGACTCTCATCTTTCCAAGATGAGAGTCGGCTGGCTTGTGGATTTGGAAACAGTGTCGCTCCCGGCCTGCTTGCCTCCTGAGCGGTCACTACTCTTTGATCTTCCTAGTCGGGTGGATAGTAAGTTGTAACAAGTTCTAATACGTCATAAACACGTTATAACAAGATGTAACAACTATATTACAAGTGAAAACAAACAGAATAGGGACAGTTCGTTTTGTGTTTACAGAGTAGTCTGCACCTGAGAGACTGGACCCATCTAAGGAAGGTTAGAAATGTGTGTAATATATTATATTAGTATAATAAACCTTTCATTGTTTGAGTGAGGAAAGCAGCTCTTTGTCAATTATAGATATTGTCCACAAAAGCTTTCCTCACAACCCAGTTGTGTGGTTTGGCGCTCCTTAATTTACCTCGAATGGAATTCTAAATTACTGGAAATACAACTGTAGATACTTCTGAGGATACCTGATCAACCAGGCTGCGAGTAGCCGCATCGAAACAGCCTGGTTGATCAACCCAGCAATCAGGAGGCCTGGCCAGAGACCTGGACATAGGGACACTGATTCCTGAAATCGTCAACAGTAGTCAACATAACCTAACCCACCTGTTCAAGCAAGCCTAGGCCTAATAGTCGTTATCTTAGGAGTATATCGTGCTATGCTAGGCCTTAGCAATGCTAAGCTTGGTCTCGGCTTATTTTTCGTTCCCTTTACAAAGTGAATAGTGTAAAATGAGACGTTTTGTGAGAGTGAAACAGTCCCCTTTGTTCGTTCGACCACCAAATATTCACAACTGTATACTATCATTTTAGGAAGATGGTTAATGGAGACGAAGGTGAGCGTGGGTTATACTCACCTAGTAGTACTTGCAAAGGGGTTGAGCTTCGGTTCCTTGGTTCCGCCTCGAGGGTTCGTGCTAATGCCTCNACAACCCGAAGTCGGCTACCACAACACAAAGCTCTCGATAATAAACAGCTTGATGCTGACTGCCGTGCTCAAGAACATCACTCCATCAGCGATCATACAGTCCCAGGCTGACTCGCATCTCAAACACGCTCACCCAGATGACTCGTTCCTGCTTCATCCTGTACCTTGCAGGATTGTAACATTACATACAGTTTGTTCCCAATGGAAAACTAATAGTAAGGTCATTAAATCAATGTGATCTGTTAGTCATCAGTTAGTCATCAGATGAGCTGATGCAACAGCTCCTACGTGGTAGGCTCTTTAGCGACACCACCACCACCATTCCTGACGACCTCTGGTCTTGGTTAAGAAAACGAAAGAGAGAGAGAGAGAGTGAGAGAGAGAGAGATTCAACTTCAGATAGACAAAACATTACCAATAAAAATGAGGGGAAGTTCCTTGGCCTATATATAGACAAGCGACTGAACTTCAGCACCAACATACAACACAGCCAAAAAAGCCTCAAAAACGGTCGATATACTTTCTAAAATCAGATATTATCTTCCCCACTCTGCTCTCCTCTCATTATACTACGCACTTATCTATCCCTTACTTACATACGGTATCTGTGCATGGGGTTCAACCACTGCAAATTACCTCAAGCCCATGATCACTCAGCAAGAATCTGCTATCAGAACTATAACAAACTCTGTCTTCAGACAACACACAGCCCCTCTATTTAAGTCCCTTAACATGCTAAACATACACTCACTCCACACATTCTCATGTGCTATCTACATGTACAAAACCTTCTTCCTAAATGCTAATCTTGATCTGAAACTTTTCCTTGATAGGTGTAATAGAACCCAAGAGCACCACACCATAAATAAATATATCTTTAATATCCCCAGAGTCAGACTAAATCTGTGCAAACACTCCACGCAAATAAAAGGTCCCAGTCTTTGGAACTCACTCCCCGATGAATTAAAAATTGTCCAACCTATGACCGGTTCAAAAGTAAACCCAAAAGTACCTAATTTCACCCACATAGTTTCCTTACCTTGTGCTTCAAACTCTCACAGTATCTTGTACTACCCACTTCCCAATATTAGTACCTAAGACATATCTCCTTACCCTTGTAATCACCGCTGTCACTTATGTTGTAGTTATTTGTTGATATAAAACCTTGCTACAATGTGCCTTTCATCTCACCTGATATGTTAGATTAAGGACCTGCCCGAAACGCTGTGTGTGTTAGTGGCTTTGCATAAATGTAAAAATACCAATCTTATGTAATCTCACCAACCCATTGTACCTTCTTGCAAATAAATTATTATTATATTATTATTATAAAGAGAGAGAGAGAGAGGGAGAGAGAGTGAGAGTGAGAGTGTGAGAATATAAGGTAGACTATATTTATTTCTGTCGTACCTAGTAGCCAGAACGCACTTCTCAGCCTACTATGCAATGCCTGATTGCTAGTAAGCCAAGTTTTCATGAATTAATGGTTTTTCGACTACCTAACCTACCTAACCTAACTTTTTCGGCTACTTAACCTAACCTAACCTATAAAGATAGGTTAGGTTAGGTTAGGTAAGGTTGGTTAGGTTCGGTCCATATATCTAGGTTATTTTAACTCCAATAAAAAAAAATTTACCTCATACATAATGAAATCGGTAGCTTTATCATTTCATAAGAAAAAAAATTTGAGAAAATATATTAATCATGAAAACTCGGCTTATTAGGCAAATCGGGCCTTGCATAGTAGGCTGAGAAGTGCGTTCTGGCTACTAGGTACGAATTTCTATATGTAAATCTTCAGTGATCAATCTGTTTTAATTACGACGGATTTGCTTATCATAAAATATTTATTTATATAAAATAAATAAATACTTATTTGTCAATAAAACGCAGCAACATAACGATTTCTCTCAACAAAAGTAAACAAAGCTTGATTGATTTTAATTCCATTGTAAAGTGTCACAATACTGGAGCGGGGGAATGTGTAGGAGAGACAAGAGAGGATCAGGGTGGTGGGCTCCGACTACCCTGATCCTCTCTCTCACTGGGCGATACGGCACTCAATACACTTAAAAGCTTCGTAATCCAGTGGTAATGGGATCTGAAGCCTTTTGCCCCTACTCACCTGATATCTATTGTCTGGTGTTGTGATCTACACGTGTGGGTGTGTTCTGGGTTGTGATCTACACGTGTGAGTGTATCCTGGTGTTTTGGGACCAGATTCACGAAGCAGTTACGCAAGTACTTACGAACCTGTACATCTTACCTCAATCTTTGGCGACTTTGTTTACAATTATTAAACAGTTAATGAGCTCCGAAGCACCAGGAGGCTGTTTATAACAGTAACAACAGTTGATTGGTAAGTTTTCATGCTTGTAAACTGTTTAATAAAAGTAACCAAAGCCGTCAAAGATTGAGGAAAGATATACACGTTCGTAAGTACTTGCGTAACTGCTTCGTGAATCTAGGCCCTGGTCTACACGTGTGGGTGTATCCTGGTGTTGTGGTCTACACGTGTGGGTGTATCCTGGTGTTCTGGTCTACACATGGGGAGTGAGAGTTAATATGCGAAACGTCTTTTTACGGTCCAGTCCAACCACTCTCAAACTTCCATACCAATGAAATAATCCCGGGTCGTACACTGGATACAGTACACGGACAGACATGACTCAAAAATACATTTGCATATGATTAGCCTTCTAATTGTTGCTGCCGGAGGCGGCTAGTTCATTGTGCACCCCATACTCATCCTGTGAGCGGTAGCGCAAAAAGCATTACAGAGGGCACAAAAGGTCTTTATCAGACCTCATCTTGGATTATTACATAAACAGTTTCATCTATCCTTCACATTTTAGAGTTACAATGTCAGCTAGTTACAGAGAAAGTGCTATTACAAGAGCTATATATTTATAGTAAGTCATTATACATTAATGGTAGGTCTTATCGCTAATACATAATAGTTTGACCAATGGGGACATTACAGAGTCATAGGTAAGCTTCTGTTTATTCTTAGTCCTCACAATACACTACTTGTTTCTGAATCTCATATGTCGTTCATCTACTGGAAGCGAAATGTGGATACAGTGCAAGGATTTCAGGTAATTTATCCATGGTAATAAGATAGGTTGCCATATCATACAGAGTGAGCTTAGATTTATCTCTAAATGGCTCAATTTTACTACAATCCAAGATATAGTGTTCGAGTGTGTGTCCCTGTCTTTGTCCACACACTTTACACTTTACTTCATCTAGATCCCTATACAAGCCGAACTGCCAGAGATACTTGTAGCCAAGTCTTATACGAGCTGTGACAACATCTCTTAGTCTACTGACTTTGTTACTTGCCCCATACACATGTTTTACTTCACACATTTCATTGTGATGAACAATGGACCTGCTAGTTCCAGTTTGCACTGTTCTACTTTCTTCAAATTCATCCAGGAGTTCTCGTCTAATGACACTTTTAAGGGACCTATTTGTTAACTCAAGATTCCGTTCAATACTGACTTTATTTACTGCAGCCTTAGCAAGGGCGTCAACTTTGTCATGTTCCAGCAGGCCAATGTGAGAAGGAATCCACAACATTTTTATATTTACCCTCTTGCTAAGTATTCTTATATATCTATGTCTAGCTTCCAAGACAAGCAAGTTATTACTTGATTGTAAACTGTTTATTGCTAGTAGTGAGGAAAGGGAGTCTGAAATAATTAAGCTGTCTACTTCAGTGTTGTCAATAATTCGAGTGGTAGCAGTATTGCTACCAACTCAGCTTGCATTGTGGATACCCAGTTACTAATTCTTATATTCCTTTGAATTATTGCTCATCAGCCCGATGGCGTATTGATCACTATCTCCTTTCCGGACCGAACTTCCCCGGTCGGGAAGGGAGGCGGGGACGTTTTTTTTTTTTTTTTGGAGAATTCCTCTGACCATCTACAAGGGGAGTTAAGAGTTCGACTCATCAAAGCCCGAAGTTGCGTTGCTTTGTAAACGTTTGTAAACTCGCAACTTTTGTAAAGCAGATCAGCTGCTATCACAATATAAGTTGTTTTCCCACTTCAAATATTTTAATAATGAAGATTTCTCATTAAAACTGGATATTTTCGACTTTTTTTTTGCAAGAAACAGCTTTGAATGCATTCTATGTTCTATTGTTAATAGGTATACCATTGGTTCCCTCCCCCATGACGTCTGAGGCGTCTCTGATTAGCTCGCCTCGAGCGGCACAAAGCTCATTGTATCTCAGAGGATGATGTATGTTGTATGTTGTATACGCGAGCATTATCAATGGCCTGTATGAATTGATTATGGGCAAGTGCACCCCGTCGAGAATATACTAATTAGTTGGTTATATATGGTTACATACTAAGTAGTTGGTCATACCATCCGCTGCACTACTGCAGCGGATGGTATGTTTAATTAAGAGAGCATCTGATTGCATCATCGGATCTGATTTTATCACTGAATCTGATTGCATCTTAGGCTCTGATTACCGAACTATACGACGTTAAATAAGATATGATCTGGTTTGGTTTAACCGCGTGATGACAAAGTATGATTTCAATATGTCATATTAAACATCAGTGATGATCGGTTGTTCCAACATCCTTTTGGACCAACCTGTCCTCACGCTTAAATCAAAATTTCAGCGCTGTCGACCACAACGTGAAAATGCCGCTGTTAGAGTGAAATTGAAACCAAGACAATACTGACGGGTCCTTGGAACTAAAGAGCTTAGATGAGTTGCCAAGGTTTGAGTGATTCTTTGTAGGTAAAACCGCTACAAATATGATGCGTGTTATCGTCATAGCTTTACCGGTAAAGCTGTGATGATAACTTTTTGATGAGACAACTTAGCTTTTCAGGCTGCCTCTCCTCTCTTTGTAGCCCCGCCACTGGGAGAAAGGGGAACTACGGTTACGCAATCACAGTACAACCCGTCCTCGCAAATTCGTATAGTCAATATTGACTTATTAAATACGTGCATAGGTGATATACTAAACATAATAGTTTACCTTAAAAAGCTTCATAGAAAACACCGACCTTACCTAACCTTGTTAGTATGTTAAGATAAGCATCTTATTGCTCGTATTACAATTAATACTTAACCTATACCTATAATAGGTAAGTAACAATTGTAATTACGAAGCTATAAGATGCTTATCTTAACATACTAACAAGGTTGGTAAGGTCGGTGTTTTCTATGAAGCTTTTTAAGGTAAACTATTATGCTTAGTATGTCACCTATGCACGTATTTAATAAGTCAATATTGACTATACGAATTTGCGAGGACGGGTTGCACAGTATAAGAAGCAGAATTAATCAGTCATCACAGAGAGACTGATCGCTATAGAGCACTATATAGAGCGCTATATAATGCTCTATAGCGATCCTGGCTTACCGTTTGCTAATTACCCACATATTGCCAACGCGACTAGTGCTTGGAATAAGCTGGCGGCTGCAAGTTGCAATTTGCAGACCATAATGATCTTTGCAAATGTCTGCCAAACGTATCTTGAGACTCGACAAAGGGTTCCCATTAGCGACAACAGGAACACAGGCTCGTGGGCGCCTCTGTTGACTTCCAAACTTTAGTCAAACTTAAAAGGACATAATTATCGGTGATGCGCAAGATGGCATCATATCAAAGGAAAATGCAACTGCGTCAAGATACGGGACTCTAGCAACTGCGTCAAGATACGGGACTCTAGCAACTGCGTCAAGATACGGGACTCTAGCAACTGCGTCAAGATACGGGACTCTAGCAAACTGCGTCAAGATACGGGACTCTAGCAACTGCGTCAAGATACGGGACTCTAGCAACTGCGTCAAGATACGGGACTCTAGCAACTGCGTCAAGATACGGGACTCTAGCAACTGCGTCAAGATACGGGACTCTAGCAACTGCGTCAAGATACGGGACTCTAGCAACTGCGTCAAGATACGGGACTCTAGCAACTGCGTCAAGATACGGGACTCTAGAAACTGCGTCAAGATACGGGACTCTAGCAACTGCGTCAAGATACGGGACTCTAGCAACTGCGTCAAGATACGGGACTCTAGCAACTGCGTCAAGATACGGGACTCTAGCAACTGCGTCAAGATACGGGACTCTAGCAACTGCGTCAAGATACGGGACTCTAGCAACTGCGTCAAGATACGGGACTCTAGCAACTGCGTCAAGATACGGGACTCTAGCAACTGCGTCAAGATACGGGACTCTAGCAACTGCGTCAAGATACGGGACTCTAGCAACTGCGTCAAGATACGGGACTCTAGCAACTGCGTTAAGATACGGGACTCTAGCAACTGCGTCAAGATACGGGACTCTAGCAACTGCGTCAAGATACGGGACTCTAGCAACTGCGTCAAGAGACGGGACTCTAGCAACTGCGTCAAGAGACGGGACTCTAGCAACTGCGTCAAGAGACGGGACTCTAGCAACTGCGTCAAGAGACGGGACTCTAGCAACTGCGTCAAGAGACGGGACTCTAGCAACTGCGTCAAGAGACGGGACTCGTCGTTCGTGTAAAATCAATTTCCTTTAAGTGAATTTTGCTGAACTTAATGGTGAAAGGGTCAGTAGTAAAGACTGTGGGGGGGCTCTTGAGCCACAGAGCTGTGGGGCTCTTAGGGTATAGAGCTCTTGACCTACAGAGTTGCGAGTGAACGATAAACATGTTGGTGAACAAAAGGTTCACTGGTTCAAGTTCACTGAACAATCTTATGTACCTGGGGTAAGGTACACGGAGCACTCAGGCATCGTTCTTAAGGCAAGGAACACTGATCATGACAGCTCACATGTAACAGTGCCCAAAAGGCTTCAACACTGGTGTAGACGCGAGCAGTATACCTCTGGCTCGTTCATCCATCAGTATTAAATACTACTCGTGCAGGAAATTAAGTTTCTTTCTAAATGAAAATGTTATATTCTGATTGTCAAACGAAGTAATTAATTTGTATATCGATCCAAATATAACCTGTTGATAAAGGCTTGAATATCTATGCCTAAATAGAATGTCTATTTGATATGCTCACCAGAGCGTAATAGAACCCACTGCAATGGTAAGAAGCATGTTGTGTTGTTGTTAAAGATTCGCTACCTGGAACAAGAAGTTCCAAGTAGCACGGGCTATGGTGAGCCCGTAAAGGTAAGAAGCTTATTAGAAATACTATTCGTGAAAATCCCATAATGCATCTTCCATTTGCCTCAGATTAGAGGTTGGCACTAGAAGGTGAAAGAGAAACTGTGAAGAGCAGCGAAAGTCGGCCCAGGAGCTAAAGTTCAACTACCTGTTGTGATGAGAGGAAGAGCATCCCTGTGGCAAAGATGACAACTCGAGAAGACTTCACGTTAGCAAGCGGTCATCCACGAGATCAGAGCATCTTGGCACCCACGTGTCTGCTTAGTGGAGAAACCTCACCCCTTGTCTGCTATCCCACGCGACCAGCAGGAAAGAAATTGACCATGAGTTCGCAGTTAAGATATCAAGTCAACACACGCACCCCGATGATACTATGAGTGAGTCTGGGTTCTGGTATCCTGATGAGGCTGCTCCATGGGGGTGTGTAACGAAAAGGAGGCCTGGTCGAGGACCGGGCCGCTGGGACGCTGATCCTCGAAATCATCTCCAGATGATTTCGGGGCACGAGTCAGAGCTCCTGGAGAGTGAAGATGCCCCTGTAGCTATATGGACAACTCAGTATGTACATATAGCAACTATCGAACGAACGTACAGAAATAGGCTGTGGTATCAAACAATTCACGATGTGTATGAATCTAGTTGAGGGCAGGAGAAACAAATAAAAAAATAAATCGTGGTTGAGCCGAATAGGCAGAGTTTTTGATTAAAAATAAACGATGTATGATGTATCCACCTTGGCAATGTATTTTGTCGTTGTATTCTGCGTTTGTGTCTTGAGTACCATTGTGCGTACCGTGCACCATAGACCATGCGTACCGTGCACCATAGACCCCATGCGTACCATGCACCATAGACCCATGCGTACCATGCACCTTTAGACCCATGCGTACCATGCACCGTAGACCCCTATACGTACCATGCACAATAGACCACCATGCGTACCTTGCACCATAGACCATGCGTACCGTGCACCATAGACCACCATGCGTACCGTGCACCATAGACCACCATGTATACCGTGCACCATAGACCACCATGCGTACCGTGCACCATAGACCACCATGTGTACCGTGCACCATAGACCACCATGCGTACCGTGCACCATAGACCATGCGTACCGTGCACCATAGGCCACCATGCGTACCGTGCACCATAGACCATGTGTACCGTGCACCATAGACCATGCGTACCGTGCACCATAGACCACCATGCGTACCGTGCATCATAGACCACCATGCGTACCGTGCACCATAGACCACCATGCGTACCGTGCACCATAGACCATGCGTACCGTGCACCATAGACCACCATATGTACCGTGCACCATAGACCACCATGTGTACCGTGCACCATAGACCACCATGTGTACCGTGCACCATAGACCACCATGCGTACCGTGCACCATAGACCATGCGTACCGTGCACCATAGACCACCATGCGTACCGTGCACCATAGACCACCATGCGTACCGTGCACCATAGACCACCATGCGTACCGTGCACCATAGACCATGCGTACCGTGCACCATAGACCACCATGCGTACCGTGCACCATAGACCACCATGCGTACCATGCACCATAGACCACCATGCGTATCGTGCACCATAGACCATGCGTACCATGCACCATAGACCACCATGCGTACCGTGCACCATAGACCCCCATGCGTACCGTGCACCATAGACCCCCATGCGTACCATGCACCATAGACCCCCATGCGTACCATGCACCATAGACCACCATGCGTACCGTGCACCATAGACCCCCATGCGTACCGTGCACCATAGACCACCATGCGTACCGTGCACCATAGACCACCGTGCGTACCGTGCACCATAGACCACCGTGCGTACCGTGCACCGTAGACCACCATGCGTACCGTGCACCATAGACCATGCGTACCGTGTACCATAGACCATGTGTACCGTGCACCATAGACCACCATGCGTACCATGCACCATAGACCACCATGCGTACCGTGCACCATAGACCATCATGCGTACCGTACACCATAGACCATCATGCGTACCGTGCATCATAGACCATCATGCGTACCGTGCATCATAGACCACCATGCGTACCGTGCACCATAGACCACCATGCGTACCGTGCACCATAGACCATGCGTACCGTGCACCATAGACCACCATATGTACCGTGCACCATAGACCACCATGTGTACCGTGCACCATAGACCACCATGTGTACCGTGCACCATAGGCCATGCGTACCGTGCACCATAGACCACCATGCGTACCGTGCACCATAGACCACCATGCGTACCGTGCACCATAGACCATGCGTACCGTGCACCATAGACCACCATGCGTACCGTGCACCATAGACCACCATGCGTACCATGCACCATAGACCACCATGCGTATCGTGCACCATAGACCATGCGTACCATGCACCATAGACCACCATGCGTACCGTGCACCATAGACCCCCATGCGTACCGTGCACCATAGACCCCCATGCGTACCATGCACCATAGACCCCCATGCGTACCATGCACCATAGACCACCATGCGTACCGTGCACCATAGACCCCCATGCGTACCGTGCACCATAGACCACCATGCGTACCGTGCACCATAGACCACCGTGCGTACCGTGCACCATAGACCACCGTGCGTACCGTGCACCGTAGACCACCATGCGTACCGTGCACCATAGACCATGCGTACCGTGTACCATAGACCATGTGTACCGTGCACCATAGACCACCATGCGTACCATGCACCATAGACCACCATGCGTACCGTGCACCATAGACCATCATGCGTACCGTACACCATAGACCATCATGCGTACCGTGCATCATAGACCATCATGCGTACCGTGCATCATAGACCACCATGCGTACCGTGCACCATAGACCACCATGCGTACCGTGCACCATAGACCACCATGCGTACCGTGTACCATAGACCACCATGCGTACCGTGCACCATAGACCACCATGCGTACCGTGCACCATAGACCACCATGCGTACCGTGTACCATAGACCACCATGCGTACCGTGCACCATAGACCACCATGCGTACCGTGCACCATAGACCACCATGCGTACCGTGCACCATAGACCATGCGTACCGTGTACCATAGACCATGCGTACCGTGTACCATAGACCATGTTACCGTGCACCATAGACCATGCGTACCGTGTACCATAGACCACCATGTGTACCGTGCACCATAGACCACCATGTGTACCGTGCACCATAGACCACCATGCGTACCGTGCACCATAGACCACCATGTGTACCGTGCACCATAGACCACCATGCGTACCGTGTACCATAGACCACCATGCGTACCGTGCACCATAGACCACCATGTGTACCGTGCACCATAGACCACCATGTGTACCGTGCACCATAGACCATCATGCGTACCGTGCACCATAGACCACCATGTGTACCGTGCACCATAGACCACCATGTGTACCGTGTACCATAGACCACCATGCGTACCGTGCACCATAGACCACCATGCGTACCGTGCACCATAGACCACCATGTGTACCGTGCACCATAGACCATGTGTACCGTGCACCATAGACCACCATGTGTACCGTGCACCATAGACCATGTGTACCGTGCACCATAGACCATGTGTACCGTGCACCATAGACCATGCGTACCGTGTACCATAGACCACCATGTGTACCGTGCACCATAGACCACCATGCGTACCGTGCACCATAGACCACCATGCGTACCGTGTACCATAGACCACCATGTGTACCGTGCACCATAGACCACCATGTGTACCGTGCACCATAGACCACCATGTGTACCGTGCACCATAGACCACCATGTGTACCGTGCACCATAGACCACCATGTGTACCGTGCACCATAGACCATGTGTACCGTGCACCATAGACCACCATGTGTACCGTGCACCATAGACCATGTGTACCGTGCACCATAGACCATGTGTACCGTGCACCATAGACCACCATGCGTACCGTGCACCATAGACCACCATGCGTACCGTGCACCATAGACCACCATGTGTACCGTGCACCATAAACCATGCGTACCGTGCACCATAGACCACATGTGTACCGTGCACCATAGACCACCATGTGTACCGTGCACCATAGACCACCATGTGTACCGTGCACCATAGACCACCATGTGTACCGTGCACCATAGACCACCATGTGTACCGTGCACCATAGACCACCATGTGTACCGTGCACCATAGACCATGTGTACCGTGCACCATAGACCACCATGTGTACCGTGCACCATAGACCATGTGTACCGTGCACCATAGACCATGTGTACCGTGCACCATAGACCATGTGTACCGTGCACCATAGACCATGTGTACCGTGCACCATAGACCAAGCCTCCTCAGATAGGGGACATAACCACATAGTTGAAAACAGAACAACGGGAAAAAAATAATCTTCAGATAAAGAAATTCTCACGAAGACATTGTAGTTAATCCAAATAATTAATAAAGTTGATAATAATAGTGAAAATCAATCGGAGCCATGCGGGGATTCGAACCCACGTGATTTTCTCACTGATAAACCGCGTGACTGTGTGTGTAAATGATAATTCTCTTATCGGATTTTGATCATTATTTCTTGATCGCACTAAGAGCATTCCCCGACTATAATCTTGATTTTTTTTTTAGAAAATAAATTGCTAATTTAAAATAAAATGAATATCTCAGTACATAATGTATATTGGACGTGTAGCGATAGGTTCATGTTCTCCTTATCTACGACGTCACTCAACCTATACAGGTGAGTACTGGGGCTATATGAACTATACGAGTGAGTACTGGCGCTATTTGAACCTATACTAGTGAGTACTGGGGCTATATGATCCTATCCGAGTGAGTACTGTGGCTATATGAACCTATCCGAGAGAGTACTGGGGCTATATGAACCTATACGAGTGAGTACTGGGGCTATATGAACCTATCCGAGTGAGTACTGTGGCTATATGAACCTATACGAGTGAGTACTGGGGCATATGAACCTATACGAGTGAGTACTGGGGCTATATGAACCTATACGAGTGAGTACTGGGGCTATAGAACCTATACGAGTGAGTACTGGGGCTATATGAACCTATACGAGTGAGTACTGGGGCTATAAGAACCTATACGAGTGAGTACTGGCGCTATATGAACCTATACGAGTGAGTACTGGCACTATATGAACCTATACGAGTGAGTACTGGGGCTATAAGAACCTATACGAGTGAGTACTGGGGCTATAAGAACCTATACGAGTGAGTACTGGGGCTATAAGAACCTATACAAGTGAGTACTGGGGCTATGAACCTATACGAGTGAGTACTGGCGCTATTTGAACCTATACTAGTGAGTACTGGCGCTATATGAACCTATACGAGTGAGTACTGGCGCTATATGAACTATACAAGTGAGTACTGGCACTACAAGAACTACACGAGGCAGTAAAAGACTGTATGAACCTAACTTCTACGAGCAAGTTATGGTTGTGTAAATAACTGGCTCATGGACTTGAATGGTGAAAGCTGGAGAGTACGAAGCCTCCCCCGAGGCCACTCAATCAAAAGTTTTCCCGAGCGTGGGGGGCGCTGGAGACTTGGCAGCACCCATGTGTGAAATGACCGCCGCCACAACCTCTTGCCCTACCCTGGAACCACCACCTGAAAACAAGTCCAACCCACACCATCTGTCTTCCCGGAAAACTGCAACGCACAATTCCAACTTGTCGGGATTGCATGGAAAAGTTGAGATGGATAAGGGGGAAAAATTGTGGCCTGGTCATCATTTTGACGCCGGCTGTGGAGGGGAGGAAGAGTGGGGGGGCTCTTTTGGGGGACTCTAATGCTCTAATCTCGCCCGTATCTGTTGATCTAAGAGGCTGCTGCTCTGTGTGCTCGTTCGAGGATGTGCTTGATCATGGTAGAGCTTAAATGAATATTGTTGAGCTGGGCGAACATTAAGTGCTTAATGTGCCTCACAGATTCAGATTGTGCACCAAGATTAAAAACTGTGCACCAAAATTTGAAATGTGCTCCAAGATTAGCTACTGTGCACAAAGATTAGAGACTGTGCACCTTTACGCAAACAAGCAATCAAATTACTAACTCCATGCTGTGATTTGTGAATTGCTTAAAGGAATTTCTATATACCCATGTTTACGCCACATATTAAAACCTCAACCCGCTCTCCGCTGCCGCTAACTTGATCCAAGTTTCTCGATTTATCTAATTAGGCAGTAATTAAAAGTTAAAACTGGTCTGATAAGACAGTAGAAGTTTTTAATGAATACAAGACTTCAGCCCCAAGCAAAGTTTGCAGGAGGAGACGGCGATGGAGGGAGCGGCCTCCAGGAATCAACGGTTTCATGTAGACTGGATTTTCTTGAGGAAGGGTCAAGACTGCATGTAGCTGCTCGCAGGCAGGCTAAAAGTTGCGGTATCGGCGCTCCCGCGGTACAGCCAGGTAAGGCAGGTGATATCAGTGAAGTAACGTAAGGAAACTCTCAAGAGAAACCACTAAGTGTGACTGTGTAGCACATGGAGGGGCTACATCGCAGCCCCTGCTGGAGCTGGACTACGCCGACTAGAAGCTGGGCTACGACGACTAGAAGCTGGGCTACGACGACTAGAAGCTGGGCTACGACGACTAGAAGCTATACTACGACGACTAGGAGCTGGGATACGACGACTAGAAGCTGGACTACGACCACTAGAAGCTGGAATACAACGACTAGGAGCTGGACTACGACGACTAGGAGCTGGGCTACGACGACTAGGAGCTGGGCTACGACGACTAGGAGCTGGAGTACGACGACTAGGAGCTGGACTACGACCACTAGAAGCTGGGCTACGACGACTAGGAGCTGGAGTACGACGACTAGGAGCTGGACTACGACCACTAGAAGCTGGGCTACGACGACTAGGAGCTGGAGTACGACGACTAGGAGCTGGACTACGACCACTAGAAGCTGGGCTACGACGACTAGGAGCTGGAGTACGACGACTAGGAGCTGGACTACGACCACTAGAAGCTGGGCTACGACGACTAGGAGCTGGAGTACGACGACTAGGAGCTGGACTACGACCACTAGAAGCTGGGCTACGACGACTAGGAGCTGGAGTACGACGACTAGGAGCTGGACTACGACCACTAGAAGCTGGGCTACGACGATTAGGAGCTGGGTATATGAGGACGAAGAGAAGAACGCTGCCCAACCACTTAAACCATTGGGGATCGAACGCTGGCCCTGCAATAAGCGAGGCCGTTGCTGTACCGGCCACTGCCAGTAGATAGAATGGCTAGGCTACAACAAAAAGAGTATAGACACGCCCTGAAGACACACAAGAGGGGAGGGGGTGACATTAGAGCAAGTAGGGAAATTAAAATAGGAAATAGTATGTAAGGGTCGCCTCAGAGCCTGGACAAGGTCTTACCCATACGCAATAAAGTAAGCAGCAGTAGCTTGTGTAATTTGTACTTCTATAATTTTATAGAATATAATGTACCCTTGCTATATTTGTAGTTCCTTCAGAAATGGTCAAACTGCCAGAAGGTTGATTGAAGAAGTTTCGTCTGGAAACATCAACATAGATTAGAGAGAAATGAGAGAATTGGCAGACTTGCTTCTGCTTGATGGTCAGAAAGTTTTCAACATTGTCCCTCACAAGAGGCTCCTAATCAAGGTGTATCTAGAAGTGGTGTGTGTGTGTGTGTGTGTGTGTGTGTGTGTGTGTGTGTGTGTGTGTGTGTGTGTGTGTGTGTGTGTGTGTGTGTGGTGGTTACTTACCTAGTTGTGCTGCCGGGGGTTGAGCTCTTGCTCTTTGATCCCGCCTCTCAACTGTCAATCAACTGGGGTACAGATTCCTGAGCAAACTGGGCTCTTATCATATCTACATATGAAACTGTGTATGGAGTCAGGCTCACCACATTAGTGCCTAATCCATTTACTAACCACTCTGACACTGAAAAAGTTTTTCTAATGTCTCTGTGGCTCATTTGCGTACTCAGCTTCCACCTGTGTCCCCTAGTGCGTGTACACGTGTTAAATAAACCCATCCTGTCCACACTGTCAATTTCCCTGAGATTTTGTATGTGGTGAGCAGTCTCTTCGAGCTCTTGTCTTCCAGCGACGTGAGGTGCAGTTCACTCAGCCTTTCTAGTAACTCATGCCTCTTAGTCGGGGACTAGCCTAGTGGCATACTTTTTCCAGCTTTGTCTTGTACTGACATGGTACGGGCTCCATACTGAGGCCGCATACTCCAGGATTGGT
>WNGS01092210.1:22971081-22981145 GCA_020271785.1 Procambarus virginalis
GTGTGTGTGCCAGGTTGGCTAACATAAGAAGAACGGCCCTTAGAAACTTGTGTAAGGAATCTTTCAGAACATTATATACCACATATGTCAGACCAATCCTGGAGTATGCGGCTCCAGCATGGAGTCCCTATCTAGTCAAGCATAAGACTAAACTGGAAAAGGTTCAAAGGTTTGCCACCAGACTAGTACCCGAGCTGAGAGGTATGAGCTACGAGGAGCGACTGCAGGAATTAAACCTCACTTCGTTGGAAGACAGAAGAGTTAGGGGGGACATGATCACCACATTCAAGATTCTCAGGGGAATCGACAGGGTGATAAAGACAGGCTGTTTAACACAAGGGGCATACGCACTAGGGGACACAGGTGGAAACTGAGTGCCCAAATGAGCCACAGAGATATTAGAAAGAACTTTTTAGTGTCAGAGTGGTTGACAATGGAATGCATTAGGAAGCGATGTGGTGGAGGCTGACTCCATACACAGTTTCAAGTGTAGATATGATAGAGCCCATTAGGCTCAGGAAACTGTACACCTGTTGATTGACGGTTGAGAGGCGGGACCAAAGAGCCAGAGCTCAACCCCCGCAAGCACAACTAGGTGAGTACAACTAGGTGAGTACACACACACGTTCTCCCAGAGGGAATAGATCGTTCCTCTCAATGTAGCTGATGATGCAAAAATTAGGAGGAGATTAAGACGGGGAAGATGCATGAGGGTACAGATAATCTTGACAAACTGAAGGTATTGTCAAACAAATGGCTACTAAAGTTCAACATTAGTAAATGTAAAGTAATGAAACTAGGCGGAGGAGATAGGAGGCCAGACACTGGATTACCGAATTGGAGATGAAAATCCTTCATGAAACGGACAGAGAGAAAAGATCTAGGAGTTGATATCTGCCAAACTGTCTCCTGAAGCCCACATCAAAAGAATAACATCAGCGGCGTATGCGAGGCTGGCTAACATCAGAACTGCCTTCAGAAACCATCTACGTAAGAAACCTTTCTGAACCTTGTATAGCACATACGTAAGACCAATCCTGGAGTATGTGCGGCCTCAGTATGGAGCCCGTACCATGTCAAGTACAAGACAAAGCTGGAAAAAGTATGCCACTAGGCTAGTCCCAGAACTAAGAGGCATGAGTTACTAGGAAAGGCTGAGTGAACTGCACCTCACGTCGCTGGAAGACAAGAGCTCGAAGAGACATGCTCACCACATACAAAATTCTCAGGAAATTGACGGGTGGACAAGGATGGGTTATTTAACACGGGTGGTACACGCACTAGGGGACACAGGTGGAAGCTGAGTACGCAAATGAGCACAGAGACATTAGAAAGAACTTTTTTCAGTGTCAGAGTGGTTAGTAAATGGATTAGGCACTAATGTGGTGAAGCCTGACTCCATACACAGTTTCATATGTAGATATGATAAGAGCCCAGTTGGCTCAGGAATCTGTACCCCAGTTGATTGACAGTTGAGAGGCGGGATCAAAGAGCAAGAGCTCAACCCCCGGCAGCACAACTAGGTAAGTACACACACACACAACACACACACACACACACACACACACACACACACACACACCACACACACACACACACACACACACACACACACACACTCTAGATACACCTTGATTAGGAGCCTCTTGTGAGGGACAATGTTGAAAACTTTCTGACCATCAAGCAGAAGCAGTCTGCCAAATTCTCTCATTTCTCTCTAAATCTATGTTGATGTTTCCAGACGAAACTTCTTCAAATCAACCTTCTGGCAGTTTGACCATTTCTGAAGGGAACTACAAATTATAGCAAGGGTACATTATATTCTATAAAATTATAGAAGTACAAATTACACAAAGCTACTGCTGCTTACTTTATTGCGTATGGGGAAGACCTTGTCCAGGCTCTGAGGCGACCCTTACATACTATTTCCTATTTTAATTTCCCTACTTGCTCTAATGTCACCCCCTCCCCTCTTGTGTGTCTTCAGGGCGTGTCTATACTCTTTTTGTTGTAGCCTAGCCATTCTATCTACTGGCAGTGGCCGGTACAGCAACGGCCTCGCTTATTGCAGGGCCAGCGTTCGATCCCCAATGGTTTAAGTGGTTGGGCAGCGTTCTTCTCTTCGTCCTCATATACCCAGCTCCTAATCGTCGTAGCCCAGCTTCTAGTGGTCGTAGTCCAGCTCCTAGTCGTCGTACTCCAGCTCCTAGTCGTCGTAGCCAGCTTCTAGTGGTCGTAGTCCAGCTCCTAGTCGTCGTACTCCAGCTCCTAGTCGTCGTAGCCCAGCTTCTAGTGGTCGTAGTCCAGCTCCTAGTCGTCGTACTCCAGCTCCTAGTCGTCGTAGCCCAGCTTCTAGTGGTCGTAGTCCAGCTCCTAGTCGTCGTACTCCAGCTCCTAGTCGTCGTAGCCCGCTTCTAGTGGTCGTAGTCCAGCTCCTAGTCGTCGTACTCCAGCTCCTAGTCGTCGTAGCCCAGCTTCTAGTGGTCGTAGTCCAGCTCCTAGTCGTCGTACTCCAGCTCCTAGTCGTCGTAGCCCAGCTCCTAGTCGTCGTAGCCCAGCTCCTAGTCGTCGTAGTCCAGCTCCTAGTCGTTGTATTCCAGCTTCTAGTGGTCGTAGTCCAGCTTCTAGTCGTCGTATCCCAGCTCCTAGTCGTCGTAGTATAGCTTCTAGTCGTCGTAGCCCAGCTTCTAGTCGTCGTAGCCCAGCTCCTAGTCGTCGTAGCCCAGCTTCTAGTCGGCGTAGTCCAGCTCCAGCAGGGGCTGCGATGTAGCCCCTCCATGTGCTACACAGTCACACTTAGTGGTTTCTCTTGAGAGTTTCCTTACGTTACTTCACTGATATCACTTGCCTTACCTGGCTGTACCGCGGGAGCGCCGCTACAGCAACTTTTAGCCTGCCTGCGAGCAGCTACATGCAGTCTTGACCCTTCCTCAAGAAAATCCAGTCTACATGAAACCGTTGATTCCTGGAGGCCGCTCCCTCCATCGCCGTCGTCCTCCTGCAAACTTTGCTTGGGGCTGAAGTCTTGTATTCATTAAAAACTTCTACTGTCTTATCAGACCAGTTTTAACTTTTAATTACTGCCTAATTAGATAAATCGAGAAACTTGGATCAAGTTAGCGGCAGCGGAGAGCGGGTTGAGGTTTTAATATGTGGCGCAAACATGGGTATATAGAAATTCCTTTAAGCAGTTCACAAATCACAGCATGGAGTTAGTAATTTGATTGCTTGTTTGCGTAAAGGTGCACAGTCTCTAATCTTTGTGCACAGTAGCTAATCTTGGAGCACAATTTCAAATTTTGGTGCACAGTTTTTAATCTTGGTGCACAATCTGAATCTGTGAGGCACATTAAGCACTTAATGTTCGCCCAGCTCAACCATATTCATTTAAGCTCTACCATGATCAAGCACATCCTCGAACGAGCACACAGAGCAGCAGCCTCTTAGATCAACAGATACGGGCGAGATTAGAGCATTAGAGTCCCCCAAAAGAGCCCCCCCACTCTTCATCCCCTCCACAGCCGGCGTCAAAATGATGACCAGGCCACAAATTTTTCCCCTTATCCATCTCAACTTTTCCATGCAATCCCGACAAGTTGGAATTGTGCGTTGCAGTTTTCCGGGAAGACAGATGGTGTGGGTTGGACTTGTTTTCAGGTGGTGGTTCCAGGGTAGGGCAAGAGGTTGTGGCGGCGGTCATTTCACACATGGGTGCTGCCAAGTCTCCAGCGCCCCCCACGCTCGGGAAAACTTTTGATTGAGTGGCCTCGGGGGAGGCTTCGTACTCTCCAGCTTTCACCATTCAAGTCCGTGAGCCAGTTATTTACACAACCATAACTTGCTCGTAGAAGTTAGGTTCATACAGTCTTTTACTGCCTCGTGTAAGTTCTTATAGCCCCAGTACTCACTTGTATAGTTCATATAGCGCCAGTACTCACTCGTATAGGTTCATATAGCCCCAGTACTCACTTGTATAGTTCATATAGCGCCAGTACTCACTCGTATAGGTTCATATAGCCCCAGTACTCACTCGTATAGTACTCGTATAGTGGGGGTTCTTATAGCCCCAGTACTCACTCGGATAGGTTCATATAGCCCCAGTACTCACTCGTATAGGTTCATATAGCGCCAGTACTCACTCGTATAGGTTCATATAGCGCCAGTACTCTCTCGGATAGGTTCATATAGCCCCAGTATTCACTGGATAGGTTCATATAGCCCCAGTACTCACTCGTATAGGTTCATATAGCCCCAGTACTCTCTCGGATAGGTTCATATAGCGCCAGTACTCACTCGGATAGGATCATATAGCCCCAGTACTCACTAGTATAGGTTCAAATAGCGCCAGTACTCACTCGTATAGGTTCATATAGCCCCAGTACTCACCTGTATAGGTTGAGTGACGTCGTAGATAAGGAGAACATGAACCTTTCGCTACACGTCCAATATACATTATGTACTGAGATATTACATTTTATTTTATAAATTAGCAATTTATTTTCTAAAAAAAAAATCAAGATTATAGGTCGGGAATGCTCTTAGTGCGATCAAGAAATAATGATCAAAATCCGATAAGAGAATTATCATTTACACACACAGTCACGCGGTTTATCAGTGAGAAAATCACGTGGGTTCGAATCCCCGCATGGCTCCGATTGATTTTCACTATTATTATCAACTTTATTAATTATTTGGATTAACTACAATGTCTTCGTGAGAATTTCTTTATCTGAAGATTATTTTTTCCCGTTGTTCTGTTTTCAACTATGTGGTTATGTCCCCTATCTGAGGAGGCTTGGTCTATGGTGCACGGTACACATGGTCTATGGTGCACGGTACACATGGTCTATGGTGCACGGTACACATGGTGGTCTATGGTGCACGGTACACATGGTCTATGGTGCACGGTACACATGGTGGTCTATGGTGCACGGTACACATGGTCTATGGTGCACGGTACACATGGTGGTCTATGGTGCACGGTACACATGGTGGTCTATGGTGCACGGTACACATGGTGGTCTATGGTGCACGGTACACATGGTGGTCTATGGTGCACGGTACACATGGTGGTCTATGATGCACGGTACACATGGTGGTCTATGGTGCACGGTACACATGGTGGTCTATGGTGCACGGTACACATGGTCTATGGTGCACGGTACACATGGTCTATGGTGCACGGTACACATGGTGGTCTATGGTGCACGGTACACATGGTCTATGGTGCACGGTACACATGGTGGTCTATGGTGCACGGTACACATGGTGGTCTATGGTGCACGGTACACATGGTGGTTTATGGTGCACGGTACGCATGGTGGTCTATGGTGCACGGTACGCATGGTGGTCTATGGTACACGGTACACATGGTGGTCTATGGTGCACGGTACGCATGGTGGTCTATGGTGCACGGTACGCATGGTGGTCTATGGTACACGGTACGCATGGTCTATGGTACACGGTACGCATGGTGGTCTATGGTACACGGTACGCATGGTGGTCTATGGTACACGGTACGCATGGTCTATGGTGCACGGTACGCATGGTGGTCTATGGTGCACGGTACGCATGGTGGTCTATGGTGCACGGTACGCATGGTGGTCTATGGTACACGGTACGCATGGTGGTCTATGGTGCACGGTACGCATGGTGGTCTATGGTGCACGGTACGCATGGTGGTCTATGGTACACGGTACGCATGGTGGTCTATGGTGCACGGTACGCATGGTGGTCTATGGTGCACGGTATGCATGGTGGTCTATGATGCACGGTACGCATGATGGTCTATGATGCACGGTACGCATGATGGTCTATGGTGCACGGTACGCATGATGGTCTATGGTGCACGGTACGCATGGTGGTCTATGGTGCATGGTACGCATGGTGGTCTATGGTGCACGGTACGCATGGTGGTCTATGGTGCACGGTACGCATGGTGGTCTATGGTGCACGGTACGCATGGTCTATGGTGCACGGTACGCATGGTGGTCTATGGTGCACGGTACGCATGGTGGTCTATGGTGCACGGTACGCATGGTGGTCTATGGTGCACGGTACGCATGGTCTATGGTGCACGGTACGCATGGTCTATGGTACACGGTACGCATGGTGGTCTATGGTGCACGGTACGCATGGTGGTCTATGGTGCACGGTACACATGGTCTATGGTGCACGGTACGCATGGTCTATGGTGCACGGTACGCATGGTGGTCTATGGTGCACGGTACGCATGGTGGTCTATGGTGCACGGTACGCATGGTCTATGGTACACGGTACGCATGGTCTATGGTACACGGTACGCATGGTGGTCTATGGTGCACGGTACGCATGGTGGTATATGGTGCACGGTACACATGGTCTATGGTACACGGTACGCATGGTCTATGGTACACGGTACGCATGGTGGTCTATGGTGCACGGTACGCATGGTGGTCTATGGTGCACGGTACGCATGGTGGTCTATGGTGCATGGTACGCATGGGGGTCTATGGTGCACGGTACGCATGGTGGTCTATGGTGCACGGTACGCATGGTCTATGGTGCACGGTACGCATGGTGGTCTATGGTGCACGGTACGCATGGTCTATGGTGCACGGTACGCATGGTGGTCTATGGTGCACGGTACGCATGGTGGTCTATGGTGCACGGTACGCATGGTGGTCTATGGTGCACGGTACGCATGGTCTATGGTGCACGGTACGCATGGTGGTCTATGGTGCACGGTACACATGGTGGTCTATGGTGCACGGTACGCATGGTGGTCTATGGTGCACGGTACGCATGGTGGTCTATGGTGCACGGTACGCATGGTCTATGGTGCACGGTACGCATGGTGGTCTATGGTGCACGGTACGCATGGTGGTCTATGGTGCACGGTACGCATGGTGGTCTATGGTGCACGGTACGCATGGTGGTCTATGGTGCACGGTACGCATGGTCTATGGTGCACGGTACACATGGTCTATGGTGCACGGTACGCATGGTGGCCTATGGTGCACGGTACGCATGGTCTATGGTGCACAGTACGCATGGTGGTCTATGGTGCACGGTACACATGGTGGTCTATGGTGCACGGTACGCATGGTGGTCTATGGTGCACGGTATACATGGTGGTCTATGGTGCACGGTACGCAGGGTGGTCTATGGTGCACGGTACGCATGGTCTATGGTGCACGGTACGCATGGTGGTCTATGGTGCACGGTATACATGGTCTATGGTGCACGGTACACACGGTGGTCTATGGTGCACGGTACGCATGGTGGTCTATTGTGCATGGTACGTATGGGGTCTACGGTGCATGGTATGCATGGGTCTAAAGGTGCATGGTACGCATGGGTCTATGGTGCATGGTACGCATGGGGTCTATGGTGCACGGTACGCATGGGGTCTATGGTGCACGGTACGCACAATGGTACTCAAGACACAAACGCAGAATACAACGACAAAATACATTGCCAAGGTGGATACATCATACATCGTTTATTTTTAATCAAAATCTCTGCCTATTCGGCTCAACCACGATTTATTTTTTTATTTGTTTCCCCTGCCCTCAACTAGATTCATACACATCGTGAATTGTTTGATACCACAGCCTATTTCTGTACGATCGTTCGATAGTTGCTATATGTACATACTGAGTTGTCCATATGGCTACAGGGGCATCTCCACTCTCCAGGAGCTCTGACTCGTGCCCCGTAATCATCTGGAGATGATTTCGGGGATCAGCGTCCCAGCGGCCCGGTCCTCGACCAGGCCTCCTTTTCGTTACACACCCCCAGGAAGCAGCCTCATCAGGATACCAGAACCCAGACTCACTAATGGTATCATCGGGGTGCGTGTGTTGACCTGATATCTTAACTGCGAACTCATGGTCAATTTCTTTCCTGCTGGTCGCGTGGGATAGCAGACAAGGAGGTGAGGTTTCTCCACTAAGCAGACACGTGGGTGCCAAGATGCTCTGATCTCGTGGATGACCGCTTGCTAACGTGAAGTCTTCTCGAGTTGTCATCTTTGCCACAGGGATGCTCTTCCTCTCATCACAATAGGTAGTTGAACTTTAGCTCCTGGGCCGACTTTCGCTGCTCTTCACAGTTTCTCTTTCACCTTCTAGTGCCAACCTCTAATCTGAGGCAAATGGAAGATGCATTATGGGATTTTCACGAATAGTACTTCTAATGAGCTTCTTATCATTGCAGTGATTAGTTCTATTACGCTCTGGTGAGCATATCAAATAGACATTCTATTTTAGGCATAGATATTCAAGCCTTTATCAACAGGTTATATTTGGATCGATATACAAATTAATTACTTCGTTTGACAATCAGAATATAACATTTTCATTTAGAAAGAAACTTAATTTCCTGCACGAGTAGTATTTAATACTGATGGATGAACGAGCCAGAGGTATACTGCTCGCGTCTACACCAGTGTTGAGGTCTTTTGGGCACTGTTACATGTGAGCTGTCATGATGAGTGTTCCTTGCCTTAAGAACGATGCCTGAGTGCTCCGTGTACCTTACCCCAGGTACATAAGAATGTTCAGTGAACTTGAACCAGTGAACCTTTTGTTCACCAACATGTTTATCGTTCACTCGCAACTCTGTAGGTCAAGAGTTTTATACCCTAAGAGCAACACAGCTCTGTAGACCAAGAGCTCAGCAAAAATTCACTTAATTCTTAATTCAAAAATTAAGTTCAGCAAAATTCACTGAAAAGGAAATTGATTTTACACGAACGACGAACGACGAATCCCGTATCTTGACGCAGTTGCTAGAGTCCCGTATCTTGACGCAGTTGCTAGAGTCCCGTATCTTGACGCAGTTGCTAGAGTCCCGTATCTTGACGCAGTTGCTAGAGTCCCGTATCTTGACGCAGTTGCTAGAGTCCCGTATCTTGACGCAGTTGCTAGAGTCCCGTATCTTAACGCAGTTGCTAGAGTCCCGTATCTTGACGCAGTTGCATTTCCTTTGATATGATGCCATCTTGCGCATCACCGATAATTATGTCCTTTTAAGTTTGACTAAAGTTTGGAAGTCAACAGAGGCGCCCACGAGCCTGTGTTCCTGTTGTCGCTAATGGGAACCCTTTGTCGAGTCTCAAGATACGTTTGGCAGACATTTGCAAAGATCATTATGGTCTGCAAATTGCAACTTGCAGCCGCCAGCTTATTCCAAGCACTAGTCGCGTTGGCAATATGTGGGTAATTAGCAAGCGGTAAGCCAGGATCGCTATAGAGCATTATATAGCGCTCTATATAGTGCTCTATAGCGATCAGTCTCTCTGTGATGAGACTGATTAATTCTGCTTCTTATACTGTGATTGCGTAACCATAGTTCCCCTTTCTCCCAGTGACGGGGCTACAAAGAGAGGAGAGGCAGCCTGAAAAGCTAAGTTGTCTCATCAAAAAGTTATCATCACAGCTTAACCGGTAAAGCTATGACGATAACACGCATCATATTTGTAGCGGTTTTACCTACAAAGAATCACTCAAACCTTGGCAACTCATCTAAGCTCTTTAGTTCCAAGGACCCGTCAGTATTGTCTTGGTTTCAATTTCACTCTAACAGCGGCATTTTCACGTTGTGGTCGACAGCGCTGAAATTTTGATTTAAGCGTGAGGACAGGTTGGTCCAAAAGGATGTTGGAACAACCGATCATCAACTGATGTTTAATATGACATATTGAAATCATACTTTGTCATCACGCGGTTAAACCAAACCAGATCATATCTTATTTAACGTCGTATAGTTCGGTAATCAGAGCCTAAGATGCAATCAGATCCAGTGATAAAATCAGATCCGATGATGCAATCAGATGCTCTCTTAATTAAACATACCATCCGGTGCAGTAGTGCAGCGGATGGTATGACCAACTACTTAGTATGTAACCATATATAACCAACTAATTAGTATATTCTCGACGGGGTGCACTTGGCCATAATCAATTCATACAGGCCATTGATAATGCTCGCGTATACAACATACAACATACATCATCCTCTGAGATACAATGAGCTTTGTGCCGCTCGAGGCGAGCTAATCAGAGACGCCTCAGACGTCAT
>WNGS01092210.1:22996704-23007878 GCA_020271785.1 Procambarus virginalis
ATGTTGCCTTATAGGTGTCTGGTGGTCTTGATGTGACCTTATAGGCTGTCTGGTGGTCTTGATGTGGCCGTATGGGCTGTCTGGTGGTCTTGATGTGACCTTATAGGCTGTCTGGTGGTCTTGATGTGGCTTTATGGTCGCGATGCTGTCTTGTGGTCTTGATGTGGCCTTATAGGCTGTCTGGTGGTCTTGATGTGGCCTTATGGTCCTGTCTGGTGGTCTTGATGTGACCTTATAGGCTGTCTGGTGGTCTTGATGTGGCCTTATAGGCTGTCTGGTGGGTCTTGATGTGGCCTTATAGACTGTCTGGTGGTCTTGATGTGGCCTTAGGCTGTCTGGGTCTTGATGTGGCCTTATGGTCTGTCTGGTGGTCTTAATGTGGCCTTATAGGCTGTCTTGTGGTCTTGATGTGGCCTTATGGTCTGTCTGGTGGTCTTGATGTGGCCTTATAGGCTGTCTGGTGGTCTTGATGTGGCCGTATGGGCTGTCTGGTGGTCTTGATGTGACCTTATAGGCTGTCTGGTGGTATTGATGTGGCCTTATAGGCTGTCTTGTGGTCTTGATGTGGCCTTATAGGCTGTCTGGTGGTCTTGATGTGGCCTTATGGGCTGTCTGGTGGTCTTGATGTGACCTTATGGGCTGTCTGGTGGTCTTGATGTGGCCTTATGGGCTGTCTGGGGGTCTTGATGTGGCCTTATGGACTGTCTGGTGGTCTTAATGTGGCCTTATGGGCTGTCTGGTGGTCTTGATGTGGCCTTGTGGGCTGTCTGGTGGTCTTGATGTGGCTTTATGGTCTGTCTGGTGGTCTTAATGTGGTCTTATGGGCTGTCTGGTGGTCTTGATGTGGCCTTATGGGCTGTCTGGTGGTCTTGATGTGGCCTTATGGGCTGTCTGGTGGTCTTGATGTGGCCTTATGGGCTGTCTGGTGGTCTTGATGTGGCTTTATGGTCTGTCTGGTGGTCTTAATGTGGCCTTATGGGCTGTCTGGTGGTCTTGATGTGGCCTTATGGGCTGTCTGGTGGTCTTGATGTGGCCTTATTGTCCCTTCAAGTTTGACTGTACTTGAGTAAACTATTTAAATGTTACAGTGAGAGCGATTGGTGTTGATTCCTGCCGTGTTGTGTGGGTATGGTTGTAAACACAGCATTGCAGGCTCTCTTATTGACAAGGCTTGCAAGAAGAGGAGGGGGGGGGTACTGGGCATTGCTAGGGGGGTGTCGGAAGCCGTGTCTTCACTACACACAACCACTTCATTCATCACTCATCATCGCCACTACACTCTTCACCACTTTCTCCACTCTTTTCCGCTACCCCCCTGTTCGTCACCATTCCTTCCCTCTCCTTCACCACCTTCCCTCCTCCCCTTCCACTCACCCCTTCCCTGCCCTTCACCACCTTCCCTACCCTTCACCACCTTCCCTACCCTTTACCACCTCTCCCTGTACCTCCCCCTCCCTGCCCTACCACCTTCCCTGCCCTTCACCACCTTCCCTGCCCTTCCAGCCGCCTACCTTCCCTGCCCTTCACCACCTTCTCCATGCCCCTTCACCACCTTCCCTACCCTTCACCACCTTCCCTACCTTCACCACCTTCCCTACCGTTGACCACCTTCCTGCTTCACACTTCCAGCTTCCACCTTCCCTGCTCCTTCGACCCCTTCCCACCTTCACCCACCTTCCCTGCCGTTCTACCACCTTTCCCTGCGCCGCTTACCACCTTGCCTACCCTTCCCCACCTTCCCTACCCTTACCACCTTCCCTGACACCTCTTACCACCTTCCCTGAACCCTTCACCCCACCTTCCCTGCCCTTCATCCACGGACCTAGCTTGGCCCTGCGGACACTCATCCCTTCACCCCTCCGCCTTACCACCTACCTACGCTACCACCCTACCTTCCACCTTCGTCACCCTTCTATTCCACCTTCCCTACCCTTACACCACCTCCCTGCCCTTCACCACCTTCCCTACCTTTCACCCCACTTCCCTGCCCTTCACCACCTGTCCCTACCTCTTCACCACCTACCTTTCACCTTACCCTTCACCACCTTCTGCCCTTCACCCACCGTCTCCCTGCCCTTCACAACACCTTCCCTACTCTTCACCACCTTCCCTACCCTTTCACCACCTTCCCTCCACCTTCACACCTTCCCTCCCCTTCACCACCTTCCCTGCCCTTCACCACCTTTCCCCTACCCTTCACCACCTTCCCTCTCACTTCCACCACTTCCACCACCTTCCCTGCCCTTCACCACCTTCCCTGCCTCCACCTTCCCGCTCACACACCTTCCCTGCCGCTTCACCACCTCCTGCCCTGTACCCTTCTCCCTTCACCACCTGTCCTATCTCACTCCATCCCTGCCCTTCACCACCTTCCTCGCCCATCACCCTTCAATTAGTGATATTTTTTGTATGGTTAAGACAAAGATGGTTACAGTATGGAGATCGTGTACAGTGAGAGATGGTTACAGTGAGAAGATCGTGTATAATTATTGCAGAACTGTTGATGTTCCATATAGTAAACTGTATATTAAATGATAACATGATATCTTTTCTGGCGTATCTAGTTTTCTATCAAACTATTTAAGATAACAATTTTTCAGCAAAGTTTTAGTGTGATAGTTTGAACACAATTGATACAACTATATTTATTCAGTAATTCAGTGTATATTGTCAAAAATATATATTGTATTCATTCGTATCTTTTGTTCGCTTCTTATTTGTATAGAAAAAAATCGTCTCATAATTAGCTGTTAAATTATTTGTTAATGTTGTTAATGTCTTTTTTGGTATTACTGTTTGTGTGTTGATTTAGTTTGTTATTGTTGTAGTTTCTGGTTATAATTTCTGGTGTTGTTGTAGTTTCTGGTTATAATATTCTGGTGTTGTTGTAGTTTCTGGCTACAATATTCTGTGGTTGTTGTAGTTTCTGGTTATAATATTCTGGGTTGTTGTAGTTTTGGTTATAATATTCTGGTGTTGTTGTTGTAGTTTCTGGCTACAATATTCTGGTGTTGTTGTTGTAGTTTCTGGCTACAATATTCTGGTGTTGTAGTTTCTGGTTATAATATTGTTGTGTTGTTGTAGTTTCTGGTTATAATATTGTTGTGTTGTTGTAGTTTCTGGCTACAATATTCTCGTGCTATTGTAGTTTCTGGGGTTATTGTAATTCATGGTGTTGTTGTTGTATTTTCCTCAGCAAGGACTTGTGTAGGGAAACATGAAACTGAGAATCTCCCTCATTCCACCGCCGAGTCATGAATCACAAGATTCATACATATCTTCCAGCCCCCCCCTCCCCTCATACATATCATACAGCCTATACCCCCCCCCCTCCCACACTCATACATAAGTATGCTAAGCTTATCAAGAATGCCCAATCGTATGTGTGCGGGTGGGTGGGCTTGGTGGTTAAATGGGGTGGAGGGAGAGAGCGTAGGGAGGGAGGAGTGAGCTAGAGGGACGTGAGAGAGGGAGGGAGGGAGGGAGGGAGAGAGGGAGAGAGGGAGGGAGGGAGGGAGGGAGAGAGGGAGAGAGAGCAGGAAGAAAAATGTGTATTACTTAGCAGACTTGGAAAGATAAGCCACAGAAGTAATTACTAATACGACCACAGACGAGGCTATACACAGACGAGGACACACACAGACGAGGACACACACAGACGAGGCTATACACAGACGAGGACACACACAGACGAGGACACACACAGACGAGGCTATACACAGACGAGGACACACACAGACGAGGACACACACAGACGAAGACACACACACAGACGAGGACACACACAGACGAGGACACACACAGACGAGGCTATACACAGACGAGGACACACACAGACGAGGCTATACACAGACGAGGCCACACACACAGACGAGGCTATACACAGACGAGGACACACACAGACGAGGCTATACACAGACGAGGACACACACAGACGAGGACACACACAGACGAGGACACACACAGACGAGGCTATACACAGACGAGGACACACACAGACGAGGCTATACACAGATGAGGACACACACAGACGAGGACACACACAGACGAGGACACACACAGACGAGGACACACACAGACGAGGACACACACAGACGAGGCTATACACAGACGAGGACACACACAGACGAGGCTATACACAGACGAGGACACACACAGACGAGGACACACACAGACGAGGACACACACAGACGAGGACACACACAGACGAGGCTATACACAGACGAGGACACACACAGACGAGGCTATACACAGACGAGGACACACACAGACGAGGACACACACAGACGAGGACACACACAGACGAGGACACACACAGACGAGGCTATACACAGACGAGGACACACACAGACGAGGCTATACACAGACGAGGACACACACAGACGAGGCTATACACAGACGAGGACACACACAGACGAGGCTATACACAGACGAGGCTATACACAGACGAGGACACACACAGACGAGGCTATACACAGACGAGGCTATACACAGACGAGGCTATACACAGACGAGGACACACACAGACGAGGACACACACAGACGAGGCTATACACAGACGAGGACACACACAGACGAGGCTATACACAGACGAGAACACACACAGACGAGGCTATACACAGACGAGGACACACACAGACGAGGCTATACACAGACGAGGACACACACAGACGAGGCTATGCACAGACGAGAACCTGTTGATTGACGGTTGAGAGGCGGGACCAAAGAGCCAGAGCTCAACCCCCGCAAGCACAACTAGGTGAGTACAACTAGGTGAGTACACAGACGAGGCTATACACAGACAAGGACACACACAGACGAGGCTATACACAGACGAGGACACACACAGACGAGGACACACACAGACGAGGACACACACACAGACGAGGACACACACACAGACGAGGACACACACACAGACGAGGACACACACACAGACGAGGACACACACACAGACGAGGACACACACACAGACGAGGACACACACAGACGAGGACACACACAGACGAGGACACACACAGACGAGGACACACAAGACGAGGACACACACAGACGAGGACACACACAGACGAGGCTATACACAGACGAGGACACACACAGACGAGGACACACACAGACGAGGCTATACACAGACGAGGACACACACAGACGAGGCTATACACAGACGAGGACACACACAGACGAGGACACACACAGACGAGGACACACACAGACGAGGCTATACACAGACAAGGACACACACAGACGAGGACACACACACAGACGAGGACACACACAGACGAGGACACACACAGACGAGGACACACACAGACGAGGACACACAAGACGAGGACACACACAGACGAGGACACACAGACGAGGCTATACACAGACGAGGACACACACAGACGAGGCTATACACAGACGAGGACACACACAGACGAGGCTATACACAGACGAGGACACACACAGACGAGGACACACACAGACGAGGACACACACAGACGAGGCTATACACAGACAAGGACACACACAGACGAGGCTATACACAGACGAGGACACACACAGACGAGGCTATACACAGACGAGGACACACACAGACGAGGACACACACAGACGAGGACACACACAGACGAGGACACACACAGACGAGGACACACACACAGACGAGGCTATACACAGACGAGGACACACACAGACGAGGCTATACACAGACGAGGCTATACACAGACGAGGACACACACAGACGAGGCTATACACAGACGAGGACACACACAGACGAGGCTATACACAGACGAGGCCACACACAGACGAGGCTATACACAGACGAGGACACACACAGACGAGGACACACACAGACGAGGACACACACAGACGAGGACACACACACAGACGAGGCTACACACAGACTAGGATACACACACAGACGAGGATACACACACAGACGAGGATACACACACAGACGAGGACACACACACAGACGAGGATACACACACAGACGAGGACACACACACAGACGAGGACACACACACAGACGAGGACACACACACAGACGAGGACACACACACACGAACGAGGACACACACACAGACGAGGACACACACACACGGACGAGGACACACACACAGACGAGGACACACACACAGACGAGGACACACACACAGACGAGGACACACACACAGACGAGGACACACACACAGACGAGGACACACTCACAGACGAGGACACACAGACGAGGACACACACACAAACGAGGACACACACAGACGAGGACACACACAGACGAGGACACACAGACGAGGACACACACAGACGAGGACACACACAGACGAGGATACACACAGACGAGGATACACACAGACGAGGATACACACAGACGAGGACACACTCACAGACGAGGATACACTCACAGACGAGGATACACACAGACGAGGATACACACAGACGAGGATACACACAGACGAGGACACACTCACAGACGAGGACACACTCACAGACGAGGACACACTCACAGACGAGGACACACTCACAGACGAGGACACACACACAGACGAGGACACACACACAGACGAGGACACACACACAGACGAGGACACACAGACGAGGACACACACAGACGAGGACACACACACAGACGAGGACACACATAGACGAGGACACACACACAGACGAGGACACACACACAGACGAGGACACACACACACAGACGAGGACACACACAGACGAGGACACACACACAGACGAGGACACACACACAGACGAGGACACACACAGACGAGGCTACACACAGACGAGGACACACAGACGAAGGTTCACACAGTGGAGGCCAAAACCGTCAGTAGCCTCAAAGAGTACTGGGAAGACGGGACACCACGAGCGTAGCTCTCATCCTGTAACTACACTTGAGTAATAATCGGAGGCATCCGAGTGAACTAATGCTGTACGAAAGGCGGAGCTTGAAAGCTGAAGTACGACACACACACACACACACACACACACACACACACACACACACACGCACACACACACACACACACACACACACACACACTGCTGCGCCTGTGGCTGTGCGGACAGCACGCTGGACACGTAATCCTGTGGCCCGGGTTTGAGTCCCGGCGCCGGCGAGAAACAATGGGTAGAGTTTCTTTCACCCTGATGCCCCTGTTACCTAGCAGTACATAGGTACCTGGGAGTTAGACAGCTGTTACGAGCTGCTTCCTGGGGATGTGTGTGTGTGTGTGTGTGTGTGTGTGTGTGTGTGTGTGTGTGTGTGTGTGTGTGTGTGTGTGTGTGTGTGTGTGTGCGCGTGTGTGTGTGTATGCGTGAAAAAAAATTAGTAGTTAGTAACAGTTGATTGATTGACAGTTGAGTGGCGGGACGAAAGAGTAGAGCTCAATCCCCGCAAGCACATCTAGGTGAATACACATTGTATACAACATATGTCAGACCAATCCTAGAGTATGCGGCTCCAGCATGGAGTCCATATCTTGTTAAGTATAAGACGATGTTGGAGCAGGTTCAGATATATGCCACTAAACTAGTTGCAGAACTAAGAGGTATGACTTACGAGGAAAAGCTGAGTAAATTAAACCTCACATCGCTGGAAGACAGAAGAGTTCGGGGAGACATGATTACCGCATACCAAATTTTCAGTGGAATTGACAGACAGTTAATAATGACATTATTTAACAGAGGTGGTACGCGAACAAGGGAACACAGATAGAAACTTAGTACCCAAATGAGCCACAGAGACATTAGAAAGAATTTGTTCAGTGTCAGAGTGGTTGACAAATTGAATGCACTAGGCAGTGATGTGGTGGAGGCTGACTCCATACACAGTTTCAAATGTAGATATGATAAGAGCCCAGTAGGCTTAGGAAGCTGTACACCAGTTGATTAACAGATAAGAGGCGGGACCAAATGTAACAGTGCAAGTATTTTGCACTCTTTCATGTATAATTGTGAGTTGTAATTGTGGGTGTGTGCGTGTTGTGAGGAGCGAGATGGTACGTATAGAATAACAAGCTTGACTTTTGTTCAATCCTCTTTTTGAATCAATATCCCCTCAAGTAAGGGTTAAGGCTAGAGATACCTAGATGAACAAGCGAGAGATAACTAAGTTAAGCAGTGTTCCTGTCGCATTGTATAAATAAGTGGAATTTATATTTAGTTTCAATGACAGGTGGTGGCAGCTTTCATCAGAACATCAGTATAGTATAACATCATAGATAGTATAACAGTTAGGCTGTTAACAGTTTTTCTATTACTTCTTCTCCTAAATTAATCCTACTCCTCCTTCCTTCCCCTTCCTCCTACCTCCCCGCCAAACACACACCGAAACTACGACGTTGGTACAACGTTCGAACAAGTTTTAACACCTCCTAACCAGTTATAACAACCAATATATCAAGTTGCAACAACGTTCTAATACGTCATAAACATGTTAAGCCAAGATGTAACAACTTTATTACAAGTTGTATCAGCGGAAAATAGAGACAGTTTCGGTTTGTGTTTCCAGGTCCACTCTTCCCGCCCTGGAAATACAAACCGAAACTGTCTCTATTTTCCGCTTGTTACAACTTATAATAAAGTTGCTACATCTTGGCTTAACGTGTTTATGACGTATTAGAACGTTGTTACAACTTGCTATATTGGTTGTTATAACTGGTTAGGAGGTGTTAAAACTTGTTCGAACGTTGTACCAACGTCGTAGTTTCGGTGTGTGTTTGGCGGACGTGCGCCTCTCGTTTTCTGTTGCCAGACGGACGAGTTCCCCCTCGACCTTATCCATGTGTGTCCCCTTCTTCTCTTCCCTCCTCCTCCCCTCCATTCTTCTCTACTTTGCTTTACTTTCTCACCATTACAGAGTAGATAGAGAAACCGAGGTGTTACACAAAGAGCCGAAGCTCAATCTCCGCAAACACAGTTAGGTCAGTACACACACACACACACACACACACACACACACACACACACACACACACACACACACACACACACACACACACACACACAAGGAATTGATAGGAATAATAGAGCCCAATAGGCTCAGAAACCTGTACATCAGTTGATTGACAGTTGAGTGGCGGGACCAAAGAGCCAAAGCTCAACCCCCCCCCCCCTCCCCCCCGTAAGCACGACTAGGGGAGTACACACACAAATAGAATAACGTCGGCTACCAACTCTACACCAGACAAAAGCCAGAACATCATTCAGATCCTAAATAAGGAAGCTGTTAGATCGCTGTACACCACCTACGTGAGACCAATCTTAGAGTATACCATCCAATCGTGGAATCCCAATCCAAAAATACTCGGAAGGGTGCAGAAGGGTGCAACGATACGCGGCCTAGAGTTACCAGAAATGAAATATGAAGAGAGACTGAAAGAATTAACTAGGCGACGCTAGAAGGCAAGAGAGAGAGATAGGGGGGAGACATGATAGAGACGTATGAAATATCTAGGAGGATTGACAAAGTGGAAAAAGAGAAAATGTTGACAGTGTTGTTGTTGTTGTTGTTATAGATTCAGCTACTCAGAACAGTTAAGTTCCAGTAGCACGGGCTATGGTGAGCCCGTCGTTGACAGTGACTACCATAGAACAAGCTCTGATGTGTCATAGAGGTGTTAAGAAGTTTTCTTTTAGCGTAAGAATTACTGTTACCTGCAGTGACCTGAAGGAACAGGTTGTTGGAGTAAATTTGTTTCGTAACTTTAGAAGCAGGTATGATAGGGAAATGGGTATGATAGTCATTGCATTAGTCAGCCGGCGGCTAGAAAAGCGGGGTACAAGAGCTAGAGCTTGATGCTGGTGAGTTCACACACAGGACTGGGCGAGACGGACGTCTGGACTTGATAGTGATCTCCTGAGTCTGTGTATATCTTTCCCACTGTGGTAGTATATCCTGTGAGATCGACTGTCATTGAATTAAATATTACATAAAACCATTTATGGCATTACAACCAGTCCAGTAAAGGGTTCAACGTACCACTTTGCTCGGTCACCGATCCGGTTAGAACCCAGATTTTCTAAAATACAGGTCACGTAATAGCCTTTATTTAGTACTGATTCAGTGAACTATTACCAAACCCCCAAAACCTTTGCCTTCCGTAATTAGATTTCACGAGAAAGATCAAACATTTGAGATCAATCTTGTATAAAGTATACATGTTAGACTGTATGATAAAAACTAGTTTAACCTGTCGCCACTACTGAAACTTTCCCAAGCGCTTGTATTAGGCGTAATAATTATTTATTATTTGTGTGATTATGACAGGAAAACAATTGATTGATGAAGATTAAGCCACACAAAAGGTGGCACGGGCATGAATAGCCCCGTAAGTGGTGGCCCTTTTGAGCCATTACCAGTATCAAGAGCTGATACTGGAGATCTGTGGAGGTGCAACTGCAACACCTGCGTGACGGGAGATGTCTCCCGTCGCAGGAAAACGGATTCCTTGATGAAGATATAAGCCACCCCAAGAGATGGCACGGCATGAATAACCCGTAAATGGTAAATTCTTTGCAAGTGAATGTGATATTTGGTCTTGAAGGATATACTGTGCGCTGAGGTCGCAACTAAACTGTCAGTCCTTACTATGTGTGGCTGCTATCGCGGGGGAGGAATACTGGTTGACAGTATTTATGAAGGTGTCCAGCTGCTGGACACCTTTTGACTACGGGCTCACCATAGCCCGTGCCCGTGCTACTTGGAACTTCTTATTCCTGGTAGCTAATCTTTAACAACAACAACAACAACAACCTTTTGGCCAGAAGAGTGGCAGTGTTGATGGCTTCTGGGGTAGTTACTGCAAGAGTCAGGGACTCTTAAAGCTCTTGTAAGGTCCTTGGTAGGAAACAGATAAACCCGAAGGGCTATATATAGGACCATCTGTATCCCAGATGACCCGTTGCCCCTCTCAAAACCTTACCCCCGTCAACAAACGTTGTCCCGTCTAAACGTTGCCCCGTCTAAACGTCTAGACACTGTTTAAACTAGTCTCATTATTTTTTTAAGGAACAGCTTTTATTGCGAAATTATAGGACATTATTATTCACTGTACTAGCATATGAGAGAAAGAGAGAGAGAGAGAGAGAGTAGAGAGAGAGAGAGAGAGAGAGGAGAGAGAGAGAGAGAGAGAGAGAGACGAGAGGAGAGAGAGAGAGAGAGAGGGAGGAAGGGGGGGACACAG
>WNGS01092210.1:23053485-23070692 GCA_020271785.1 Procambarus virginalis
GAATAATACAAACATAGAACATTATATGTTTTAAAGTTTTCGTGAGAAGTGTTTAACATAATCATGCTACTACTAAGGTTACGACAGACATCGTAAAAATTAGACGTGAGTTCCACAAAAAGCACAAATTCGTACTACATAATGCTATTTGTTAGCCGTAGGAAGAACACATTTCATATTAATTAGTGGGCCAAATTCACGAAGCAGTTACGCAAGTACTTACGAACGTGTACATTTTCCTCAATCTTTGATGACTTTGGTTACATTTATTAAACAGTTTTACAAGCATGAAAATTTCCCAATCAACTGTTGTATTTGTTATAAATAGCCTCCTGGTGCTTCGAAACTCATAAACTGTTTAATAATTGTAAATAAAGCCGCCAAAGATTGAGAAAAGATGTACAAGTTTGTAAGTGCTTGCGTATCTGCTTCGTGAATCTGGCCCGAACTCCGGCACTTGCATTTGTGTAAAATGTACCTGCGCTTCCTACTGGAAGATGAGGCATGGAACCAACAAATGTTGATTGTATAACAGATCACACATTTAAACTAATTCTTAAACAACTTGTACACTATATACGTTCTATCACAGTTTAAAACACTTCGAACTTGAGTTAAGCGCAAAGGAGGAAGGCACTCGCTATCCTTTGTCAGCCTCGCTAACCCCAATTGCTCACCCAAACTGATCTCTCGACATAAAACAACACGCAACAGAAGGCAATATACCAGCTATAGTTATGTATACTATGTACTAGTTATGTATACTATTACATTCATCAATTTCACCGACTCTTCCTGCAACACACTACAGCACTCCTGCATATCACACAATTACCAAGTTAACAATAACATTGTTAAGATTAATAGCACATTACATCTCATTACACAAGAATACAACTGGAACACCTAATTTTTTTTACATTCATTCATCCTATGTAATGGAATCTTAAATATTCAAAGCAGAAGCAATACAAATAATTTATATTTACATACTAATCTAAGACCGCTGTTCCTTATATTATTATAGAAAAAACAGCTTTCGTAAACACTGTTCTTTATCTACATAAATATCTTATTCTTTAAAAACTAAGTTTACGTTCTATCTAGATCACAATGAGCAAAGATTAATTTTAATATATTAATATATATGGGCAAGCCGTGTGTTCCTACAACGTGGGTAAGTGTGTGTACCTGCCCTTGCAACATGGATAAGTGAGGTGAAACGCCATGCAACCTCTGAAGAGTTGTTTTGACCCATTGTTTCGTGTTGTCTTTTCCTATTTGATTTGTCTTGTAACCTCACCCAAAAACATTTGTATCCTATCACCTCACCCAAAAACGGATATAAGCACGATCTGAGTATTGTCTTTATTGTCTTTGAAAATGTAAGAGTGTTCTTGCGAAACGCTTCTAGGCGTCAGACCATAAATAAAAGTGTGAAAATGAACTTTGGAGAGTAATTTTTCAACTACCCCCAACAGTGAAGAAAAACATAAGAAATATTGAGAAGATCTGGTTAGAATCATTAATCTTACCCTTTCGGTCATATTCAACAACATTATGTATATATATATATATATATATATATATATATATAATATATATATATATATATATATATATATATATATATTGTACCTAGTAGCCAGAACGCAGTACTCGGTCTACTATGCAAGGCGCGGTTTGCTTAGTAGACATGTTTTTTCGAATTTTGTCTTATGAAATGATAAAGCTATTAATTTTACGATGTATGAGTAAATTGTTTTTTGTTTGAGTTAAAACTAACGTACATATATGACCGAACCTAACCTACCCTACCTAACCTATCTTAACCTAACCTATCTTAACCTAACCTAAACTGACATAACAAAGTCAATAAATTTATGTTTTTAATGTAATATAATATTAATGATTCAAATAGATTAATTAGAAAAAAATATTGAAAATAAAGGAAATCATTCGGACTATTAGGCAAATCGGGCCTTGCATAGTAAGCCGAGAAGTGCATTCTGGCTACTAGGTACGACAATATATATATACTGTATATATATATATATATATATATATATATATATATATATATATATATATATATATTGAAACCTAATTAAGTAGTGCCAATTTGTAAATAGTGCATACTGAAAATATAAATTTCAAGTCTTAATATATATATATATATATATATATATATATATATATATATATATATATATATATAAAAAGTTTGTGAGGGTACCACCTCTGGTGCCAATGTGGGGACCCATAGCCTCGGAGAAGAAAATAAAACGTATTCAGAGGAGACCTTGTGGTTTCTCACTGAACACTAATATTTTCTTCTCCTACCACCCCCATTCTTTTGTATGTACACATATATATTGCTTTATTTGAACTGTGTTACAAAAAAGGAGTTACATATAGGTTACAAAGATGGTTATCATAGGTTGTCGAGTTCCTCCAGCTCCTCAGATGGCGGGCAGGAACCCTGGATGCAGTGCGCATTTCCCCTCTGTATCGCCACGCTGAGGCGCTGGAAAAGAAAGCTGGCAGCTCTAGGGTCCCTTGTTGTTTCAATGAGCCTAGAACCCAGTTCCTTCAAAAAACTGGTAGCACTTTTACCCCAGGCGCCGAGTGTCTCAGAAGCAATGGGGACAAAATTGTAGTGGTGATCAAGTTCTCTATACTTACGAGATTTGGCTGCTTCCCTGTGGGTGGCAGCGCCACCTGGTTGTGCAACACTGAGGTCAATGTAGGTGTTAGCCAGGTTGATACGCACGTGTAGTCCCATACCAACTGCTTGCCATTCTTCCAGGGGTTCACTGTGATACCATCCGGCGACCAAATATATATATATATATATATATATATATATATATATATATATATATATATAATAACAATTATTTATTGTGTGATTATTCAAAATTTTTATATTTATAATGAATTGAGCATGATTATCATGAGGCCATGTCTAGCCTTGTCACGTTGCTTATATTCCTTTATTACACACAAATAATAATAATAAATAATAGCAATGCTATTGTAATTAAAAAAATACTAATAGCATACAAATTATATAATAATAATACACTAATATACAGTACATTATGCAAGGCCTAACTGATATTAAGAACACTTAACATATAGAACAAAAATGTCATAGCATTTTAAGTCACGCTCTTTCGAAAAAGATAAATTACTATACAAGACTATTGAAAAATAATGTATGTGGATTTTTTGTATTATATTATTTTTAACGCTTATACTAAATGCTTATCTACCTAGAATTTAAATTCCGGCTGTAACGTTGTCCTTGTTTATTATAAAACATTATTGTTGGAACAGTAATCCACTCAACCTGTTTTATATACAGTATATTGAATTCATTCCCTATGTCTCCTTTTTCCTGGACTTTATTGCGAATTTAATTCTCGACATTGGTTTGGTGTTGGGCTTAAGGCCTTTCAACTTCTGGAAGGTTATTAAGGCCGCCACAACAGCTTACCTATGTTCAAGCTTATTAGTCTTGGTCAAGTCAAGGGCTATGTTCAAGACAGTCTTGAACTAGTACAGGAGTAAAGTCAATTCTTAATGTTCACCGACAAGCTGGGTACACTTCTCGACGGCGAATATCAGATATAACTATCGAATACTTGATCTTCCCTGAAACTTAATTAAGTAAATGTGCACGTCAACTTTCCCACAGCGCCATTGAAAGCCAATCAACTGCCAAAGGGTTATTAAGGCCACCACGCAGTTTACTAACCAACCAGTAAGTGTACTTTAGTCCTATACATTGTTCAGGAATGAAGTAAACTCTAAATGTATATACACCGAGAAAGTGGACACATCTCGGTGTATTTAATATATCTTTTTAGTTATAATGCCATCTGCGTCTTTGGGCGTAAGTAGACGCACAGGCGATTAACATCTGTGTCCCAGCTTGGCTTTAGGCTTCAACTACAGGCTTGCCAACCTCTTGAAATTTACACAAGTTAAATTGTATTTGATAGAATAAAATGTATAATTATATTATCAAGAAAGCATCTTTGTAGTTAAATTATACTACTTAGCTTCTAAAATGAATAATAGTACAATTGCATTGTGTTGAAAACTTAAAAAAAAAGTGCACCTCAATACAGCGTCTGCTCACACAGCACCAAAATTCCACAGAACGGAACCTATTAAATTACTTGATCGCTATATACATATACACCTTCTTTATCCTCCCTCATTCTCCCTCTTTCCTAAACAAGGCTTCCTTAAGGCCGATGATAGCGAGGAGAATCTTCTTGCGGTGGCCGAGCATGTAGACCCCCATGAGCTGCAGGTCTCGCTTGGTGAGCCCGAGGGCCGCCAGGGGACAGTAGAGGCCGTTCTGGTGGAAGTTCTCCACGTAGTCCGGCAGACCCAGGCCCTCCAGCCACTCCTGAATCGTCTCCGGCACCTCGTCAGGAACTGGAGGAGGTCTCCTCACCTGCAGGTAACCACACCAGTGGGATGAGGAAACGGGAATGTATATTAATTAGCAGGTTGATGTGGTAGCCGGTGTTGTGGTGTCAACCGCGGGAGGGTTGCTTAGTCACCATGACACTGATCAACCAGCTAACATATTTTAGTCCTAATTATAGTTCAGAGTTAAAGTAACGTCTGTGTATATATTCTGAGACGCTCAATACACTTCTCGGTATATATTCCTTCATGAAGTCGGGTGAATCTAGTGGAATTGAACTCCAGGCAGATAAAAATTGCCGAATGAGAATAATAAATGATTGGCAACGGGTGGATTTATCGTTTGACATTAACTAATTATTACTTATATATGGCAAGGCCATTTAGGCATGAAACCAGCAACCAGTAGATATTACTAGCCTATTTTTTACGTAGTACATTGCAAATTAATTTTGTAGTTTAGTATTTTGTTTCCATGCAGAGCGATAGAGCGATTTTGTTTCCCAAATGAGCAATATATATTTCTTCATTTCCGTTAAGTTCAAAGTTTTACGAAAAGATTCCTTTGAACTTCAGAGCCATTAAGTTATATTTTCCTTCTTGGAATATTAAATTTGTTTGAAAGGTAGTCAAATATTGGATCACGACCCAAATTTAATTTGACATATTTTGTTTATTATGCATCCCAAGCAAACCCTGTGTGTGATAGAGCAAAGGTCATATAGGCATATAATAGATCCAGGTACTTGGCTCACACTATCCTTATGCCAAAACAAGTTACTTTACAATTGACTAGGGTACGACTATTAATAAACATTTTAAATAATGAATGAAGTTATTATATATGAAGCATTTGGACATTTCTTTAAAATTGTTGACATCAATTATCTAATGTTTTTTGTTGCACTTTCATACATATTGAAGTAAGAGGGGGAGAATAATTTTACTGTCAGAGGTTGGAGTTGGTTATTTCTTCCTTAGTATGTGATGGATATTTGGTTGGATCTACTGTACTACAGTGGGTGGTGCATATTTGGTTAAACCTATTCTACTGGGTGGTACATATTTGCCTATCTACTCTAGTGGGTGGTACATATTTGCCTATCTACTCTAGTGGGTGGTACATATTTGCCTATCTACTCTAGTGGGTGGTACATATTTGCCTATCTACTCTAGTGGGTGGTACATATTTGGTTATATCTACTCTACTAGGTGGTACATATTTGGTTATATCTACTCTAGTGGGTGGTACATATTTGGTTATATCTACTCCAGTGGGTGGTACATATTTGGTTATATCTATTTCCGTAGGTGGTACATATTTGCCTATCTACTCTAGTGGGTGGTACATATTTGGTTATATCTACTCCAGTGGGTGGTACATATTTGGTTATATCTACTCTAGTGGGTGGTACATATTTGGTTATATCTACTCTAGTGGGTGGTACATATTTGGTTATATCTACTCTAGTGGGTGGTACATATTTGGTTATATCTACTCCAGTGGGTGGTACATATTTGGTTATATCTACTCTAGTGGGTGGTACATATTTGCCTATCTACTCTAGTGGGTGGTACATATTTGCCTATCTACTCTAGTGGGTGGTACATATTTGGTTATATCTACTCTAGTGGGTGGTACATATTTGGTTATATCTACTCCAGTGGGTGGTACATATTTGGTTATATCTACTCCAGTGGGTGGTACATATTTGCCTATCTACTCTAGTGGGTGGTACATATTTGCCTATCTACTCTAGTGGGTGGTACATATTTGGTTATATCTACTCTAGTGGGTGATACATATTTGGTTATATCTACTCTAGTGGGTGGTACATATTTGGTTATATCTACTCTAGTGGGTGGTACATATTTGGTTATATCTACTCCAGTGGGTGGTACATATTTGCCTATCTACTCTAGTGGGTGATACATATTTGGTTATATCTATTTCCGTAGGTGGTACACGTTTTGGTTATATATATTTGTGTCTGGTACATGTTTGATTATTTCAGTGGGTGGTCCATATTTGGATATATCTACTTCATTGGGTAGTTTATATTTAGTTATATCTACTTCAGTGGGTAGTGTATTTTTTGGCTATATATACTATAGTGGGAGATGCCTATCTAGCTATATATGCTGAAGTGGGAGGTGTACATTTTTTCAATTATATAATTCTCAGTAAACCAATTTTTCATATCACAGAGCATTAGCTATAAACCCCCAATGTTATACTGTACTTTTTTGTTTATATTAAGTTATATACAAATACAATGATAATATTTACATCAGTTTACAAGGGAAAATATTACATTCCTATATATTTTATATAATTCTCAGTAAACCAATTTTCCGTACATTTGGTTATATCTACTATAACCTACATATTTGAGGTGCTGGTGCATATGTGATTATATCTACTATAGTGGGTGGTGCTTATTTGGTTATATATATACTAAAATAGATGGTACATATTTGGTTATATCTACTATAGTGGATGGTGCTTATTTGGTTACACTAAAGTAGATGGTACATATTTGGTTAAATCTACTACAGTAGGCAGTAAATATTTGGTTGTATCTACTTATGAATAACACATATTTGGTTGTATCTACCTCAATGGGTGGTGCATATTTTATTATACAGTATCTACTTCCGTAGTTGATGCATTTTCCAAGGTACAGTATATTTGTAGCCTAACTGAAGCTGAGCATTGGTAGCATTTTAGTGTTGCTGATCACATAGGATGGACAACAGATATGTGGTTCTTCTAATGTTATTGAGATATGAATACACACAAAGAAATGATGTATTTAAAGCTATTCACACCCCGTTCAACACTGTGTTTAACTGTTATTCTTCACAAAATAAAATCGGGATATAACTTCACATTCTTGGTGAAAATATTTATATTTCTCCCTGTACTGAAGTAATAACGTTCACACAAATAGGCATATTCAGAAAAATATTTTAACAATATAAATACATACAGATATAAAGGCATTGTCTATAAATAGAAATGGAAATAGGCTTACAAATATTGACATTTGTAGCATTAAATTCTTATATTTCTCCTGAATATAATAAATTTGGTTGACTGACATTCATATAATGCTTCATGGATTGTCTTTTAAGTTAGAAACTGTACCATTCTTCCTGTTGTGACAAGGCTATTATTTTTAACATGGTACTTCGGCCATGTAGATCCGCACCCCCCCTTCTTGTAACTTCAGTGGGTGCACCGTAGAAGCCATGAACTCTTTACAACTACACCCTTGGTGTAGTTGTATACTTGTCACGAAGTGTTTGAGCGTTTTAATGAATATTCTAAGATTAGGGTGTGCTCAACTTGAAGAGCCATACGATTCTCTTCCCATTAGGATAGTGCAGCTTGGAGTACAGCTCCAGAATTCTGTTCGACCACAAATTTTGTCTTTTTAAATCGTCTAAGGGGTTTTTGAAGGGATTGTTCAAATTGCTTGAGTTGCGAGAGCCCCCCACAGCTTGACACTGGGTCTTCTGTGGTACTCTCAAATATTTGTTTAGAAGTTTTATTAGAATTTCCTTTACGAGCCCGTAGGATGTTAAGAAACTGATTACAAATGTGTACATGACATCCTGGAAGGCCGGACATGTGTTCTGGTCATCAAGCCTGAATGATTACTTTTAGCCTGTGGTTACACTCTTGAGTGTAAAAAGTTGAGTACAGTATTTTGCAGCATATACTTCAGCATTACATGATACGATGTTTTGGGCTGGTCAGAGAAACCCGAGCTTAAATAATGCTTGGCATGTAGCGAGCGGGTAGCAGACGCAGCGAGCTCCACTCCCATCCCATCCTATTTAGACTGCGGAGTGTTTCCATAAAATTTCTGCAGCGTCGTCTCACAAAAAGAGTAGGCTACACCGAGTAGGCTACTGTCCACTGTAGCCCTATATATGTATTGACTTTGGACTTGTCAGTAATGTAATGTATTGATTGGTATCTATTTCAGGTTTGTTAATGTGAGAACGATTTGCATTCTTTTTTGTAGCCTCATGCAGCCGGGCACCTAGCAGTGAATTTCGTGACCTGTAATCAGGAATGCAGGATGGAAGGGACCTGTACGTCCACGGAGAGGTTACTCTCAGACTAAAATAGACCACACTAGCTGATATTTTCTTTTACTATTGCTAGTGTTAAAATGATGGGCGAGTTTCCATATATTAGGAATCGCCTCTGTTCGAATACTGCATTTAAGCACAAATAAGTATATAGTTTATGCACATATATGAACTCAGTCCTGCACATGGAGTGTGCCGAGAGATAAATGTTGCCGCGCACATAGTTCTGGCGCACATCTTGCCCCCCCCCTCCACATGGAGTGTGCCGAGAGATAAATGTTGCCGCGCACATAGTTCTGGCGCACATCTTGCCCCCCCCTCCCCCAAACTAAAAAAATAACTGGTAGGTCGCGCGTCGCGGGCCCAAGCCAGAACAAGAAAGGAATCAAAATCACGTGTTGAAAAACGCATTCAGGCAAGTCTTAAATAATTCCAAAGCTGGCTTCAAATGCACGAGCTAAAATATTACATGAAGTAATTCTATTATTTCAATTGCCTTAAGCGTTAATCTATAGTTTTTAATGCATTGACCATATTAATTGCAGTCATCGGGGAGGGTGAACCCGTCATGCGAACTGCACGTACCGTGGAGAGGAAGACCATAGGAAAACCTGAGGACAGGTTGTGTAAACCTACACAAGTAATTGCCATGTATTGTATTGAATAACCTCTCGGTTTCCTCGCCATCTGGAAATTATTGCTAATCTACGGGCTCACCATAGCCCGTGCTACTTGGAACTTTTTGTTCCAAGTAGCGAATCTTAAACAACAACAAACAACATTGCTAATGTTTGCTGATAAAGATTTGTCAGCAAGACGTGATATATTTGCATCGATATTCCCACGTGGGCCCTAAGCCTCTGACTGGCCCATTAAATTTAAGTTGGTAATCCTCGAACTATGGTATCATTGTCAATTACGTTATCACTTTATTTACTAATTGTATTTTTCGATACTAATGTGAGAGTAATTAGATAATCATTATTGACCCTCGGGGATGGAACGTCTTTGTCGTCATTACTCTCAAGGGGAAAAGGTGAATGAAGTACTTTGAGAAAAGTTGTGGTGTAAATAGTTGTGTGTAGGCGTACCACTTTCGTGGAGAGGAAGCCAGTTAGACATATTGAGGGCCCCGTTGACAAGGCCGAGGTTGTCTACGTGGTCACCCAACCAGTCCTGGCATTAACCTGACTGACCTAGTGACGGACAATCCATCAACTTCTCCACGCCATGGGCTGAAACCACGTTTCACCAACGTTTGGAACATAACCGAGTTCAGTTAAGCAAAAATATGACTTAACCCATCGGTAATAAGTATTTTTTTTTAATTTACACCAGGTGAAGCTATCCTCGAGTCCGTCAAAGTTATTACAGGTGTCACTAAAGAAAACTGGATTCGAATTACAGGTGTCACTAAAGAAAACTTTGGATTCGAATTAACTCACCAGGTCGAACTCGAACTTGATGGCCATTCTGTGTAGGGGTTCAGTGATGCCAACCCCGGCCAGGTCCAGCGCGTCCATGTGCGCAGCCGTTGGTAGGTCGTATCTGCCGGAGAGTTGGGACACGTTACTCATACTGGGAGTAACACGTCACTGTCTTGGGGTAACACGTCACTGTCATGGTGTAACACGTCACTGTCATGGTGTAACACGTCACTGTCATGGTGTAACACGTCACTGTCATGGTGTAACACGTCACTGTCATGGTATAACACGTCACTGTCATGGGATAACACGTTACTGTCATGGTGTAACACGTCACTGTCATGGAGTAACTCGTCACTGTCATGGTGTAACACGTCACTGTCATGGTGTAACACGTCACTGTCATGGGATAACACGTCACTGTCATGGTGGCGGGTGGCTTCGTAGCACAAGGCGATGCTGGGTTATCTTGAATTTCCAGAAATTTTTTTCCTAGATCCCACTGCTGCTACCAGTATTCGTTGCCTTGTGGGGGGTTGAATATTATACACCGTAGTCGCTTCTTGTAGATTTATTAACTGAGACAACAGATATATATCTGGCCAGCCGAGGTCCTACTACTCTGGGTCTGTGGAGATAACTGACTACTGCAAGCATGGCTTGATGCTCCTCTGTCTGGCATGACGTCAGAGGCCTACTCGCTTGTGATTGGTTATGTTCCAACTGGCGGGGAATTTGAATATAATAGTAACACGTCACTGTCATGGTGTAACACGTTACTGTCATGGTGTAACACCTCACTCTCATGGTGTAACACCTCACTGTCAAGGTGTAACGCGTCACTGTCATGGTGTAACACATTACTGTCATGATGTGACACCTCACTGTCATGGTGTAACACATTACTGTCATGATGTGACACCTCACTGTCATGGTGTAACACCTCATGGGATAACACGTTACTGTCATGTTGGGGGATCATGTCACTGTTATGAGGATAGCGCATCACTGCTATTCGGAACAAAAATTTCCAAGTAGCACGGGCTATGGTGAACCCGTAGTGGACTGACACAGGAGCGGGGCTGTATGCGGTCTCTTTGTGACGTGAACAGTTGTTGTTTTAGATTTAGCTACTTAGAAAGAAATGTCCGTGTAGCAGGATATATTGAGCCGTAATTAAGTTTGGTTGTTTGCAATAACCTTGTTACTGTGATAGTTGAGTCAAAGTTTTAAATGGTGGTGGGGTTTCCTCCTTTTTCCCGTTTCTTTTCCGCTTCTGTTTTAGCGCACTGGTTTTAGTCCTGTTTTAATAACATTATCTTGGTAGCGGATGTAGGTGCACAGTGTTCACTAGTGTGTCCCATTCTTCAACTGCTTTTCTAATCATTGTAGTCGCTGTGGATTTTGCATCTAATGCAGCTGCTGTCGTTGGTTGAATGTTGAGTTTGATGCGCAGGGCTTCAGTAGCTTCACATTCCAGTAAGTAGTGCAATAGTGGCGCCTCTGCATCTGTTCCACAGACGTGACACTCTTTAACTATTGGGTTGATTACCTCCCAGCAGCACTTGTAACTAAGTCTGAGTCTGTGTATGGCTACTGCAATGTCTCTGGATATCTTTTTGCCAGGCTTGAAAGAATAGTACCCAGTGGCTTGTTCGTACCATATCGCAGTGGATCTTCCTTCCGCTACTTTGGCTCTGTGGCGACTTTTGATAGTTGGGAGTATTTTCTTCTTGATTTGCTCCTTAATCTGTGAGAAACTTGGAGTTATTTGAATCTGTACAACAGGTAGAGCAGCGGCAGTTTTTGCTAGTGAGTCTGCCTTTTCATTACAATCTATGCAAATGTGACTTGGTAACCAATTTAGGGTGATTGACATCCCTAGATTATGGGCTTCTTTTCCTATATGTTGGATTTCTGTAAGGAGTTGTATATTATCTCTGTGTTGACTGGATAACAATGCCTGGAGCGAAGATTTAGAGTCTGTATGCATGAAGACATCATGTAAATTATTCTCAATTGTATAGTTTATGGCCTCCTTCAGGGCATATTATTCTGTCTGCAATGTTGAGCACCCACCATTCATGCTCCAGTAAGCTTCATGGTTGTTAGTGTAAACTGCTGCCCCAGCAGAACCTGTTTCTTGATCAACTGATCCGTCTGTGAAGATGTGTGTCGTATTAGGTCTTGAGATCTATTTGTTGTTATTTGACTGCTTTGAGCCTCTGCGGGTCACATGCTGATTTTTTAACTGGTAATCCTTCAATGATTATCTTTGAACAAGAATGAAAATATTGGATTTATACCACTGGGAGGTCAGGTACATACAATTAGGTGAGAAGAAGGAATGTTTAGAGGCATGGATCAATAAGCGATACATACGAAGATTAGTCAGATTAGAAGTTCAATGTAATGGGCAGTGACATCATCGTTGGCATCTTGGAAGGCAAAGATGTTAACTATGATGTCACTGCCCAGAACACCATGCCCATTACACCTAACTAATGGGTGTAAAAATGTTAAGTAAAAAAAAAAGTGGCCAATACAGCTTTTGAATGATTTAAGATAAAAGATGTAGCAAATAAAAGGTAGTATTCTATTACCCAAGATATTGCTGGATTAATAATTCACACAGGGGGGACTGTGAGAAACATGATGAACTATATCATCACACTTAAACATGGACACTAAATTCCCAAGTTACTGACAGCAAGAGCGATGGAAGGAGCGGCAGATGAGAGAAATTGAAGCAACCTCATGCCAGGAAGCAAATGACACATACAGGATAACTTGATAACATTGAGGAGAAGGGTATGATAGAGAGCACGCAGTCCATGATATACAAGTTACCCCTTCCATTTGAGGAGAGAAGAGTATGGAAGACAATGATGTATAGGTTACCCGTGTCTGTTGAGGAGTGAGTAATACTGCACGAAGCCAATATCAAGAAGAAAATTTCGCAGTGCCTGGCGATCCTTATTGGGAGTGGAGGCTGCTGGGGGAGGAGGCGAGGTTGGGCTCTTCACCATGGATGTTGGCCGACTTCTGACGCGGGCCAGGAGAGAGTCGCGTATACGGCGCAGCTGTGTCGAATGTTTCCGCGACACCGCCAGCTGCTGCAGGTTAAGGTACTGCTGTAGAAGCTCAATTTCTTCCTCGCCGCTCCCCTCACCCGTCCAGTACTGCTGAAGGGAGGAGCATCCCATGGGCCGCGTAATTGTCTTCTGCTGCTCTCTCCTACACGGGGATTCATCATCTCTGATCAAACTAGGGGAGGAAAGTCTGGAGGCTGGGGAGTCTGGGGTGACTTTCTTGGTGCTCGGGTCCTTCTTGGGGGCGAGGTGGGGAGGGTGGTGAGGCGTGGGGCAGGAGACGCAGGCGCGCCTCCTTCACCTTACGTCGTAGAGCCTCCAGAGGCATAAACTGGGTTGCTGAGGCCACGCTGAAGACGGTACCTGGCAGACACAGAGAGAGATATTCCCATATTATTGAAGTGTCCACCTGAGCAATTATATACAAAATCTGATAACCTTCCTCATAACCACCCCAAAATCTAACTTCTATTATCTGTGTTCCTTGCTAAATTAGGTAGGAAAAGCATACAAGTCTCATTTGAAATTTGGTTTTGGTCTGTACGAATATTTTCAAATTTTCTGCATACTTACAGGTAATGGATGTGAAGTGCTTCGCGGCACTAGTTCACATAACCCAAGGTTCTAGCATCTGCAGCACTGCTACTGAATGAGGGGGTAAGGTGTTCTTATATAGCAGAGTTTGCAGGCAGAGCTTCAGCTCCTGGGCACAGCATTTTCAAGTTCCAGACATCTAATGCAGTTCATAGGAGTGTGACAGAACTGATATTACAACCTTTATGGGAGGAGAGATTGGCGAGTCTCAGTTTCGCTCTCTGGTGAGATGCAGGGCGAGGAGATAGAGACAGGGCGAGGGGAGAGATACAGGGCGAGGGGAGAGATACAGAGCGAGGGGAGGAACGTTCATATATATTATATATATGAATATATAGTATACATATATATATATAGTATATTGCATCAGGATATTAGTACTTCTCTCTATCAGTACAATTTTATGACATAGTATAGCGGGTAATAGGAACTACATATAATTAGTGATAGTATATCTGCTAATATATTTTCTATATATTCTGAATTATCATTATATATGTTTATATAGCTATTATATATATTAAGTAGTATATAATTATATCATATATCTGAAGTATAGTATAAAAGGTTATTCTCTTAGGTATATATGATATATTGATATATATTTATAATATTATTATAATATAGATTTATATATTTATACATATTATTCATAATAATACTATATGTATAGATTAATATGACTGTATATCCATATTAATAGTATGGAGGTATCAAGGCGGGTGTCTCCAGCCTATTGCGTAGAAATATATAGTGTAGTATATTTAATATATATCTTGGTGTAGTCTACTATCTTCGCGTATAGCTTCATTATAATGACATGATCTATATATCTATTAGTATTCTAATTATTATATATTATTATATATTTTATAATCTTCTCTATATGATAGTATGATCATTTATGATATCGGTATTGAATAGTCTATCTATTACTCTATATTTCATCTAGGTCTTTATATAGGGGTCTCATTTCATCTCTAGCTCTTCTATCTACATCATGGTGCAGCTAATATCGTCTCTATCTCCTCGATTGCATGTGGAGATCAAAATTATCATGTTCCCTCTAATTCTCCTCTCTTCAATCTATGATATTCCTACTCTCTCTGGAGTTCAGGTTAATCTAGTATAGGTCCTTGATATCTCTCTAGATATGCTAGTGTCGCTTTATCTAATATCTTATATATCTATCTCACTTCTCACATCCATTACCTGCATAATATTGGTATGCTCTAAAATGATACCGTAAGGCTGTGTGTAAAGCATAAATACGGCTGACGCAAATCGTAAAATTACTCTACTCATGTCTGCTCCTCTTCTCTAGTTCGGGTCATCTCATCGCTTCGTCATATACTATGGTCTAGGGGTAGGCTAAATTCATACTCTCTCTCCTCACTCCTATCTCATGTCTCTGCTCTGATCTCTCTCAGGTCTAGCATCTGCGTCTCTCTCTCTTTCATATATGTATATAAGTAAAATGTCAGTTCATTAGGTGCGTGGGCCTTATCCATTCTCAGAGAAGGAACAGGAGCCTTCGGTCTCCTAGCTGTGTTATACAGAGGACCCGACCCATGGCTGGGGGGACACTTCCCGATGTTTGGCAGTGGTCCCTAATTCCGCCTTGGGCACAGCGCCTGGATCAGCATCGGGACCCATAAGTATTGTGGTGATGATCATCTGCGCCTTGGTGTGTGCCGGCCGGCACTAAGATCTCCACCAGAGCAACCGTGTATTTTGCGGCACAAGGCAACGGGCAGAGCAACGAAAGTGCCGGCAGCGCAGTATGTAATACTACATGCTAGTCGGGCGTCAGATACAGGGAAAGTATTGCCAGAGCACTAAGGGGGCAGGTGCACGATTGACATCAGTCATAAGAGAGTGTGATTTCTACAGGCGGGGTGTACCAGTGCACAAAGATATAGAACATCGGCATCTTATGCAGGGACCTGTGAAAGAGCCAAAAACCCGCAGATGAGTCACCCTGGCAATCCAGTGTGAGAGATGAAGGTAGGCGTGTCTGTTATGGATATTACACCTGTGCATAACTACATGTTGCTGTACCTAGTGTGTAGGGGCGTGTACAGTGTCTCACGTTAGAGGGAGGGTTGGAGCAGGCCACCGTATTCAGGGGGAAGACACCACAGAATCCCACGAGGTACGACTGGTGAAATCACACATCACAACGGGAGGGGGGGTTATTACAGGTTCGTGTGCGCACTGATACTGGCGGTCGAGGCTCTGTGCGCCTGGAGGTAAGCAGTGTGCACTTCCAGGTATGTTTTACAAGGGGAGTGTGGTGAGGGACTCATTGGGAAACTAGAGACCCAAGAGCAGCCAGTTTCTTTTCCCGCCGCAGTGTCGCAGTGTGCAGAGGGGAATGCGTGTCGTACCTGGATTACGCACCCAAACCTGCGCGAGGAGCTGTCCGAGGTCATCGAACGCTGATTTTAATTGTTATATATTGTGTGTGTGTGTGTGATAATCTCTGTAAACTCTATAATTATTAATATACAAGGAGGGGTATAGTACAGGAATTAGTAATATATAGTGTAAAGATATATCTAGTTTCATGTAATTATGACTAGATATAAAATAGTATAGGAATATATATATGCAATAATATATATATTTATATAATAGTTATTATATTATATATATATATTAGTTATGACTATATATTATATATATATTATAGATCTATATATATATATTATATAATTTATATAATAAATTATATATAATTATATAATATTATATATACTTATATAAGTAAGATGCTAAATATATATTAGGTTATAAATATATCTTATATATATTATATATATATATTTCTATAGTCGGTAATTTATATATGAAATGATAGAATTAATTCTCGTATTTCATATCTAGTTATATATCGTTATATGAATTGTATATCAGTATAATTATATATTAGATATAATATTTATATTATATATATATTATATATAATCAGTTTATTAATTATATATAGTGGATATCCTCAGGGTAGGAGTATATAGCTCCTATATGTATATATGAATAGAATACATACTATATTATATAAAATATTATATATGATAATACTAATATTCTATATTAGTATATTCTAGGTAAGTATACTATCAATATTATCGTATGTGTACTTAATTACTGATAAAATATATATTAGATAATATAACAATGAGACTATAATATTGAAATAAGTATATCTATAATGTCTCATTATATATATAATTGTATAGATATTAAAATAAGTATATTGATGTATATAGTATACATGTGTATATATCTAAAAGATTTTATAGATATAGGTTTAATCCTATATTATAGTATATGATTATGAGTTAATTTTGAGTAGGGTAATTAAGATATATATATATCTAATATAATATATATATATTCTATATCGATATATCTCTCCTTATCTCTGCTATTAGGTATCTCGATATATATATGGTACCCGGATACATAGGTATCTAATTTATCTTCTATCTCATAATTAGTATTATAAGTGATAGGATCTTATATTATAGTATTC
>WNGS01092210.1:23088617-23106420 GCA_020271785.1 Procambarus virginalis
CGTGAAAATAATTTGGTGGTTCTTGCTGTTGAAGGACAGAGGTCGTTACTATTATGACTGCGACACTGGTTCCAGGAAATGTATGTAGGTATGTGTGTGTGTGTGTGTGTGTGTGTGTGTGTGTGTGTGTGTGTTGTGTGTGTGTGTGTGGGTGAGTGAGTGAGTGAGTGAGTGAGTGAGTGAGTGAGTGAGTGAGTGAGAGAGAGAGAGAGGAGAGAGGAAGAGAGAGAGAGAGGAGAGAGAGAGAGGAGAGAGAGGAGAGGAGAGAGAGAGGAGAGAGAGAGAGAGAGAGAGAGAGAGAGACGGGTCGGGAATCAGTTAAATTAAATAGACAACTAAAGGTTAGAAAAGCGGAGTCCAAGAGCTAACAGCTCGACCCTGCAAGAACAAATAGTAAATACACACGCATACACACACACGTACAATCCCACACGCATATGCGGTTGACTTCCGGCCGAGGCAGGAAATAAATGGCCAGTTTCCTTGACCTGATGTCTATGTTCACCCAGCACTAAACCGGTATCTTGGGAGTAAACACCTGCTACGGGCTGCATCCTGGGGATGCATATCTGTGTGGTTGTTGTTGTATGATGGAGGACAAATACAACGGGAGTCAATACATTAGACCAGCGTTCGTTATTTTTAATTTGAAATAGTGTTTAAAAATAAAAAAAAGTGTCCTCATCGAGGCCACTAGAGTGTTAGAGGCCCTAAGGTAAATTCAAGTAAAATGCCGATAATTTTTATATTTTATTTATATATACAAGAGTTTTTACATTCTTGTAAAGCGTTCCGCGAGCGTTGTCATGGGTTCGTATCCTGGCCGGGGAGGATTTACTGGGCGCAATATCCTTAACTGTAGCCTCTGTTTAACCAACAGTAAAATGTGTACTTGGTTGTAACAACGATTCTTCGCGCGGGATCGTATTCCAGGGACCTGTCCCGAAACGCTACCGTACTAGTGGCTGTACAAGAATGTAACAACTCTTGTATATATCTCAAAAAAAAAAGCACTAGCACGCATAGCGTTTCGGGCGGGTCCTTAAACCTAATCCTCTAATGAGAATAACACCGACGCCCAAGGAGGTCGACTCAAAAGTGCAGGGTAGCCTAGGAGAGCGACTCAAAAGTGCAGGGTAGCCTAGAAGAGCGACTCAAAAGTGCAGGGTAGGCTAGGAGAGCGACTCAAAAGTGCAGGGTAGCCTAGGAGAGCGACTCAAAAGTGCAGGGTAGCCTAGGAGAGCGACTCAAAAGTGCAGGGTAGCCTAGAAGAGCGACTCAAAAGTGCAGGGTAGCCTAGGAGAGCGACTCAAAAGTGCAGGGTAGCCTAGGAGAGCGACTCAAAAGTGCAGGGTAGCCTAGAAGAGCGACTCAAAAGTGCAGGGTAGGCTAGGAGAGCGACTCAAAAGTGCAGGGTAGCCTAGGAGAGCGACTCAAAAGTGCAGGGTAGCCTAGAAGAGCGACTCAAAAGTGCAGGGTAGCCTAGGAGAGCGACTCAAAAGTGCAGGGTAGCCTAGAAGAGCGACTCAAAAGTGCAGGGTAGCCTAGAAGAGCGACTCAAAAGTGCAGGGTAGCCTAGGAGAGCGACTCAAAAGTGCAGGGTAGCCTAGGAGAGCGACTCAAAAGTGCAGGGTAGGCTAGGATGACAACAATTTAGGGGTAGCCTAGCGGGAGGGGGGCGACTAATGAAGTTGGTGGTGAGTTCTTGACAGTCAGAAAGTAATCTAACTGGTCTATGAGAGCATGCGTCAGCCAGTCAGTAAGGCAAACTGTGCAACCTGTTCTCTTACAAAATGTGGCATTTCGCTCGGATCCGTTACATAAGGCCAACAATTATCGTACTAGAAAATGGAAGCGACTCGCGAAAGTGACGTGCTCTCCCGTTTTCTGTTTTGGGTCCTCTGGCTTAGTCTAGTAGGTTAGGAGAGGACATTTAAATTTACCGTTTTCCTGATGTGAAAATTGACCGTCCTTAGGAGGACGGGCTGATCTGTGTGCTTGTCTGCCAGTCAGTATGGCAATCTGTGTGCCTGTCAGCCAGTCAGGCAATCTGTGTTCCTGTCAACCAGTCAGTAAGGTAATCTGTGTGCCTGTCAGTCAGTCAGTAAGGTAATCTGTGTGCCTGTCAACCAATTAGTATGGCAATCTGTGTGCCTGTCAGCCAGTCAGTAAGGTAATCTGTGTGCCTGTCAACCAATTAGTATGGCAATCTGTGTGCCTTTCAGCCAGTCAGTAAGGCAATCTGTGTGCCTGCCAGCCAGTCAGGCAATCTGTGTGCCTGTCAACCAGTCAGTAAGGCAATCTGTGTGCCTGTCAACCAGTCAGTAAGGCAATCTGTGTGCCTGTCAACCAGTCAGTAAGGTAATCTGTGTGCCTGTCAACCAGTCAGTAAGGCAATCTGTGTGCCTGTCAGTCAGTCAGTAAGGCAATCTGTGTGCCTGTCAGCCAGTCAGTAAGGTAATCTGTGTGCCTGTCAACCAGTCAGTAAGGCAATCTGTGTGCCTGTCAGTCAGTCAGTAAGGTAATCTGTGTGCCTGTCAGTCAGTCAGTAAGGTAATCTGTGTGCCTGTCAGTCAGTCAGTAAGGCAATCTGTGTGCCTGTCAGTCAGTCAGTAAGGTAATCTGTGTGCCTGTCAGTCAGTCAGTAAGGTAATCTGTGTGCCTGTCAGTCAGTCAGTAAGGCAATCTGTGTGCCTGTCAACCAGTCAGTAAGGCAATCTGTGTGCCTGTCAACCAGTCAGTAAGGCAATCTGTGTGCCTGTCAACCAGTCAATAAGGCAATCTGTCGGATAGATGATCAAACAGTAAGCTCATCATCCCTAACTTTATCGTCCACCAACATCCTGTCAGTCAACCACTCATCAATACGTTTGCCTTCTCTTCGTCCAGCCCGTCCTCCAAAGGTTTCCTAACGTCAAGAAACTGTCGTGCTTAAGTGCCCTTATCCTAACTTACCAGAGGACCAAAACAGAAAACGGGACAGTACGTCAATTTCGCGAGCCGTTACCAATTTCTTGTACGACGATTTTTGGTCATAGGTAAAGTTTACGTCAAAATGCGACACTCTACTGACTGATACACTTCCCATTTTTTTTTTACAGAAGACTACGTACTAATGACGTTAGCAGCTTTCCCTTCCCTATGTTTGTCTTAAGCCTTATTAAGTTGTCCCTGGAACACAACCTGTCAATTGGTGTACAACCACGTCCCCAATAACTGCTGAGTGAACAAGGGAAAACAGTTTTGGATCGGTGCCCAGTCGACTCTCCCTGCCTGGGACTTGAACCCGGCCAAAATCGGTGACAAGGTGCGGGGCGAGCGTGCTACCTCTCTTGTTGTTTACAGACGAGTAGTAGATGTAAACTCGTGAGTAGACTCCTTTTTTCAGGGATATTCCTGCGCGGGCCCTAAGCTTCTGGCTGGCCCACTATGTAGTAGACTCCTGACTATATATATACAGGGTTTGTCATTTCTTACGGAAGTATATTGCCACACTAAAGATATTTATACTCTGAACGACCTCTCAAGGTTAGTATCTGTCATTAGCTTTGTGTCTGGTGATAACAATCTTTCCAGAATTAGGACACCTTTAATACCTGGATAAGGTAAAGTCTTCAGGGCTGTTATCAATCTCTTCAGACACAAGCTGGTTAGGCTAGATCCCATACCCACGACTCAAATATTATTCAACTTCCGTAACTTGACCCTTGACCACTTTTTATGATGTGTGAGACAAATATAATGTTGGATTGCTTTCGATACATGTTTTAGTGAAGGCCACCAGAGCTTTTTGTTTCAAGTTCACCCTGTGTGTGTGTGTGTGTGTGTGTGTGTGTGTGTGTGTGTGTGTGTGTGTGTGTGTGTGTGTGTGTGTGTGTGTGTGTGTGTGTAAGTGTGCGTGTGTTCGTTCATCTGTTCGCGTGTGTGCGTGACAGACACCTCCGTCATATCGACCAGGCCTGACTTCTCATAAACCCACCCACCTCACACCGCATGATGTGAGTCACTTGGCAGTAGAGAGAGAATAATAGAGAGGAGAGAAAGAGAGAGAGAGAACGTACAATAGAGAGGAGAGAACGGTGAAGAGAGAGGGAGACTGGTGGAACGTGCGTTACATAGCCTCACGTGACGCGGCTTTATTTCAGCTTTCCTGAAAATCGCGTGAATATTTTCAAAAACTTAAAAACAAAATAGGCNTCCCACTCTGACTTGACTCCATTTATACTAACTCTCTGTTTCCTTTGGTATAGCCATGCCCTAATCCAGCTTAATATAGCACCACCAATACCATGAGCCTCTATCTTTTTAATCAGTCTTCATGTGCACTGTATCGAAAGCTTTGCTAAAGTCAAGGTACACAACATCACAATCCTTACCACTATCAACTGCCTCAACTATGCTAGAATAAAAAGATAACAAATTTGTTAAACATGAACGGCCATTTATAAAACCATGTTGCGACTCAATTATTAATTTATGTTTTTCAAGATGAAGACGAATTTTATTTTGCTATTATAGATTCGAGTAACTTTCCCACAATAGACGTTAGGCTAATTGGTCGATAGTTAGACGCAAGTGATCTATCTCCTTTCTTAAAAACTGGTATCACATTTGCAACTTTCCAAAACTCTGGCACTGTGCCTGACTCTATTGATTTATTAAATATGATTGACAGTGGGTCACAAAGCTCCTCTTTGCATTCTTTCAGCACTCTGGCAAACACTTCATCCGGCCCTGGGGATTTGTTTGGTTTGAGTTTTACTATTTGTTTAAGAACATCCTCCCTGGTAACTGCTAAACTCGTCAACCTGTCCTCGTCCCCACCCACATAGACTTGTTGGCTGAAGGCATATTGTTAAGTTCCTCTTTAGTAAATACAGATACAAAATTTATTAAAAATACTACTCATCTCTTCATCACTATCTGTTATTTGACCTGTCTCAGTTTTTAATGGACCTATCCTTTCCCTAGTCTTAGTTCGATATAACTGAAAAAACCCTTTAGGATTTGTCTTTGCTTGCCCTGCTATACGAACTTCATAGTTTCTTTTTGCTTTCCTTATCTCTTTTTTAACATTTCTAACTAGTTGTACGAATTCCTGTTCTAAAGTGACCTCCCCATTTTTAATCCTCTTGTACCAAGCTCTCTTTTTACCTATAAGATTCTTCAAATTCTTTGTTATCCACTTTGGGTCATTAGTAATCGATCTATTCAATTTGTGTGGTATACTACGTTCCTGTGCTTTGTTTAGAATATTCTTAAATACGTTATAAATTGAATCTACATCGAAATCCCCATTTACATCACCTATCGCTGGGTTCATGTCTCGCTCCAAGACCGGCCCACACCCCATACCCAAGACTTTCCAATCAATTTGACCCAAAAAATTTCTTAGGCTATTAAAATCAGCTTTTCGAAAATCTGGCACTTTAACAGAATTTTCTCCTACAGGTCTATTCCATTCTATGCCAAATCTGATTTCTTTGTGATCACTGTTCCCTAGCTCACTCCCTATTTCGATGTCATTAATTTGTGTTTCCCTGTTAGTTAACACTAAATCTAAAATATTATTTTCCCGTGTTGGTTCCTTAATGTGTTGCGTAAGAAAGCAATCGTCAATTAATTCTAGAAAATCTTCTGCTTCACTATTCCCTGTTTTGTTCAACCAGTTTATTCCACTCAAATTAAAGTCACCCATGACATAAATACTGTTAGATCTAGATGCCCTAGATATTTCATCCCATAGATGCTTTGCTTCCATTCTGTCTAAATTTGGTGGCCTATATATAACTCCAATTATAATATTATTTGCTTTTTCGTTTAATTCTATCCAAATAGTTTCTGTGTGTGGCTCAGTTTTGATTCCCTCTTTGAGACTACATTTCAAATTGTCCCTAACGTATATGGCTACTCCACCACCTCGTCTAATATATCTATCTGTGTGAAATAGTTTAAATCCATTTATTTGATATTCGGCTAATAGTTCTCTATTATCAACATTCATCCACGTTTCGGTAAGTGCAATAATATCTATTTTTTCTGTGCAGACAAGAGCATTTAATTCGTTAATTTATTTCTTAGACTTCTACTGTTTGTGTAATATACCCTAAGTGAATTGTTATTTTGAGGCCCTTCTCTTTCCCTGATCATTTTGCCAATTCCTTTCTCCCGCAAACACATACTTTTATTACATCCTTCCTCCAAATCAATTCCCATACCTCTATCTACTAACAGTTTAAACCCAAACAAACACCTCTAACCACTTCTTCCAACGATTTGCAACAGCAACAACCCCAGCTCTCGATAGATGCACCCCATCCCGAGCATACATTTCATTTCTTCCATAGAAGTGTTCCCAGTTTCTATATAAGATATTGCATTAGATTTGCAATATCTTTCCAGCCTGCAATTGACACCAAGTGCCCTCGACATCCATTCATTTCCCACTCCCTTTCTTGGAAGAATGCCACATATGATCGGGATTCCTCCCTTGCTCCTAACTAATTCTATTGCTGTCTTGAATTTCAGTATTAGTTCCTCACTTCTAACTCTCCCAACATCATTACCCCCTACACTAATACAAATATGGTTTGCTCCCATTTCCCGTCATAATATCTTTCATGTTTCCAACAATATCACCAATTCCAGCTCCCGGATAGCAAACTCTTAATCTGTTCCCCCTATCTCTGGCACAAAACGTTCTGTCTAAATACCTCACCTGGGAATCTCCCACAACCAAAACTCGCCTCGGTACCTCCTTAACTTTCTGAGCGCCCGGTGGGCCCGCGCTTCGCCGCTCCTTGCTGATTTCTTTTCGGAGTGAACCGCTGGCTCACCACAGCACTCGTCCTCCAACACGGCAAATGAATTTGCCGTCTTTAGGGCGTTTGTAGGCGGCCTTGTCAAGGTCTTCTTAAGACCCCTGTCCCCAACGACTCTCCATGACGAGGTCTTGTTTATCTTGGTCTTCTCCGCCTCCCCCCGACGCTTCAGCTGTCGCACCTCCTCTCGTAAGGAAAATCGTATGACTAACCATCCTGCGAGATGGGGACTTTCAGTATCACTGCTACCTTATTCACTCTTGTGTTCATATCCTCACAACGCACCCAGAGTTTGCCAGTGCAGACTTACTACTTATCACGTGCCTTTGTATGACTAACCTGTGTGATAGGGATTTTTAGCATCACGTAGCTAGTTTTTTGACACGCTGTACTCGTCACCTACACGCACTTAGCAGTCCCAACATGGTACGGCCCGCGGATCCACTCCCGATCCCCAGCACCGCCTCTTTGAGACACAGGAGTACCGACGTCACGGAGCTTCTTGTAACCTGTCACTTCCCCTCTGAATCATCCTCTTAGAAGTGTTCCAGTAGGTCCTTTACGTTGCCTTACGAGTGCTGCTTAGAGTAATGTCACTTCAGGTGGCTTAAACCTCACCTATGTGGGACCGACGTGCGATGCAACCTGTCGCGTTCTTCCCTAGTGACAGCGTTCCCGCCAACCGACTCTGGCGCCGACGTTATACTACGTCAGGTCCTGGGCACTCCCCGATTGGTCAAACTGGACACACCACCGCATCCGACCAATCAGATTGGCCAAAACCAGGAGACCCACGTCACCGCCTCTGGAGTACTTGTGGGAATTTGTCGTCTCCTCTCCATGGGAAGAATCGAGTCTAAAGATAATCATGGAAGGATTACCAGTTAAAAATCAGCATGTGACTCGCAGAGGCTCAGAGAAGTCATAGAACAACAAATGGAAACCATCTCAAGACCTACAACCACTAACATCTTCACAGACGGATCAGTTGATCAAGAAAGAGGTTCTGCTGGGCAGCAGTTTACACTAACAACCATGAAGCTTACTGCAGCATGAATAATGGGTGCTCAACATTGCAGATAGAATTATATGCCCTGAAGGAGGCCATAAACTATACATTGAGAATATTTACATGATGTCTTCATGCATACCAACTCTAAATCTTCGCTCCAGGCATTGTTATCCAGTCAACACAGAGATAATAAACAACTCCTCACAGAAATCCAACATATAGGAAAGAAGCCCATAATCTAGGGCTGTCAATCACCCTAAATTGAATACCAAGTCACATTGTCATAGATGGTAATGAAAGGCAGACTCACTAGGAAAACTGCCGCTGCTCTACCTGTTGTACAGGTTCAAATACCTCCAAGTTTTTCACAGATTAAGAGCAAATCAAGAAGAAAATACTCCCAACTATCAAAAGTCGCCACAGAGCCAAGTAGCGGAAGAAGATCCACTGCGATATGGTACGAACAAGCCACTGGGTACTACTCTTTCAAGCCTGGCAAAAAGATATCCAGAGACATTGCAGTAGCCATACACAGACTCGAACACTTCCGGAACAAGTGAACAGCATGTAAAAATTTATGAATGCGTCTGTGGGGTCGACCGCTGGATGTAATGTACTTGAGTCGAGGACGGGTTGGGTGTGTAAACCGTTTTTCATTCATAAACCCGAGGTTTGGCGGGTACATGGAATCACTTTTGGGTCTTTGTTTGGAGGACGGGCTGCACCGTGCTGCTTGGATTTTTTTTGTTCCGAGCAGCTGAACCTAAAACATCAACAACCCAACGACCTTTAACCTTAAATAATTCAAATATTTGACATTTTTTCTCCCTCTAAATGTTATTAAACAAAACTGGGTGGCTTCTTGTCTACTTATACGGGGGGAAGTATGGCACTTTGTGGCCGGATGAGGAACGGGCTTACGCGGTCCACGTACCAGTGAGTAATGTAAATATTGAATATATCTATAATACAATAATGGTGAACGCGTCCTCGCCGTGTGTGTTCCCTGACAACACGCTAGCCTCCAGTACAGACTGGTGCACTCATAGTCCATGGGATATAACATATGCAGACATCCTGAAATATGAATAATATACTGAAGGTATATTGAGATGCAGTTACAACAGATCCACCCAGTCGCTTTCTCAGTGAGACGATCAGAGTTCAAACCCACAGGAGAGCGGGACGACTGTTCAGCGTTGCTCTATTAAACGCCTGGTTGATGGGGTTCTGGGAGTACTTCTACTCCCCAAGCCCGGCTCGAGGCCAGGCTTGACTTGTGAGAGTTTGGTCCACCAGGCTGTTGCTTGGAGCGGCCCGCAGGCCCACATACCCACCACAGCCCGGTTGGTCCGGCACTCCTTGAAGAAAACAATCTAGTTTTCTCTTGTGGCAGGGGTGAGGGAGGGAGGGTACTGTGGCAGGGGTGAGTCTGTCCACCCAGTAGTATTTGCGGACTTTGTTTTAAGTAGGATTGTGTTCTGGTAAATTTGGCAATATAAAGCTTCAAATAAGCTGTTCAGGGGTGGGGGGGGGAGCTCTCAGCCTGTGAACATGGTGTGCACAATAAAGTACTACTCACAGGATGAGTATGTGGTGTACAATAAATTGCTACTCACAGGACGAGTATGGGATACACATAATGGTTTATGTGTAAACCAAGACTTTGAAAATGTAAGAAGCCTTACGAAACGCTTCTAGGCGTCAGACCAAAATAAAAATGTAAAAATAATGAATTTTGGAGAGTTAATTTTTCAATTACCTTCGACAATGAAGAAAATGTAAGAAATATTGAGAAGATTCGTGTTAGAATTATTAATTTTACCCTTTTGGTCATATTCAGCAAAACACACACACACACACACACACACACACACACACACACACACACACACACACACACACACACACACACACACACACACATATATATATATATATATATATATATATATATATATATATATATAATATGCAAACAAGCCTGAACGGTCTCCAGGCATATATGCAACTGAAAACTCACACCCCAGAAGTGACTTGAACCCATAATGCCAGAAGCAATGCAACTGACGTACAAGATCCCTTAACCACACGACCGGACAAAAGAGGTTGATAGCCGAGGCTAATTTCTCATCCTCCCGCCGGCACGCTGTTGGTAATCTTGGGCATAGTGATTTGATAAAATACCATGCCCAAGATTACCAACAGAGTGCCGGCGGGGTATGGGGAATTAGCCTCGGCTACCATTCTCTTTTGTCCGGTCGTGTTGGTTGAGTGGTTAAGGGATCCTGTACGTCAGTTGCATTGCTTCTGGCAGTATGGGACCAAGTCACTTCTGGGATGTGAGTTTTCAGTTATATATATATATATATATATATATATATATATATATATATATATATATATATATATATATAATATTAGTGCTGCTTGGGTAACAGCTTCTCCCCCTTATCAACCTACCCTGGCTCTGCGCCCTGAAGAGGCGACTCTTCTTCAAGACCAACAACCAGAGCGCAACTCCATAGTCTCCTGAGACTGATGGATGCTTACTATAGTGTTACAGTAGGGAAAGGTAGATAAAGGATCCAAATAGCCTAATAGACTTATACAGTTGTTCTTTAACAGGAATGCAACTGGGAACTGATTGGTATTTTGCATAAGTTATATTTTTTCGCATGTTGATCACGTTTTAGATGTGGGACAACCCCGGCAAACAAGTCAATCTAATTTTAGAATAATAATGATGTAGCTCACCGCCCCCAAAGGGAGACGGGGCCAATGTCGGTTATTTGTTCCAGCCGCCGCCCGGATTAACAGCTGATGCAGTGTTGTCACGTTTCAAATCTCCCAAATTACGTGGAATAATAAATTGCAGAGAGGAATTACCGGGTATATTGCACATACCAGAGTGAGTATACGAGTTGATAGACAATGATTTCAAAGTATTAGAAGTGTATTTTAGTGCTAGTCTTGCTTTTTTATTGTATATCTATGCAAAGAAAAGGTTGTTAAAAATAAATCTAGCAACACTGTGCCGTGAGAGCTGAGCAGCACAGGTCTTTACAATCACCAGAGTTTTTCTGGACTCCACAGGAGGAGGTTGTTGAGTCATGGTTGATCAATATTTGTTAAGTTCTTTAGTGTTTTTCGGTTAAGTAGTGAGTTGAACAACTCGCTCTCCTGAATCGCCATCGCATTTTGACGAATAATTTCCCTAAGGGCAAAAACTGAAGTACTAAAAATGATAGCGGCTAGCGAAATTTACGTGATTTCCGGTTTCCTTTTCATAGATGTAGTGTACCAAGAGCGTACCTAAAAATGGTTTCGGGAGTTCTACTCTCCTAGCCCGGCCTGGGGTCAGACTCGACTTGGGATAACTTGGTCCACCAGGCTGTTGCTTGGAGAGACCCGCAGGCCCACATATCCACTACAGTCCGCTTGGTCCGGCACTTCTTGCAAGAACCTGTCTAAATGCTTCTTGAAGACTTCCACATTTGTTCCGGCAATATTTTTAATGCTTTTTGGAGTATTGGGAGGATACTAAACAGCCGTGGACCCCCCGATGTTCAAATTCTGATTGTGCCTATGGCACCTCTACTCTTCACTTGTTTTATTATGCATTTCCTTCCGTACTTTTCGCTCCAATATGTTGTTATCCTACTGTGCAAACTTGGGACGTGGTCCTCCAGTATCTTCCATGTATATATTATTTGATACCCTTCTCGTCTCCTTTCTATAGAGTACATTTTAAGAGCTTTGAGACGGTCCCAATAATTGAGATGTTTTATAGTGTCTATGCGTACAGTATATGTTCTCTGTATTCCCTCTAATTACAAAATCTCTCCTGCTCTGAAGGGGAAGGTAATTCCATCAAATCACTTCATTTTTATGGGGCCACGTGAGCAACACAAATGCGAACAAGCTTGAATGGTCCCCAAGCATATATGCGAGTGAAAACTCCACACCCCAGAAGTGACTCGAACCCGGACCTGGCTCTGAAGGGGAAAGCGAGTACCTAGCAATACTTAAGACGATTTAAATAGTGTTAGCATTGTTGTGGGGTTCAGGGATACGAACGTTCTCATAATCTATTCTATAATTTTCCTGGCCGCCGCCGCTATATTTGCTCGGTTATGTTTACTGAATGTCATGTCGTCAGTTATCACAATTCCCAGATCTTTTACATGTTGTTTTTCCTTATATGTATTTCGTTTAAATTCCTCGTTTCCACCACACCCAAGTACCTGGAACTTATCACTGTTAAACATCATGTTATTTTTGGTTGCCCAATCAAAGACTATTTATATCGGTTTGTAGTTTTTCCGGGTCTTATACAGACGAAATTATTTTCTTGGTAATTTTTGTATAATCTGCAAAGGACGACACGAAGCTTTCACTAGTATTTTTGTCTATTTCCGAAATAAGAATGAGAAATAGCAGCGTTGCAAGGATTGCGCCCTGGGGGTACAGCTTTTCACTGCACTTGGACTTGATCTTATGTGACTGTTATTCTAAATTTTGTTTGGCAAAGTTGAGTCTAACAACTTGGGCTGGACGGTAGAGCGACGGTCTCGCTTCATGCAGGTCGGCGTTCAATCCCCGACCGTCCAAGTGGTTGGACACCATTCCTTCCCCCGTCTCATCCCAAATCCTAATCGTGACCCCTTCCCAGTGCTATACAGTCGTAATGGCTTGGCGCTTTCCCCTGATAATTGCCTTGCCTTGACAAAGTTGACAATGCAACGCCTCACTTTACCTGTTATTCCCATTGATCTCATGTTATGGGCTATCACTCCATGGTATTTGTCGAATGCCTTGGCAAAGTCTGTTTACATAACATCTGCATTTTGTTTTTTCATCTAATGCTTCTGTGATTTTGTCATAGTGATTGAGTAACTGCGACAGACAGGATCTTCCCGCTCTAAATCCATGTTGTTCTGGGTTGTGAAGTATATTATTTTCCATAAAACTAGAGATAGACTGATAATCACTCTTTTAATAACTGTTTATTATTTGTTATGATAGTGGAACTGGTCTATCCTTTTTTGCCAGGTTAGGAACGGGCAATTTAGTACAGCAGTTTAATGACGTTGTCAGTGACACCTTTGATTTGTTAACAGTTCCTGAGTACTGACGTCATTAGTTATTGCCTATAAATAGTTTGTTGAAATATTAATGGGAATTCTTCCATAAATGGATGCTGGTGTTGCCAGCGAGTCTCCTAACTGTATCTTGTCTAATGACCATCGCTGGGTCATGGTGCCTATCACACGGTTCCTCTCTTAGCAGAGCTGATTAATTCACCGCCACCTTAACTACACGTTTGTGCTCTTAAGATTATTTTATTTTGTAAATATTCTTGGTATACTAGTTTACATTACACCTGTTTGAACCGCCTGCACCGACTTTCTTTTCATATAATTATTCTAAACCTTTACATCACTATTGTTTTGAGAAAATCAATTTGATCAATGAGGCGACTGGAACTCAGCCGCGCACCTTACATCTCTACAATAATGTTGTTGTTTTAGATTCAGCTGCTGGGAATAAAAAGTTTCAAGTAGCACAGGCTATGGTGAGCCCGTAGTGGACTTACCTGTCCCAGGAGCGGCGCTGTAACTGACGTGGTATAAGGTATATAAGTCGTGGTACAGGGGTAAGGTGCGCCGCTGGGAGTTCCTTGTTCGCTGGTTCTTGATCTGGCTGATATGTTTATCACCACGTTAGTGTGATGTGTTTGTGTACTCTGATGTATTCACCTAGTTGTGCTTGCGGGGGTTGATCTCTGCTCTTTCCGCCCGCCTCTCAACTGTCATTCAACCGTTTCTAGCTACTACTACTACTATTTCCCCCCCCCCCACAACACATACACACACACATCCCAGGAAGCAGCACGTGACAGCTGACTAACTCCCAGGTACCTATTTACTGCTAAGTAACAGGGGCATAGGGTGAAAGAAGCTCTGCCCATTGTTTCTCGCCGGTGGCCGGGATCGAACCCGGGACCACAGGATTACGTGTGCAGCGTGCTGTCCGCTCGGCCACCGGCCCACTGATGTATTCCTTGACCTGTGCTGATGTGGGGTGGGTGGGGGGTAGAGGGTGGAGAGTGGCGTAATAATAGGCTATAACAGTGTACAATAAACTACCACTCACAGGATGAGTACGGAGCTCACAATAAACTAACAGTCGCTGACGGCAACAATATGAAATCACTCAAAAAGCCACTGACATGGTCAAAAGAATCGAAACTGGAAATCCACAAAACTCCTGCAGACTGTCAGACACCCACGCTCCCAATTTCCCGGTCCCCCCCCCCCCTGACAATTTTAATTACAAGATCGAGCTTTAGCTCTTGGATCCAGAAGTGATCATGTGTTACGATGTCTGAGACCAGCTATGATTTTTAGGTGATGTGAATCTTAAATGTTTCAATCTTAAATATTTTCAAGCTGCCTGTGATTTCTAGAGGAAGTGATTTTAATCTGAAAATATAATTTGGTAATAAGTTTACACTGATACATCGTGCGAAAGTAAACTTTCTTTTTAGTAGTAAACACGCACGAAGTAAACATCGTGAGCGCTTACACTGAGAATACTCACCTCACCCTGGCGTACGATGGTCGCGGCATGGCGCCGATACGAGTCCCCGCGTCCGCTCACGGCGTCCAGACTAACTTGAAGTTCATGTCCTCCCTCCAGGACGCTCCACGTTTTATCTCACGTTCTGCTCTACGCCCTGTTCCACAGCCAGCCCCACGACCAACCTGCGACAAGCTACCCTCTTTGCTCCCCGACCTAGTCTATCCTTTCCTATGGTCAGGTAACTGGCTCGTTGGTGTTAGCCCCCATGTGGGAGTCACTCTAGAGTCAACAGGCAAGGAGAACCCTGTTTCTTCCCGCTGGGTCCGGCTGTAGTCATGCTCTGAGGCCACAGCGAAGCTTATTGATTAGTATACGACTTCACATGGTCGGCGGGATGTATAGTAATTGCTGAAAACTGCACTTTTCACAAAGAAACTTCATTGTCAATGGCAAACTGTAGCTGGTTGAACGTTTCTGTCGCGATAATCAATCCACCACTGCAGGGCAGCGACTCAGGGGCCACTAAACACTAGCCAGAGTGTTCCCCGCACCACTCGCGTCCAGCGCTGCTGAATCTCACCTCCCACGCTCCGGGCCAGACCCACGCAGCCCAGACCAAATGTCACACTAGCGACTAATGCCCTCCTGCTGGAAGGTAAATGTCGCGTGACAAATGAATGTCGCCTCCCGGAAGACATTTGTCCCCCTCACCCCCGAGGGTAACAGTGGGACACGTGTTGCAGAGAACTATATACATTTATCACCATTGACTGATTCTCCAGGTTTGTACAGTTGATTGAGGGTCAGGCGTAGTATACAGTAGTTTAAACATACGAACACAGGCCGTGCAAGAAAGATTCAAAACACAACTGCGCTTGAGAAAATTGGTAGGAGCCATGAAGTGGATTCGAACCTGCACACGGGGGTATACTTCCAAGCATACGCCTTAGACCACTTTACCACGACATGTTGCAAAGCAGTGCAACCGGGAATTCAACTAAATGCTCTAGTAGTGGTCCTCGTTCACACATTTCCCGCGAACATGCTGGCTGGGGTCCAGGAGCTTGACCTACAACGCTTTTCTTCCAGTGCACAAATAAAGTGTGAAACCTTGACTTGGCTTCAGTGGAAGCCTCGGGAACCTTAGAGGATTCAGTTGAATCCTAGGTTGCATTGTTCTTCACTGTTGAGGAAGCAGATGAGGCGGGTAATTATCCAACAGAATTTTTGTATTCACTTGATTTGCAAGGGATACCACCGCACACACGGAAATTGAAAATCGGCGTGCCAATTATCATGTTGCGAAATATCAACCAGACCAAACTTTGCAACGCCAAGTTGCAAATCAGCAACTTCGTAGAAGCAACAATCTTGACAGGACCTTTCAAAGGTGAAGATGTCCTCATTCCTCGCATTCCTATGATTCCAACAGATATGCCATTTCAATTTAAGAGATTGTAATTTCCAATTCGATTGGCGTTTGCAATCACCATCAACAAAGCTCTGGGCCAATCTTTAGAATTGTGTAGTTTATATCTAGACACAGATTGCTTCTCACATGGACAATTATATGTTAATTGTTCTAGAGTCAACAAACCAGACAATCTCTTTATCTCTACAGACAATGGAACAACAAAAAATACTGTATACCCACAAGCATTGTGAAATTAAACATAATAGTGTGACGGTGTTCCCCCCCTTCTAATTCTCCCACGCCTGCTGTAAGAGTCATGTCCGCTATTCCCGAGCGTTCTCTACATTGCAGGCATCAATTGAACATATGTGGGAGAAAACAGCATTCTCGATGAGCCGAGAAATTTGCAAAAATGTAGTATTTTGGCCTGTGGGATAGGCCCTTTAGGGAGCCAATATGGCGCTGGCAAGTCTGTTCTCCCGCCAAAACTGTGTGACGTCAGTGGCGCCAGATTGGTCACCGTCAGCGACGTGGCACTGGGAGCCAATGAAAACCAACTTTGGGAAAAGTGACGTCACATAGGCATGGGGAGTCCGGCCGTGTTGGCGCCGAGGCGACATCAGTCTTTCATGACACGTCTGAGAGGTAGGACGCGCGATCGGTCGTCCTGTCAGAGTGACGGATTTACCGAACTCCGGTGGATTTAAGCGTCTCCAGTTGTTGGCACGCACTCTGTGAGGTCTTCCTGCAACCCAGAAGTGGCTCAGATAAGGAATTGACAGAATATTGAGCAACAAGTGCTCAGGGACAGGTGCGTTGCAAGAAGTGGGCCGGGCATCGACGTGTGTCGTCATTGGCGGTTCACCAGTATAAGAGACAGCTTAGTGGCTGGGCCACCCACCGTGAGTGAACCGGGTTGACAGCCTTGTCAACCAGGTTGAACGTGTGATCGACGATCCTGTCAAGTTTGACAGTAACCCACCTTCGTGGAACCCTACGAGTCAACAGTTGGATGCAAGCACGTCGAGAAGTCTTCCCAAATACCTAGCGATATATCTAGACGACGAGGGAATTGACAGTGAAGTGAGCTTCAAGTGCTCTGAAGTCGGGTGCTGTGCGTGTGGAGCTTAAGCAGCATTCGTCTGGGACGGCTGGTAACTTCACAGTGACTTCGTAGTGGTGAGAGGCAGTTACTCTGGGAGTACAGTGACAAGGACTAATTGGGAAACGTGCGACGACCGCCGAGACGTAGGCTGGCTGCCGTAGTTGGGAGGAAAGTTGACGGCCAGGAGACCGACTTCAACCCTGCGACGTACTGTAGAGGAAGGAGCACGGACCTGCTGTGTACAGAAGCGGCGAGACGCGACATCCTAAGGCGTGGGCTTGTGTTTCTGGATGGTGAACGAGGCGAGAGCCTGGACCAGGAGCTACAACCCAACTGTCATCCTAGGATAGGTGAAGTAGGTGTTTACAGTTACCCTCCCATTTCCCCTTTAGTTAGCTAATATATTCTTGTCAGGATATTTTATATGTCGTGAGCAAGTCTCACTTGAGTCTAAGTCACAGAGTGCACAGTATGTGGTGAGCCTGCCAGAGCGCTCGCAGTATCAGTTTACATATATATCTATGTGTGGGTGTGTGCAAGCACCAAGATTCATCAGAGAATTTACTGTGACTATTATTAATCTCCAGTGAGTATTATTATTATTATATATATTGGTAGCAAACCAGATATTGGTGTGTTGATCTCTATAATCTATTGACATAAATGCCTGTGGATTGATCTCTATAATCTATCGATATAAATGCCTGTGGATTGATCTCTATAATCTATTGATATAGGTGCCCATGTGTTGATCTCTATAATCTATCGATATAAATGCCTGTGTGTTGATCTCTATGATCTATTGATATAAATGCTGTGTATTGATCTTCATGATGTATATATATATGCCTGGAATTTGATTA
>WNGS01092210.1:23114472-23129637 GCA_020271785.1 Procambarus virginalis
TTTTGGACAGATAGCAGGAGGTCCTCGACCAGGCCTCCTCCAGTCTGCTGGTGGAGACTGACTCCATACACAGTTTATACTGTAGATACGATAGAGCTCGAGAAGCTCAGTACCTGTACACCAGTAGATTGACAGTCGAGAGGCGGGACCAAAGAGCCGCAGCTCGAACACACACACACACACACAACACACACACACACACCACACACACACACACACACACACACACACACACACACACATTATTCCCTCTTCTCACTAAAACTCACGATGAAAGACATTCACTAAACATCAGCACACTTAAGAGTTAATCGTTCAACGCCTGAGTGAGCTGTAGGCGATTTTTTTCTGTTTATTTAAAGGCGTAAGCAATGCAAATTTATACGCCATGGTATCAGATTGGCCAATGACAATTCTTTGTAATTTTATAACTGTGTCATGGCAAACACACTTAGGAGTGTAGCCACGACATAGTGTGATGTTCCGTTAAACAACAATTACTCTGGCAACTATGTTCTCCATGGCAACTATGTCGCCATGGCAACAAAGTATCATCATAGCAAGCCTTAGTGCCACTGTACCCAGTTTTGTCATGGAAACCGGAGCGTAATTACAGTAACAAGCTCATTACCTGTATTTTGTGCCCGTCAGCTTGAGCATGCTAGCTCACGTCTGGTCTGGGCCGCCCTATCGTCCACCCTCCTTACTCAACCAATACGTCATTATCGACTTTAGTGACACTTTATTCACGATTATCTTCTTTCGTGAACACTTTATTCACGATTATCTTCTTTCGTGAACACTTTATTCGCGATTATCGTCTTTCGTGAACACTTTATTCGCGATTATCGTCTTTTGAGAATAAAGAAATCGTAATTATCGTCTTTCGTGAACGATTATCGTCTTTCACGACTCCAGAGAGCATTGTCGTGTCTAAGGAAAATAGCACCTATGGCAAGCACAGAAACTGCGCCCGTGTCCATCTCCTTACGTTGCGATGATTTCAGGACTCAACGTCCCAGCGGCCCGGTTCCCGACCAAGCCTCCTGTTACGATCCTGGGTTCCTCAGATGGAAACCAGAGGTCAATTTGAGTCCAAATATTTACCTTACATTAATTCATAGAATGGATCATGTGAGAAGGATATTTAATTACAATAATATTTATATCAGGGATCCTTAAACTTGGAGTATGCCTTATACCGTTGCTCTTGCCAAACGTAAGATGAATATTGTTTCTCGCGGACGTAAAGACTGAGCTTGTTGTTGATATTATTATTAAAAAATAGGTATCAACTATACAAATGATTAGAAAGTATTAGTAAAGTAGGTCTGAGTAAACTTGGATTGAGAGCTACTGTACAATTAGCTGAGTAGTCGGCCGACACGATTCAGCTGGAGAGAGCTCAGACTGCAGGCTCACTCTCTTCTCTGTTCAGACGGTGTGGTTGTAAAGATCTTCCTGTGGAGCTCTGCCTTGATTCTCCTCCTTCTCCTTTCCCTTACCTTAAGTCCTGTAACTAAAAAATAAGTACCTTTATGTGTAACCGTGCTAAATGCTAGGCTTGTCAGACTTGTGTAGTATAAGCCAGTGTTTTGGGTATCCCTAAGTGATGTGGTGTGGGGGTGGGTACCACGTGGTACTCACTACCCAAGCTGCCTCAGTTTTCAAGTTCTTCACTAGTAGACTTTACCCTAGCTTGTCCTATTGTAAAACCTTGTATCCTGCCTAAGTGGACCAAGGCTTTTAAAGTAAGATAGTGTGGTAAAGTAGTTATGTTATTGTTATTAATGTATATAGGGGGGGTGTTAAGAGGGTTTAATAAATAAGTTAGTTTTGAGGTGTATCCATTACTCCTGTTGTAGTGGCGTAGATGACAGATCTGTTTTAAAACCTTAAAGCATAAACAGGAGCCTATGTTCCTTGGGGGGCCGGGCCTATGTGTGCCACTCTGATACATCTTGATTCTAACTGCTGGCCCTTCTCCATAATACTCCAGACCCCCCATAACAACCTGTAAATTTCTAATACCTCTCCCTAACATAACACCCCTCACATAACACCCCTCACATAACACCCCTCACATAACACCCCTCACATAACACCCCTCACATAACACCCCTCACATAACACCCCTCACATAACACCCCTCACATAACACCCTCACATAACACCCCTCACATAACACCCCTCACATAACACCCCTCACATAATCTCTCACACATAACTTTACCATAAAATCAGCTCAAAAATACCAATCAAGTTCGTTAATCTTTTAATTGGCCAATTATGACACTACATGAAAATAATAACTGCACCTTCCTGACTTTCACTGTTAATTGTTCTATGATGTGGTCAGAGTCAGTTTTTTGTCAGTTTGTTCTCTTTTTACACTTAATTCAAGTATGTTTATTGAGACAAGAAAGAAATACATCTCAAAGGGATAGAGTAGCTTAGGTTATTTCTACCCCCACCCCTGTCCAACCACTTGGGCTGAATGGTAGAGCGATGGTCTCGCTTCATGCAGGTCGGCGTTCAATCCCCGACCGTCCAAGTGGTTGGGCACCATTCTTTCCCTCCCCGTCCCATCCCAAATCCTTATCCTGACCCCTTCCAAGTGCTATATAGTTGTAATGACTTCGCGCTTTACCCCTGATAGTTCCCTTCTCCCCTTTACACTTAGCGGAGCGAGGTCACAGTCCTCCTTGACCCATAGAGACGCTCTCAAATAGGAGAGTATTAGTTTCAACTTGCTGAATGACCCCAGCAAGTTAACCTCAGTAGTTGATGGTTAGCATCAACTGACTAGCAATGTCAAGATTAGGGAAGACGCTCTCAATCTCCATAGGAGAGACATAGTAGTAGGCATCCATCAGTCTCAGGAGACTATGGAGTTGCGCTCTGGTTGTCGGTCTGGAGTGGCCTCACCAGGGTAGGTTGATACCGGGGAGAAGCTGTTACCCATGCAGCAGTTTATTTATTATTATTATTATTATTATTATTATTATTATTATTATTATTATTTTCTACCACAGACGTGGCCACACATTTACAATGCTAAGCAGCATATATACATTTTCTTCTGTCCTCCATGGACAGGGTTAGATATGTTTTAAACATATAGTTCAGGGGTTTATTGAACAATCAACCACAGAAGGTGAGTCGGTGCTTTTAAAATGCTTAACTAACCTACATACGTAAATACATAGACACACAGATTCACGTATGCCTTACATAAAGTGTTCGATGTATCTTTTACATAGTGTCATTAATGTACATTTACAAAGGTGAAATGTAATTCCGATCAGCTTCCATATATACTTTATACACATACATATACATACACCCACACACATATACGTACATATACATATATACATACATATACATATATACATACATATACATGTATACATACATATACATATATACATACATCTATACACACACACATGCATTCACATACATTTGTCTCTTTAACTCTGACAGGGTGAGATAGCTGATAAAGAAACTAGTGTGCAATTAAGTACTTAATCACTGAAGGTGATTAAGGTGCTTTTACAAGCTCAGGTTATATAGTTACATCACATATATACATTTTATAATTGATGCATTACATGGTTAATCTTGGGTACAAGTCCAATATATCATCAAGTGTTCCAGTACTCATATAGTAATTACAGAGTTCAGCATACCTCAGCCCAGGAGGGCGAAAGTCAGTCAATATGGGACATTCTACAATATAATGTTCAAGAGAGTGAATGTTTTCTCTTTCACAAAGTTGACACATTGTGTACTCCACATTTGGGTTTTGAGAAAGCTGCCAGCAGTAAGAGCAACTATGTTACTTGTCCATACTAAACACTAAATAAGACGCTCCTCAGATCTTGATATTCTCACGTTGGCCCGACTAGATAGTAACGCTCAGCAGGCCTAAATGTCTGCATGTAGCTGCTGTCCCTCAACATTACAGCTGTAATATTCCCCAATGAATAAATCCACAGGAGCCATGATGAGGGTTCGAACCTATGTGTTGGATGTTCCCTGACGCGCTCTAGTCCACTGCACCACGACATGGTAAAAGAACTGCAACCTGGAGTGCTACTGCACCCACGAGGGTCCCGAGGCTTCTACTGAAGCCTAACTGGGGTTTCACACAATCCCCCCCCCCATGCACTCGGGCTGTCAACCAGTAGTACTACCTCTGAGGCGCCTCCTTCAATATATAATGTTATTTGTTCTTTGAAATATCACGCTAATGTGATTTGTCTGTGTATTGAAATAGTGTATTGCATATTGAAGTCTGATAGTACTCTAACTGACCCCCGACACAATGAATTATTAATTATTTATTATAAATTCTTATTATATACACTCTGGCTCATTATTATTATATACACTCAGTTGCTGGACCTCTATAACATGGCACTAGATGTCATGGAAGACAAACAAAATGCTAATGTAATTTACACAGATTTCGCAAAAGCCTTTGACAAATGTGACCATGGTGTTATTGAACATAAAATGCGTTCAAGAGGAATTACCGGAAAAATAGGCAGATGGATCTACAATTTCCTGACTAACAGAACCCAATGTGTAATAGTCAACAAGATAAAATCCGGTCCATCAACCATAAAGAGCTCAGTCCCCCAGGGTACTGTGCTTGCTCCAGTACTTTTTCTCATCCTCATATCGGACATAGACAAGGACACAGCCTATATATAGCACTGTATCATCCTTTGCAGATGACACTAGGATCTTCATGAGAGTAGGCAACATAGAAGACACGGCAAACCTCCAATCAGATGTAGATCAGGTCTTTCTATGGGCTACAGAAAATAATATGGTGTTTAACGAAGACAAGTTCCAGCTCATGCGCTACGGAAAAAAATGAAAATATAAAAATGGAAACCACGTACAAAACTCAAGCAAATCATTACATAGAACGAAAAGGCAATGTAAAAGATCTGGGTGTACTCATGTCGGAAGACCTTACCTTTAAAGAACACAATAAAGTAGCCGTCACAACTGCAAGAAAAATGACAGGTTGGATAACAAGAACTTTTCACACTAGAGATGCTATACCGATGATGATACTTTTCAAAACGCTAGTGCTCTCTAGAGTGGAGTACTGCTGCACAATGACAGCCCCATTCAAAGCTGGAGAAATTGCTGACCTGGAGAGCGTGCAGAGATCCTTTATCGCTAGAATCCACTCAGTAAAACATCTAAACTATTGGGACCGACTAAAGAGCCTAAAACTGCATTCCCTTGAGCGCAGGCAGGAGAGATACATAATAATCTATACATGGAAAATAATAGAGGGGCTGGTCCCAAACCTGCACACAGAAATAACATCACATGAGACCAGAAGGCATGGCAGGATGTGCAGAATACCCCCGTTGAAAAGCAGAGGTGCAACAGGTACTCTGAGAGAGAACTCTGTCAACATCAGAGGCCCGAGACTGTTCAACACGCTTCAACTACACATAAGGGGCATAACTGGCCGACCCCTAACAGTGTTCAAGAGAGAACTTGACAAACACCTCCGAAGGATACCTGATCAACCAGGCTGTGACTCATACGTCAGGCTGCGAGCAGCCGCGTCCAACAGCCTGGTTGATCAGTCCAGCAACCAGGAGGCCTGGTCGACGACCGGGCCGCGGGGTCGCTGAGCCCCGGAAGCACCTCAAGGTAAGGTAAGGTACCTGTTCCCCGACACAATGAATTATTATTATATGTGCGACTATTGATCCTCATGACAGGTTATATGTACCGTATTTGAGAATATGGAATAGACTTGTACACAATTTTCGATATTCATTTCACACCATGATCACAATTATCGATTATACACCTATGTATGCATAGCTTACATTCATCGATAATTATCAAACACGCATCGAACGCACGCCATTGACATAATACTTTATTAATGATACTTTTTGACATTAATAATTGCTATTTTTGACCATGATACCCCCCATCGTGGTACACTTGACCACATATTTAGCTAATGAAAATAACGAAAGAATGAGGAAAGAATCGACCTTCAAAGGCAAGGCGACAAAGAAGCCCGGCCGCATTGTTGTGTTCGTGTGGGAGTTCACAGGGTGAATCCGGTTTCTGGATTGGGTTCGTGTGGGAGTTCACAGGGTGAATCCGGTTTCTGGATTGGGTTCGCCTCCCGAAACGCTTTGCGCATTATTGACTTTATTAAATATGCAGTTATGTAACTACTGTTTGAACTATGTTCATTCTAGACAACTGGCGTTCGAGAATGTTCTGTCTACACACTAAGACAACTGGCGTTCCTTAATGAGTTAACAAAACAACATTCGTTTATATTTTATGAGCTAACAAGACTATTTAGATCACGTTTGTGAGCTAACAAAACTAGTAATTTGTGTTTATGAGCTAATGAGACTTATCCAGGGATCATGAGCTAACGAGATCATTATCTCTCGTTCATGTCCTAACGAGACGATCAACGTTAGTTTAATTCCTAACGAGACAATAACAGTTTAGTTAGTTTAATACCTAACGAGAACACTATCTCATCCCAAGCTGACGAAATAGTTATTATTTGCTTATGAGTTAATGCAACCTAATTAAGATTCCTGGGGGGGGGGGGCAGAAATAGCCTAAGCTACTCTATCCCTTTGAGATGTATTTCTTTCTTATCTCAATAAACATACTTGAACTTGAATTAAGATTCGTTAACACGTTTATGAGCTGACATATGACAGGCACCTTTGACAAGCCACTGGCTTCCTGTCCACATCGAGGCCACTAGTGTTGGTGGCCCCTCAGGTAAATTCAATTAAGTTATCTTACCTGAGATGATGATGTTAAAGATTCGCTACTTGGAACGAAAAGTTCCAAGTAGCACGGGCTATGGTGAGCCCGTAGCTGTTTTCAAGAGACAACACATTGTAATTGGCCAGTTTTTCGTGTACGAAAACCATATTCGTGTTTCCATCCCCCAGACTCATAAACAGCTATTCGTACATAGAATTATAGTTGAACAAAATCTTTAATAGGCGACTAAATGAAGTATTATGTGCATTCCTCGACGAGTCATGAGGATTCGTTTCTCGTTCGTAGTTGATTAACGAGGATTCGTTTCTCGTTCGTAATTGATTAACGAGGATTCGTTTCCCGTTCGTAATTGATTAACGAATATTCGTTTTCCGTTCGTAGATGATTCACGAGTATTCGTTCCGCGTTCGTAATTAATTAACGAGTATTCGTTCCGCGTTCGTAATTAATTAACGAGTATTCGTTCCGCGTTCGTAGTTGATTAACGAATATTCGTTTCCCAGTCGAGGATTTGTTTCATGTTCCTAGCTGAGTAGGTTCTAGCTAACAAGGATTAATTTTACAGTGGCAGCTGATTTGTTTTTTGCATTCGTTGTTCAGTAATGAGAATTCATTTTGCGTCAGTAGGTAACTGAACAGCTTTAGTAATTGGTATGATAAAGAGCGTATGTCACCTGTGGGGGAGCTGCCTTGCCGGAGTGATGCTGATTTTATGGATAATCCGAAGATAATTGTCCTGCGTATCCCCAATGAATGAAACTATATAATATAACTTTTAGATACACACACCCACCAGGAGACTCAAACCCTGGCCATCAAGATGGCAGGTACGCACTTAAATATATTGAGCTCTCTGAGCCAAAACGTGCTCTCAAAATATATATATATATATATATATATATATATATATATATATATATATATATATATATATATATATATATATCATTGATAGATACACAGAAATCATTGATAGATACAGCGACAACAGGCGGCTTGACATCTGCGAGGCACTACACATCAAGAAGTCAACACCAGCAATCAACAGCCAATTAACGCACTACTATATTCTACCCACTTCAAGACTCCGCTCCAATATAGAAACATCAAGAAATACGGGCCAATAGGCCTTCTGCAGTTACAGATCTATTCTTCCCTTATACCCATTGTTTCGTGTTCTGTGTTTGTTCTCACCTCACCCCAAACCATATATATATATATATATATATATATATTGAGAGCACGTTTCTTTAATACACATGTCACTAAACACAACAGCATTGTGACTATTGGTAATTTTCGTATGGATATGTTCCATTCTACGTAAATATATTCTGCCATCTGGAGGGTAAACACTAGATCATTTGATGTTTCCTTTTTATTATTCGACGTTTCGTCAGCACTGTGATAATCTTCAGGAATATACTCTGTTCAACTGACACGTATACTGAGCTTTGTAAGCTTAGTATACCTGTGTCAGTTACGTACATTCAGGTATATCTGCATTTGTGCAGCTGCCCCTAGACTATATGAAGGGGAGTACAGTGTGTCAAGCACTTGCTACAGGATGCTAAATAACCCCCATCACAGGATGGTTAGTTCTACAGCAGGCCGTCCTCCGAAGGTTTGCAAACGTCAAGAAACTGTCGTATTAAAGTGTTCTCTCCTAACCTACCAGAGGAGCCAAAACAGAAAACGGGACAGTATATAAATTTCGTGCCACTACCGCTTTCTAATACGACGATTTTTGGCCATCAAAATGCGACGGTCTATTAGGACGATGCCACTATGAGGCCATGTGATCAGTAGTCTGCATTGGTAAACTTTGGGTGCATTATGAGGGTATCCTCAAGAACAAGAGAGGTAATAAAGTAATTGCAAAGCTCCAGGTACCTCATGTCGGGGGCTTTGAAGGTCACAATGACTGAGTCATATAATGACTCAGTCATTATATGAATATTTAAACATAATATTCTACCAAAATATTCATAGATATACTTTAGTAGCGGCTCTCAAAATATGAGGCCGGCGGAAGTCTTTATTGGTGAGTGTAAGAATGGAATGTGTATGGAAGCGTGTATGGGTTGAGTGTATGAATTGGCTGAGTATGAAGCGTATAAGGGTGAGTGTACGAATGGACTGAGTATGGAAGTCAAGATGGTAAGATTAATGAGACAATACCAGGATACCATTGCCTGCTGAATCCTCTATAAGACCTTCCGCCAGATACAAGAAGCTGTCGGTAACTTCAGTGACCCGGAGTGCCCGGAAGTGGTCTGGAAAGCTGAGGCACAATGAGTATAGTTGTTTAGGATGGCCAAAGATGATGTCAGAGATGCTGGGCGGAGATGGCTGTTGTCTCCGGCATGGGTGGAGAGTTGTGATCTGCGGGCTGCGTGTGTGTGGTTGACAAGGAGGCCTGGACACATGTGTGTCTTCCCTCGTGGTGGAACTCCAGTCTCATGGTAGCATGGTGGACCCATGGTAGCATGGTGGACCCATGGTAGTATGGTGGACCCATGGTGGCATTCCTAAGTTTGTTTTGTTATTATTTATTTNNAGAATCGACTTCGTTTGTGCTCGGTGTGGGATGGACTGCCACTCTCGGATTGGCCTCATCAGTCACACCAGACGCTGCACCAGGATTGACAACCAAGGCGCAACTCCATAGTCTCCCGAGACTGAAGGATGCCTACTACTACTACTATTCTCTTTATGTGGGCTTCAGGAGACAGGTTTGGTGTGATATCAACTCCTAGATCTTTCTCTCTGTTTCATTAAGTACTTCATCTCCTATTCTGTATCCTGTGTCTGGCCTCTTGTTTCCACTGCCTAGTTTCATTACTTTGCATTTACTCGGATTGAACTTCAACAGCCATTTGTTGGACCATTCACTCAGTCTGTCTAGGTCATCTTGTTGCCTCCTACTATCGTCCTCTGTTTCAATCCTCCTCACAATTTTTGCATCGTCGGCAAACATTGAGAGGAACGAGTCCAAGGACTGACCCCTGCGGGACTCCACTTGTAACGTCTCGCCAATCTGAGACCTCACCCCTCACACTGACTCGTTGTATCCTGTTGCTTAGGTACTCCTTTATCCAATGCCTTTCCCTTTCACTCCAGCCTGCGTCTCCAGCTTTCTCACTAGCCTCTTGTGTGGCACTGTATTAAAGGCTTTCTGACAATCCAAAAATATGCAGTCTGCCCACCCTTCTCTTTCTTGCCTGATTTTTGTTGCCCGGTCGTAGAATTCAAGTAACCCTGTGAGGCAGGACCTGCCATCCCTGAACCCATGTTGATGCTGTTGTGTGTGTGTGTGTGTGTGTGTGTGTGTGTGTGTGTGTGTGTGTGTGTGTGTGTGTGTGTGTGTGTGTGTGTGTGTGTGTGCGTGTGTGTATGTGTACTTGCCTAGTTGTGCTTGCATCTGCTCCTAAGCCGCACCGTGTTTGTGTATGCGTGTATATACTCACCGATGTATGTATACAGTATATGTATGTATGATGGAGTGTGAGTGAGCGTTCGCTGGGCTCTGACGTAATACTGACGTCATGGGAGTGAATACCAGCTAGCCAGAGTTCTCAGGCGACCTTTACCATTACACAGGACCAAGCGACCTTTACCATTCCACAGGACCAAGTGACCTTTACCATTACACAGGATCAAGCGACCTTTACCATTCTACAGGACCAAGCGACCTTTACCATTACACAGGACCAAGCGACCTTTACCATCCCTCAGGACCAAGCGACCTTTACCATTCTACAGGACCAAGCGACCTTTACCATCCCTCAGGACCAAGTGACCTTTACCATTCCACAGGACCAAGCGATCTTTACTATTCCACAGGACCAAGTGACCTTTACCATTACACAGGACCAAACGACCTTTACCATTACAGAGGACAAAGCGGCTTTTACCATTCCACAGGACCAAGCGACCTTTACCATTCCACAGGACCAAGCGGCCTTTACCATTACTCAGGACCAAGTGACCTTTACCATTACACAGGACCAAGTGACCTTTACCATTACACAGGACCAAGCGACCTTTACCATTACGCAGGACCAAGCGGCCTTTACCATTACACAGGACCAAGCGACCTTTACCATTCTACAGGACCAAGTGACCTTTACCATTACAAAGGACCAAGCGACCTTTCCCATTCTACAGGAACAAGCGACCTTTACCATTACACAGAACCAAGCTACCTTTACCATTACACAGGACCAAGCGACCTTTACCATTACTCAGGACCAAGCGACCTTTACCATTCTACAGGACGAAGCTACCTTTACCATCCCTCAGGAACAAGCGACCTTTACCATTATCCAGGACCAAGCGACCTTTACCATCCCTCAGGACCAAGCGACCTTTACCATTACACAGGACCAAGCGACCTTTACCATTAGACAGGACCAAGCGACTTTTACCCTTCTACAGGACCAAGCGACCTTTACCATTCCACAGGACCAAGCGACCTTTACCATTACACTGGACCAAGCGACCTTTACCATTCTACAGGACCAAGCGACCTTTACTATTACACAGGACCAAATGACTTTTACCATTACACAGGACCAAGCGACCTTTACCATTACACAGGACCAAGCGACCTTTACCATTACTCAGGACCAAGCAACCTTTACCATCCCTCAGGACCAAGCGACCTTTACTATCCCTCAGGACCAAGCGACCTTTTCCATTCTACAGGATCAAGCGACCTTTTACATTCTACAGGACCAAGCGACCTTTACCATTCCACAGGACCAAATGACCTTTACCATTCCACAGGACCAAGCGAGCTTTACCATTCTACAGGACCAAGCGACCTTTACCATCCCATCAGGACCAAGCGACCTTTACCATTCAACAGGACCAAACGACCTTTACCATTTCTCAGGTCCAAGTGACCTTTACCATTCCACAGGACCAAGCGACCTTTATCATTCCTCACGACCAAGCGACCTTTACCATTCCACAGGACCAAGCGACCTTTACCATTCCTCAGGACCAAGCGACCTTTACCATTCTACAGGACCAAGTGACCTTTACCATTACACAGGACCAAGCGACCTTTACCATCCCTCAGGACCAAACGACCTTTTCCATTCTACAGGACCAAGCGACCTTTACCATCCCTCAGGACCAAGTGACCTTTACCATTCCACAGGACCAAGCGATCTTTACCATTCCACAGGACCAAGTGACCTTTACCATTACACAGGACCAAACGACCTTTACCATTACACAGGACAAAGCGGCTTTTACCATTCCACAGGACCAAGCGACCTTTACCATTCTACAGGACCAAGTGACCTTTACCATTACACAGGACCAAGCGACCTTTCCCATTCTACAGGAACAAGCGACCTTTACCATTACACAGGACCAAGCTACCTTTACCATTACACAGGACCAAGCGACCTTTACATTACTCAGGACCAAGCGACCTTTACCATTACCCAGGACCAAGCGACCTTTACCATCTCTCAGGACCAAGCGACCTTTATCATTACACAGGACCAAGCGACCTTTACCATTAGACAGGACCAAGCGACTTTTACCATTCCACAGGACCAAGTGACCTTTACCCTTCTACAGGACCAAACGACCTTTACCATTCCACAGGACCAAGCGACCTTTACCATTACACTGGACCAAGCGACCTTTACCATTCTACAGGACCAAGCGACCTTTACTATTACACAGGACCAAGTGACTTTTACCATTACACAGGACCAAGCGACCTTTACCATTACTCAGGACCAAGCAACCTTTACCATTCTACAGGACCAAGCGACCTTTACCATCCCTCAGGACCAAGCGACCTTTACCATCCCTCAGGACCAAGCGACCTTTTCCATTCTACAGGATCAAGCGACCTTTTCCATTCTACAGGACCAAGCGACCTTTACCATTCCACAGAACCAAATGACCTTTACCATTCCACAGGACCAAGCGAGCTTTACCATTCTACAGGACCAAGCGACCTTTACCATCCCTCAGGACCAAGCGACCTTAACCATTCCACAGGACCAAACGACCTTTACCATTCCTCAGGTCCAAGTGACCTTTACCATTCCACAGGACCAAGCGACCTTTATCATTCCTCAGGACCAAGCGACCTTTACCATTCCACAGAACCAAGCGACCTTTACCATTCCTCAGGACCAAGCGACCTTTACCATTCTACAGGACCAAGTGACCTTTACCATTACACAGGACCAAGTGACCTTTACCATTCCACAGGACCAAGCGACCTTTACCATTACACAGGACCAAGCGACCTTTACCATTACTCAGGACCAAGCGACCTTTACCATTCTACAGGACCAAGCAACAAGCGACCTTTACCATCCCTCAGGACCAAGTGACCTTTACCATTACTCAGGACCAAGCGACCTTTACCATTCTACAGGACCAAGTGACCTTTACCATTCCACAGGTCCAAGTGACCTTTACCATTACACAGGACCAAGCGATCTTTACCATCCCTCAGGACCAAGCGACCTTTACCATTACACAGGACCAAGTGACCTTTACCATTCTACAGGACCAAGCGACCTTTACCATTCTACAGGACCAAGTGACCTTTACCATTCTACAGGACCAAGTGACCTTTACCATTCTACAGGACCAAGTGACCTTTACCATTTCACAGGACCAAGTTACCTTTACCATTCTACAGGACCAAGCGACCGTCACCATTCCACAGGACCAAGCGACCTTTACCATTACTCATTACCAAGCGACCTTTACCATTCTACAGGACCAAGCGACCTATATTACCATTACTCAGGACCAAGTGACCTTTACCATTACTCAGGACCAAGTGACCTTTACCATTACACAGGACCAGCGGTCTTTACCATTACTCAGGACCAGCGACCTTTACCATTACTCAGGACCAAGTGACCTTTACCATTACTCAGGACCAGCGGCCTTTACCATTACTCAGGACCAAGCGACCTTTACCATTCTACAGGACCAAGCTACCTTTACACAGGACCAAGTGACCTTTACCATTCTACAGGACCAAGGACCAAGTGACCTTTACCATTCTACAGGACCAAGCGACCTTTACCATTCTACAGGACCAAGTGACCTTTACCATTCTACAGGACCAATTGACCTTTACCATTCTACAGGACCAAGCGACCTTTACCATTACACAGGACCAATTGACCTTTACCATTCTACAGGACCAAGCGACCTTTACCATTACACAGGACCAAGTGACCTTTACCATTCTACAGGACGAAGCGACCTTTACCATTACACAGGACCAAGCGACCTTTACCATTCTACAGGACCAAGCGACCTTTACCATTACACAGGACCAAGTGACCTTTACCATTCTACAGGACCAAGCGACCTTTACCATTACACAGGACCAGCGGCCACACTGAACACTTCCACTAACACCTCCACAATACATGGTCTCACTCCCTCCACAGATGGTACAAAAGTAGACGAGTTCCGAGTTGTGTTAGTGAGCTACAAGAACTTTCCGTAGCTCATGGTAAGCTTTATACCGTAATAGATTTTCCCTGGAACACGATCCGCCAATCGGATAACAACCAGGTACCCAATTACTTTTGGGTGAACAGGGGCGAACATTTAAGAATTGGTGCCCAGTCAATCTTCCCTGGCCAGGACTCGAACCCATTCCACTTCGTCTTATTGTGAACATTTTCTCTTTTTTCACTGTCAATGAATCTAAAGCGACAGTCTCTCTTCATGCCGGTCGGCGTTCAATCCCCGACCGTCCAAGTGGTTGGGGCACCATTCCTTCCCCCCGTCCCATCTCTAATCCTTATCCTGACCCCATCCTAGTGCTATATAGTCGTAATGGCTTGGCGCTTTCCCTTGATAATTCCTTCCTTCCTCCCCCTCTTAACTGTTTTCCAGCGTCGTCAGGTTTAGTGTTTTTGTCTTTCTTCATATCCCATCCCTCGTAATTCTGGGACGAGCCTCGTCGCAAACTTTTGAACCTTTTCAAGGTTGCTTATGTAATTTTTTGTTTTGTAAATGGAGCTAAATGACTGGGCTGCGGCATATACTTAAACGCGTTACACAGGCCGTGTGCAGCGGTCAAAATACTTCTTTATGTTGGTTTCTGAATGATGTTCTGATATTTCCTATTGTAGAGCTGATTGAGAAAGATTAAGCCATCCTAGAGGTGGCACGGGCATGAATAGCCCGTAAGTACAGGCTTTTTGAAGCTGAAACTGTAGATCTGGGGATGAATGGGGTCTGGAAAGTGGGGCAGGTGGAAGGATAGTCTGGAAAGGAAGCTTCGACGACGTAGAGAGAATAGAGCCAGGACTCAACCCAGCAAGG
>WNGS01092210.1:23188110-23209390 GCA_020271785.1 Procambarus virginalis
GTTTTACTTTTGAATAGGGCATAGTGCTAGGATTTTTTTTTTAATTCATCAGATGTAATTTTAATGGTTTAGAGTACAGTACTGTCCGCTTAACAAATGTTTAAATTCCTCTAATGACCAGAGGAAGAGGAGGCAGGGGTTATCAATGACCAGAGGTAGAAGAGGCTGGGGTTAACAACCAGAGAGTAGGCAGAGATTATTACCAACAAGTAAATGTAGGAGGTAGTGGTTGTCAGTAACTGAAGGAGGAGCATGCAAAGTTTGTCAATGACCTCAAGTGAAGGAAACAAGGGTAATTGAAATATAGGCGTTATCAGCACCTTAAGAAGAAAGCAAGAGTTATCATCATGTTAAGAACGCAACAGGAGTTGCCATCACCTTAAGGAGGAAGCAGAAGTTATCACCACCTTAACAAGGAAGCATGAGTTATCACCACCTTAACAAGGAAGCATGAGTTATCACCACCTTAACAAGGAAGCAGGAGTTATCACCACCTTAACAAGGAAGCAGGAGTTATCACCACCTTAACAAGGAAGCAGGAGTTATCACCACCTTAACAAGGAAGCAGGAGTTATCACCACCTTAACAAGGAAGCAGGAGTTATCACCACCTTAACAAGGAAGCATGAGTTATCACCACCTTAACAAGGAAGCAGGAGTTATCACCACCTTAACAAGGAAGCAGGAGTTATCACCACCTTAACAAGGAAGCAGGAGTTATCAACAACCAGAGGAAGAGAAGCAGGAGTTATCAACAACCAGAGGAAGAGAAGCAGGAGTTATCAACAACCAGAGGAAGAGAAGCAGGAGTTATCAACAACCAAAGGAAGAGAAGCAGGAGTTATCATTAACAATAAACAGGAGGAATACTTGATATTGAAAAAAAGTCACACACATTCCAAAGTCACAACTACTACTCCCCACAACACCAATACAACAACATTCATCACCACAGCAACTACCAGTACTGGACAGTACACATCAAACACCTCCATGCACCATGGAATGAGATAAGACAGCAGCAGACTTACCCCAAAAAATTCCAATTCAAAACAATGTAAACAGTGTAACTTCATTTTTTTTGCCGACATACAAGACCTGAAAACAAAAATAAGAACAAAGTTCCTTTCATAATTTGCCTCCTTATAGAGGCAAATACAGTCTTTGGAGCACTCCAGAGAAACATGTAATGTAATTACATTGATATTGAAGTTTTCATTCCAACTTAATTAAGATATCTAAACATGTGATAGAGTAAATGGGGACACATGCAGGTGTCGGAATGAATGCTGAAGAGTCGCTTACCCTTACAAATTGTTAACATTCTTATATGATGTGGTGGAAATACTGTACTAAGAATCAAAGAAAAAGCAAAACTCTAGTAATTATCCTCATATATGAACCCCTTGAATGCAAATGCTAAAATGTTCTTTGGAAAGATAAAAAAATATATCTATTAAAAAAATTAATTAAATTAAAAAATTATCTAGGCAATTGAGAACTGCCTAGAAAACCTAGCATTGAATACTATCCTCCTAGGAAAATTCAAGCATTCAATGTAATTAATGCCTTTTTCTAGTGGAAAACTTGATAGCTTCCTCAGCTATAGCAATGGGCCTTAACAATAAGAAAAGCAGCCTTAGAGTAATCTTCAACCAAGGATAGTTGATTTATGGAACAAATTAATAAGTAACATAATAGATGTGGAAATAGTGGATTGTTTCATGCATAGGTTAGATATATATATCAATGGGTTATACAGTATATAAATGGGAGCTGCCTTGTATGAGCAAATAAGCCTTCTGTAGTTTCCATTATGCTTATATAATATTCTTATGCCCTTTTCTTAGCAGCCCTAGTAGCTCCCAGGTGCATTGGCACTGGTATCACAGACAGCTTAATGAATACTGAGTACCAGGACCAGAATCTTGTGTGCTCATAGAGGCGAGAGATGCATGGGATCAACGATTAACCTTATAAGCAGGTAAAACTGCCCATACAGATGAAGCAAAATAAACTACATATCTTGGTGAAAGAAAGAAAGAGACAATGGAAACAAACAAAGCATTATTTTTCCAATGCTAGTAAACCAAATACTACCAGATTGTAGCTCTTCTTCTTCGCAATACGTGCAGTTTGCATGAAGGTATATCCTCCCGATGACTGCATGAGTGGTAATGTGGAAAGATGTGGATATGACAATGAACAACAACACATCAACGGTCACAACGTGCCCGAGTCAAGAAGATAACAATGCCATCAAGGCAAGCGAGGATAAAGGCAAAATAAACAAGAGGAAAGGAAAGTAGGATGGGAATAAAGAAAACAGAAGGTGAACACAAAGCGTCGCCGCAGTAAAGAAAGCGAGGGACAGAGGCAAGAGACGAAGGGTGGGGGCAAAGGATGTGAAGGAGGCAAGTGCGAATGTGTAGAAGGGTAGAGGAAGTCAAGACTGGACAGGCGAGGTTAGGACAGGGCAAGGTACATAGATGGCATCCAGAGCCTCACGACTGGGACGCTAACGCATCAGACTCTGTAGAAGCGCCAGCAGGACAACGGGAGGAAGACCTAGGAAGGGCACGATACAAGTCGTGGGAGAACGCGATGTAAGAAGCCCATCAGGTCATGGTAGGTTGTTGAATAGAACAACCTACCATGAACACCCAAATCACGGAACTATTTACCCTACCCACAATGAGAGTAAGGACAAGACCAGAACATAACGATGCCAACACAGAAGACAATGTTCAACATAACAGGCCAATTACACTGGATTAATCTTTGTATGTAGATACCAGCTGCCTCATATGGGCCAATAGGCCTTCTGCGGTTACCTATATTCTTATGTTCATATGTGTGACCCCACTTATATCCCCTTTGTATCCCCCTTTGTTTTCATATATATATATATATATACATACATACATACATACAAGAGTTGTTACATTCTTGTACAGCCACTAGTACGCGTAGCATTTCAGGCAGGTCCCTGGAATACAACCCCACAAAGAATCGTTTTTACAACCAAGTATCCATTTTACTGCTGAGTTAAACAGAGGCTACAGTTAAGGATTGTACCCAGTAAATCCTCCCCGGCCAGGATACGAACCCATGACAAAGCGCTCGCAGAACGCCAGGTGAGTGTCTTACCACTACACCACGGAGACTGGTGAAGTCTCAGGCCTCAGGGGCCTGACACAGCTAACAGCTAATGAACTAACAGCTAATGTTAAATCTGAAATATTAAATGAGGTGGGAGAAACAAATGAAGGGTTTATTAAATGAACAAATCCACAAGGGCCGTGACGAGGATTCGAACCTGCGTCCGGGAGCATCCCAGACACTGCCTTAATCGACTGAGCTACGACAGGGTAAAAGGGTTGAAACTGATGCATCACATTAGTGTGATCTCTGTGTGTGAAGGGTTTATTAATTTTAAAATAATGAATAAAAACTTAATTGTATACTGCCACCACCTCCCTGACCTCTGAATGTGTCTATTACTGATCTCCCAGGAAGGACAGAAATCAATAATCATGAACTCAAGGGCATAGGAACCTTGGCAATAATGCTTGGGGATTAAAATGTAAATTTTTACTTATTGAGGATCCAAGGGCAACTCTAATATCCATGAACTAAAGGAGAACACAGGGGGGGGGGGGGGATTTCTGGTACAGCACCTAAATGCAACATATAAAAATGACTCAGCATTAATAAAAGGGCAACAGATAACTAAACACAAATTACATTAATAATCACTTTATTAAAGAAATGACACATATTGAAATAAAATTGAAATATATTCTACTCTAATTAAATCCCTAAGAGGGAATATAATCTGGAGTGCAATTACTTTGATGTACCAAAACTCAGACAGACATTATCTTATCCTGCAAAAACCGGCCCAGAAGTTGAATGGCTGCGCTCCAGGTCATAGACCTGTACCCCAGTCAAGCCCAAGACACACTACCTAATATTTTCTTAATAAACTATACCAGTGGAAACTAGCTCCACCCCACCTAGTATTCCTAGGCCCAAATAAGCCCTGCCTCTCCCAGACTAGAGCCAGTGAGTTCAAGGTCTTACTCTAGGCCTTGATCCAGCCAGCCAATGGGACGTCTGGTACTACCCTGGGGGACTCCGCCCTCTAGGCATCCCTGGCACATCTATCCAATGAACAAAAGGCCCTGGCTCTTGGCCAATGACACTTGCCCGGGAGCGGTCCTCTCCCAGAAACTGGAAAATAAGCAGTAACAACCAACTCGTGGGAACAAGCTGGACTGGCCACCTAAGGGAAACTTGAGAGCACGATTTTATGGCACTTGAGTTTTACTAGCCCTCAATCTGTCAATAGCTATAGGGAGGACTGAGAAAAAGAGAGAGGAAATGGTTGGAATGGATGGATTGGGAGGGATTGGAGGGAAGAAATAGGGAATAGGATTGGGAGGAGGATTTGGGACAGGAGGGGACAAGTGGCCTGACGGTCCCACTTGCCTAATAAAAATTTGACTCCACCGTTTATGACAGGAAAATGCCAACCGGGGGGAGGGGGGAAATGATCAAGGAAGGCGACAGCGAACAAGGGGAAGGGGGGAAGGGAGAAGGGAGAAGTTTGATCTGTTCACAGACCCCTATAATGGTATGATCACCACCACAGTTGGAGCAACAGAGCTTGTCAGACTCACAGACACGAGTGAAATGGGAACCAGAACATTTGCCACAACGGATGTCATTGGTGCAGCATGGGAGGTATGGTGAAAACCCTTACAACGAAAGCACTGAGCGGGACAGGGAATGTACACCTCCAATTTATGGAGGAAGCCATTAATCCAAACCCGATCGGGGGGAAGGAGTTACGAAAAGTAAGGAGGGCAGTGCTGGTATCACACAGATCGCCATCAATTCTACGCATAAATTTCTTGACACCAAAGATCGGAATGTCAGCATCTTGCAGTTGCGCCTTGATGTCGTCCGCAGTAACGTCAACAACATGCTGGACCACATATTGTACCAAATGGTCACCCAGAGGTGTATAAGAATGGACCTTGTAACCACAGATATCAGTAACGTTCGAAAGCATCAAGTCCCCGGAGAAAGCGTGGTCCACGGCAATCAAGTTTCTGCGTTTATTTGGCCTGAAATCTTGCACCTTGATCTTAAAGAACTCGAGAACGGCTTGATAGAAAAGAATGTGTGCCCTACTATTTTCAAAAACACTCTGATCAGCGGGCATATCGGCATCAAAGGTGACGATGAATGTATGTAGGCCAGGAGAACTTGTCCGACTGGGAGGGAGTGGAGGGCGTGGAGACTAAGGTTGCGGGGGGTCACAGGGCACCACAGGACGCAGGAGACATTTCGCCTCCAATCCATTAGCCCTACTATGATGTTTACCGTCCAGAAAAAGCACACTCGGGATCCCCCTCCAAGACCGGGAGAACATTGTGACCGAAATGCGTGCCAAGGGACAACTGGTCCTGAAAACCCTCAAAGGGATCGGAAATGTCCACGGGAGAAATGCTGCGGGAAGCACCGTCCGTCACCATGGTCGGCCGACAAGTGGGGCCATCCGATTGTAGCTCAGGTCACCCAAAGGCTTCACCTGCCAGCCCAGGTCACCCAAGGGCTTCACCTGTCAGCCCAGGTCACCCAAGGGCTTCACCTGCCAGACCAGGTCACCCAAAGGCTTTATCAGCCTGCTTAGGTGACTTAAGGGCTTCACCTGCCTGCTCAGGTAAGCCAATTCAGGGCTTCAACCAGCTGCCTGGATCACTCACTTGCCTCCCCCCAAAATGGCTCCTAGGTGTTTTATTACATTTAATACTTGATTTTTAGGTTGTCTTTGGGCTAAAAGTATCAGCATTAAACCGAGCATACAAAGACTGAGGGCTGACTGGAAGGCTGCCCTAATGTCACAGAGGAAAGGAATAAGGACAAGGAACATCCAAAACATAATGAGGAACCAATATTCTGTTACAGCACTAGAAACACAGGGCCAGAATATTAGCAGCAGACATGTTAGAATAAAAGCAAGCAATAGCAGCATACTTAAACATATCATGTGTACAGAGGTTTCCTGTCCTTGTTGAGGCCACTAGTGTTAGTGGCCATCAGGTAAATCAGGTACAGGTGAGGCTGGCCGAGTTGAACCACCCAACAGATAAGCTAAGAAGATCTAGCCGTGAATCAAGTCACAAAGGAAATGGGATTAACAAAAAGAGCAACATCACGAGATACATAAAAAACAAATATAGCACTGCTGCCACAGGACAGAGGAATAATGCACCCTGGTTGGGCAAATCAACCATTTACACCCAGATGCTAAGACAAACCCCCCCCTCCTGGAAATGAAAATCATGTACAGTATTTCACAAACATGACTACCAGAAGCTAAGAAGCTAGAACCAGCAAAAAGGTGGCCTTAACCCTTAAACTGCACAACATGTCATATTCAGGGTTGAGTAACTTGCAATAAATTGCGCATCGCGTCATATGACGCGATGGAGTACTACGCAAGATTTAAACGGACTGCAGATACACAGGGTTCACCTCACCTTCATCAGGGTTCTTGTAAACAGACGCCATTTAAAAAAATATATCGTAGGCCACATTCCCGGGTGTGAGGGCCTCAATAGTGAGTGAGCCACCAAGGCTGGCACACGCAGCATGAGCTCACAGCACTGCTGTTCAGCTTGTGACCACAGCATTGCCTAAAAATGCCATAATATACAGTTCATGCTATTATTTAGCGATGATAGTATTACAGAAGACCCCTGACTGATCAAAATGACCAGGATTCTGATAATAGCAGGATTGTTGTGATAATTAGGGCTCTAGTGTGAGGAGTAATCTTGGTGGGGAGGGCGGTAGCATTTTCTGCTGACTCTGTGTGACCACCTTTTACTGTCTGGACTCACTATAGCAGCTTAGTTGTTCACTATGGTGAACAAAACATGCAGATACTTATATATAATGTCTATATATAGTGAATAAAAGCAAAAACAGTATGGTGGGAGAAGAATGGTGGTGAGTAAGGTGAGGTGACGGAGGAAGCGAGTGACAGCCAGTGGCGGGCTGCCACTCAGCATACCAACTTAGTGGTTCGTTATGGTGAACACAAATGTAGATACGTATATATAACGTGTATATATATAGTAATAACAGCAAAAGGAGTGTGGGGGAGAAGCCATTTTGGTGAGGAAGGTGGCAACATCTGCATGATTTATCATGCTGGGTAGGGGTGGCCACTATGCTCTTTGGGCACTATACAGGCTTAGTTGAACAGTTATGGTGTACAAAGCATGTAAATACTTATATATAATGTGTGTATATATAGGGTTAATAACACTACAAACAGTATTGTTGGGGGAGAAATTTTAGTGCATCTGACCTTGAATGTGTGAGGGAGGCAGCTGCCAGCTGTGTAGCGACGTCTCTTAGTGCCTGAACTAACTATATCAGCTTAGTTGTACAGTTGTGGTGAACAAAACATGTAGATACTTATATATAACGTCTGTATATAGTGAATAAAAGCAAAATCAGTATGGTGGGAGGAGAATTTGGGCGAGTGAGGTGTTGAGGGAGTGAGTGGCAGCGAGTGGCTGACTGGTGTGTTGTGGTCACTCCTCATTGCTTTTTGACTCATAATACCAACTTAGTGGTTCGTTATGGTGAACAAAACATGCAGATACTTACATATAACATGTGTATATAGTGTAATAACCAAAAAAGTATTTGTTCACTGTTTTATGAACATAATAATTGAATCAACAATATGCACACCATAATTTTGAGTACAGCAATGATTCACACATTTTATTATATAAATATATCACACTACACACTATTGAATAATATTACAGCCAAAAAACGAAGAAAAATCAATCGGAGACATTGAAATAATTAGGTAATTATCTCTTTGTGGCCACTCCTGCCTGACAGCTGGGGCGGAGCAGAACGCCTGGGATGCATGATGAGTTGGCGCCTGTTTTTTGCCAAACTTGCCCGCCCTATAGCGGGCAAAATATGCCACTTAGGATTTTTTATTGTTTTTCCATGATCAGTGAACACAAATTAACAGGTTTAGAAGAAAAAATATTTTTTTTTATGCACCTGTGGGTGACAATGGCCAAATAGCCCTTAGCAACACAAGGGTTAAAAATGGAATCCTTCAATGTTATGAGGGAAAGACTAAAATCCAGAGTTGAATGCAATGAAACTCTTCTTTCTGGATGAACTACTAGTTCACATCTGTAATGGAATTCTGTTAGACCGACCAGGAACTAGAGCCAGAACCTGGCCCCCTCTCAGAGGAGGAGAGAGTTAGTAACACTCCACCACACTACCGGGAAAGCATCCATAAAGTCAACGAGGGAAAAGTTACCAGGGGGAAAAGGTAAATGAACCCCCACCTCGACCAGTCCAGCTGAAAGGCATCCGCCGCGAGAGCTTTGCAATCGGAAATGGAGCCACATAGAAGGGAAGGTCCTGATGCAAATTTGACACAAAGAGGGCCACATCTGGGTACCAGAATATCTCACGAAGTCCCCAGGACATGTCATTCTGGGGCCACTCCATGGAGATGGTACAGAAACAAGAGATCCCATCCACAAAAATGTTGTACACACTCCAAACATGAACAGTGTGGGGAACCAAACCCCAAAAAACCAGAACACATGCTTCTTTCAACCTATTCTCATAACTTTGTGTCTTTCAGTTCCAGAAGCCATTTAGTTGTATGTTTTTGCACCTTTTCCAGTTTATTGACGTGCTCTTTGAGATATTAACATCATTCAACCACTGCATATTCCTATTTTTGTCTCACAAAGGTCATGAACAATTTCTTTAATATTTTGCCATCCATGCATTTAAAAGTGATTTATGAAGTTGGAAAGTGTACCTTTAGGCTCCTTGCACAATGGTTTTTCTTGCCTGGAGCATACCTAGAAAGGGTTTCAGGAGTTCTTCTACTGGCCTGGGGCCTGGCTCGACTTGTGATAACTTGGTCCAACAGGTTGTTGCTTGGAGCAGCCCACATGCCAACATATCCACTATAACCCAGTTTGTCTAGCACTTCTAGCAGGAACTTACCCAAATGTTTCTTGAAGATATCCACCGTTGTTCCAGTAATATTTTTAATGCTTGCTGAGAAAGTATTGAACAACTGTGGAGCCCTGACCATATCAGTAGTCCACAGTTGTTCAAATCCACAGTTGACAGTGTTCACTGATTGTGTCTATGGCACCTCTACATCTTGCTGGTTCTATTCTGCACTTCCTTCCCTATTTTTCACTCCAGTATGTTGTTATTCTACTGTGAAAATTTGGGACCTGGCCTTCAAGTATCTTCCATGTATATATTATTTGATACCTTTCTTGTCTCTTTTCCAGAGAGTACATTTTAAGAGCTTTGAGACCATCCCAATAACTTACATGTTTTATCGTTACTATGCGTAGTGTATAGGGTCTCTCTATTTTTTCCTAATTCAGAGATCTCTCCTGCTTTGAAAAAGGAAGTGAGTACTGAGCAGTACTCTCCTAGCAGGAGGTATTGAGTATTGAGCAGGAAATCTTTCCTGCTCTAAAAGAGGAAGTGAGTATTGAGCAGTATGCAGTATTCCTAAATGTCAACCCATGTCTTGCTATTTCAAACAATGCTGTTTGTTTAAGATAAAGTTAAGATAAGATAGTTTAAGATAGTTTAAGATAAAAACAAAGTACTACCTTATTAACTCCATGTAACCTACCTCACCCCCAAAATGTCAACCCCTGTCTACTACTTGAAACATTGTTGTTTGTTGACCAAATTGTATTTTTGTTTTTTTTTCTGCCATGTTTCCCCCCTCTTTTTTTCATTTTTTCTTATTTTTTCTCAACCAATTTATGCTTTAATCTCAATTAGTATTAAGTTTTAGTCTTAGTGTTTTTCCTGCCCGAAACGTAATAGTGGCTTTAGGCATTGTATGTACTAGCTCTATCTATAAATCCATCAACTTTTTGCATCTCACCTTGTATGTATGTACTTTACCTGAATAAATATTTTGTTTGTTTGTTTGTTTGTGACCATCTTGATTAACTGCTGATTTCTGCATGTCTGCCCCCCCCCCCCCCCCCCCATTTCAACGCAATTATATTTTAATCTCAATTAGTATTAAGTTTAAGGTGTTTCCCCACATCTTGCCCAAAACACTATGCGTACCAGTGGCTTTAGGTATTGTATGTACTAGCTCTGTTTATAGATCCAACATTATGTTGTAACTCATCTTCTATGTACTGTATGTACTTTTACCTGAATAAGCATTAAATTTTGAATTTTTGAATTTTACTCAAGAATGGAGAGCACCAGTGAGATAAATAACATTAGCTTGTTGTGGGATCCCACAACAATGTGTTGTGGATTTGAATGTTCACATAATCCATCCTATCATTTTCCTGGCCCACCACTATATTTGCTCGGTTATGTTCACTAAATATCAGGTTGTTAGACATCATAATTTTCATATCTTTCACCTGTTGCTTTTCTTCTTTGAGGAAGTCAGATTGTGTCCATGTACCCTGTATTTCGTTTAAGTTCTTCGTTTTCACCATACCTAAGTACAGTGGAACCTCAGTTACGAATGCACTTGATTACAAATTTTTTGGTATATGAAGTCAATTTCCTAATAAAATTTGACATGGTTAATGAAGTTTGCCTTGGATTACGAGTCATTTGTTGATACAGTACTTTTATGGGTCGAGCGCATGGGTTCTGCTGGGCATGGGGCGAGGCAGTGTTTCCCGCCAAGTGTATAGCATATATCCTAGTACTGTACAGTATCCCGAATTTTCCCGTAAGAAATAATGTAAATTGAATTAATCTGTTCCACACTCCAAAAAATATTAACTTCAATTCCACACTCCCAAAATATTAACTTCAATTCCACACTCCCAAAAATATTAACTTCACAATACATTACATACATAATACACACAAAAATTTTGTACAGTATATGTACAGTAAAAGTTATAGCTTATCTTTATTGATGACTCTTGTTGATGTATGGAAGAAGGTGAGGAGGCAGGGGTTTGGGGAGGAGGAGAGGTGTTGTGTTTGGAAGGTGAGTCCCTTCCATTATAACATCAGGCAGTGATGACTTCTCTAGGGTACTATCTCTCCTATGGATTTTGCAGGCATACCACTAGGACCTGGTTGTGGTTCACTGCTTGCTTGTCTTACTAAGAATCTGTCTAAAGACACTTTATTATTCCCTACATTGTAACACTTGTCTGTAGTGAGACATCACATTGTTATTAAAAAGGTCAGTGCAACGGCCTGCTACAGCTTTATCTGGGTGAGCTTTTTCAACAAAACTTTGCAGTTCTTCCCATACTTCACACATTTTCTTAATGAGGGAGGGATATCCAACTATTCAACTCAACTATTTTTTTAGGTTGAACCTTATCAATGACTTTCTTGGGACCTATGGCATGATATATAATAATTACTTTTATGTTCAAAACCAAAAAGCAGAAAACATTAAATTCTTTACAAAGAATTCAAGTGCGATCGTCACTAAGTTGTTGAAAGCACTAAGCAGTTCACTGGTAAACTGAAGGGCAGCCGCCTGTGTCACCAGGAATCACGTGCTCGGTTGACCCATACGTGTATCAACAAAGTCACAAGGTGAGGCAAAGTTCGTAACCGACTCAAATTTTCCGAAGAAACTGAGTTTGTAACCCAAAAAATTTCTTAAAGAGGGACGTTCGCTACCCGAGGTTCCACTGTACACCAAGTCAAATTTTATGAGGAAATTGACTTCACATACAGAAAAATTTGTAATCTGGGGCATTCGTAAACTGAGGTTTCACTGTAGCTCTACCACCTCATTGGTTGAGTTTAGGAGCTCTGTACATACCAGTTCCTCTTTATATATGGACCTACTCTTCCACTTGACCTAATTTCTCTATCACATATATATAGATTATAATTTGGGATCCAGATTTCACTATCCATATAATTTTTCACATGGGTCCTAAATTGATGTGGTTCTAAGATGACAGTTTTCTATCCAGAACCACACCTAAATCTCTTTCTTTTTTATAATTTTTTAACCTCTGGTCTGTGCATCTGTTTATAGCTTACAATGCCCTAGTGCACAAGGAAAAAAATAAATGCCCCCCCCCCATATTTTCCTTCTAATTTTGTTAAAATGCATTCCCTGATTATGGAAAGAAACCAGCATTGAATGTAAAATAAATAAATAATAAATAAATAAATAAATAAATGTTTATTCAGGTAAAGTACATACATACAAGAGGTTATACAAAAATTGATAGATTTATAGATAGACCTAGTACATACAATGCCTAAAGCCACTATTACGCAAAGCATTTCGGGCAGGAAAAACATTAAAGACTACAACTTAATACTAATTGAGATTAAAGTATAAAATGTGTTGAGAACAAATAAAAATAAAAATAAAAAAAGGGGGAATATGGCAGAAAAAGCAGCACAAATACAATTAGGTTGACAAACAGCGTTGTTTAAAAAATAACAGACATGGGTTGACAATATAGGGGTAAGGTAGGTTACAGGGAATTTATTAGGTAGTTCTTAGTTTTATCTTAAATTAGTTGAGAGAGGTACAGTCTTTAACATGATTGGGAAGGTCATTCCACATTCTGGGTCCCTTGATTTGTAGAGCATTTCTAGTTTAAGTCGTACTCTTGGAATATCAAAACGGTATTTGTTTCTGGTGTGGTGCTCATGGGTTCTGTTACAACCTTCAAAGGAGGTTGAAAAGCAAAGGAATTTGCTTTTGAGGTCAGGATTGGCATTACAGTTCAGCATTTTATATATGTATAATACACATAAGAGGATGTGCAGTGACTTAATATCTAACATATTCAGAGATTTGAGTAGGGGTACCGAGTGATGTCTGGGGCCAGAGTTGGATATTGTCCTAATAGCAGCTTTGTGTTGAGTAATTAGAGGACATAAATGATTTTGGGTAGTAGAACCCCAAGCACAAATACCATAGATATGGATAGATGAGGGAGTAATAGAGCGTCACCAGGGCAGGTCGGGGTACATAATATCTGATCTTAGAAAGAATGCCAACAGTTTTTGAAACTTTTTTTGATATATTTAGAATGTGTCCCTGGAAATTCATCTTGTGGTCAATGAGAACGCCAAGGAATTTGCCATCTATTTTGTTACAAATTTGGGTATTGTTTATCCTGAGATTTATTTGATTAGAGGATTTATTGCCAAACAAAATATAGAAAGTTTTGTCAATGTTAAGGGTGAGTTTGTTGGCAGTTAGCCAGAGATAACCTTTATTTAGCTCAGTATTCACTGTGACATTTAGAGCAAGGGGGTCAGGACTGGAGTAAATGAGGTTGTGTCGTCAACAAATAGAATTGGTTTGAGGTGTTGGGAGGCATTTGGAAGGTCATTATGAGAAAGAGGAGAGGGCCAAGTATGCTGCCCTGAGGAACACCAATGTTGATGGGTAGGGTGAAAGAAATTGAATTATTCACAGAAACATACTGGAGCCTGTCAGTAAGGTAAGATTTGAGGTATTGCAGAGAGTGTCCTCTGACTCCATAATGATGTAATTTAAGAAGAAGGTTTTGGTGGTTGACAGTGTCAAAAGCCTTACACAGGTCCCAAATAACCCAACAGGGAACTCATTTTTATCAAGAGCTGCATGAATCAAGTTAATCATACTAATAAGTGCATCATTAGTACTTTTTTGGGTCTGAAGCCATATTGACAAGAGCTAAGTATATTGTGTTTGGCTAGATAAGAGTAAAGCTGCTTGTAGATTAGTTTTTCAAATATATTTGACAAGTTAGGCAGGATTGATATAGGTTTGTAGTTGTAATGAAATGTAATGAAATGAAATTAAATGAAATGAAATGTACCTTACCTTGAGGATACCTTGAGGTGCTTCCGGGGCTTATCGTCCCCGCGGCCCGGTCATCGACCAGGCCTCCTGGTTGCTGGACTGATCAACCAGGCTGTTGGACGCGGCTGCTCGCAGCCTGACGTATGAGTCACAGCCTGGTTGATCAGGTATCCTTTCGAGGTGCTTATCCAGTTCTCTCTTGAACACTGTGAGGGGTTTGCCAGTTATGTCCCTTATGTGTAGTGGAAGCGTGTTGAACAGTCTCGGGCCTCTGATGTTGATAGAGTTCTCTCTCAGAGCACCAGTTGCACCTCTGCTTTTCAACGGGGGTATTCTGCACATCCTGCCATGTCTTCTGGTCTCATGTGATGTTATTTCTGTGTGCAGGTTTGGGACCAGCCCCTCTAATATTTTCCACGTGTAAATTATTATGTATCTCTCCGCCTGCGCTCAAGGGAATACAGATTTAGGCTCTTAAGTCGGTCCCAATAGTTTAGATGTTTTACCGAGTGGATTCTAGCAGTAAAGGACCTCTGCACGCTCTCCAGGTCAGCAATTTCACCAGCAGTGAAAGGGGCTGTCATTGTGCAGCAGTACTCCACTCTAGAGAGCACAAGCGTTTTGAAAAGTGTCATCATCGGTATAGCATCTCTAGTGTGAAAAGTTCTTGTTATCCAACCTGTCATTTTCTTGCAGTTGTGACGGCTACTTTATTGTGTTCTTTAAAGGTAAGGTCTTCCGACATGAGTACACCCAGATCCTTTACATTGCCTTTTCGTTCTATGTTATGATTTGCCTGAGTTTTGTACGTGGTTTCCGTTTTTATATTTTCATTTTTTCCATAGCGCATGAGCTGGAACTTGTCTTCGTTAAACACCATATTATTTTCTGTAGCCCATAGAAAGACCTGATCTACATCTGACTGGAGGTTCGCCGTGTCCTCTATGTTGCCTACTCTCATGAAGATCCTAGTGTCATCTGCAAAGGATGATACAGTGCTATAGGTTGTGCTCTTGTCTATGTCCGATATGAGGATGAGAAAAAGTACTGGAGCAAGCACAGTACCCTGGGGGACTGAGCTCTTAACGGTTGACGGGTTGGATTTTATTTTGTTGACTATTACACATTGGGTTTTGTTGGTCAGGAAATTGTAGATCCATCTGCCTACTTTTCCGGTAATTCCTTTTGAGCGCATTTTATGGGCAATAACACCATGGTCACATTTATCAAAAGCTTTTGCGAAATCTGTGTAAATTACATCAGCGTTTTGTTTGTCTTCCACAGCATCTAATGCCATATCATAGTGGTCCAGCAACTGCGACAGGCAAGAGCGCCCTGTTCTGAAACCATGTTGTCCGGGTTATGGAGATGCTGTGATTCCATGTATTTTGTGATCTTACTTCTTAGCACTCTCTCAAAAATTTTTATGATGTGCGATGTTAGTGCTATCGGTCTGTAATTTTTTGCCTCTGCCTTATTTCTCCTTTATGAAGTGGTGCTATCTCTGCTGTTTTAGTATATCAGGAATAACGCCAGTATCTAGGCTTTGTCTCCACAGAATGTGAAGGGCCTGCGATAGTGGTTTTTTACAGTTCTTGATGAATATGGAGTTCCAAGAATCCGGCCTGGTGCGGAGTGCATGCATACTGTTTATGGCTTCTTCAAAATCCAGTGGGGATAGGGTGACGTCTGATATATGATTTGATGTTGGTATCATATCCATGAAAAATCATTTGGTTATCGATCTTTAGTGCGTTTAATGGCTCGCTGAAGACAGGTCGTATTGCTTCCTCAGTAGCTCGCTCATTTCTTTGTTGTCATCGGTGAAAGTTCCATCTTCCTTTCGCAGGGGCCCGATACTAGATGTGGTTTTGATCTTGATTTTGCATAGGAGAAAAATATTTCGGGTTTCTCTCTATTTCACTGATGGCCTTTTGCTCTCTTCCCTCTCCTGCGTTTTTGTATGATTCTTGTAGCTTGAGTTCAATTTTTCCTATTTCGCTACCTAACCTTCTTCGCCGTTCCTGAGATAGGGTGCGACTCTCAAGTTGTACCGCGATTCGTTTTCTTCGCCTATATAGGAACGACGTTCTCGTTCCAATCTGCATCTCTTCCTCTTTTTTCTTAGGGGGATGCGGTTTGTACATATTTCTAGTGCTACTGAGCTTATTTTTTCCAGGCACTGGTTCAGGTTCGCATTCCTAGCTGTTCTTCCAGTTTATTTCTGTGAAGTCCTGGTTTATTTGCTCCAGTTTATCTGTTTATTATTGAGTTGAATTTGCTGAAATCTCCTCCACGGGAATCTGGACTGGTTTTGAAGGTCTATTCCCCATGGTTGTCATAACTTCAATTAAGTTGTGATCGGAGTAACAGGTATTTGGACTGTTCTGTTCCTGATCAATCATCATTATTCGTGAACATGAGGTCCAGTGGGTTCTACCTGGCCTGGTTGGTTCTACTATTTGTGGTTTAAGGCAAACCTGTCGCACATCCGTAGCAGGTCCTTTGCCCAGCCCCAAAGAGGCAAGGACCGAAGACGTACCCCTGCAGGTTCAGGTAATGAAACCACGCGAGACAGTCTGAATGGAGCCGGATGGTCGAACCCCAAGTTACCCGCCACCCACCTTCCGAAGCGAAAAACCAACTGCTGCGAACTCCTGCACCATGCTGTGTGCCCCACCGGAATGACAGGACCCCATCGCCCCTGGCCCGGCCTGGTGAGCACTGGTCACAAAGTCCCAGCCGAGAGACAACGCTTCCGTGAACACACACATCGAGTGAGGGTTCAGGTAGGCGCCAAAGCACTGAACCACGAAAACCCCGAAGAGGAAGCCAACAATGCAGCTACTTACACTAGGCCCCTGGAGTATGAACCTAACGATTGCGAGAGAAGCGAAAGGGGCATCCCCAAAGAAACCAGAACAGACGCCGAAGCCAAACCCGACCCAGCGGGTAGGACCAGCACAGCGAAGTTCAAGCTCCCATACAACTGCTAGATCAACCGCCAAGTGACCCGGGACACCACCGACGAAACAGCCAAAGGCAGGACTGCTCTCTCAGCAACGCCTCTGGACAGAGAGACATGGAAGAGGTCCGAGAGGTCCCCAAACAAGACCCCAGCCAGGTCCGAACCTGGGATGGACCAGATGGGCTTCCTCCAGTTCACTAGGAACCCAAACTCGGTGAGCTTGGAAAAGAACCACATCCCTGGCAAGCATACATGCGGACCAGCCCGTCGTCGAGAGAGGCCAGGACCAAAACTTCTAGCAGACGCAGATAGGTCACCACAACCCAGGTAAAACGCATGAATATGCGAGGTGTGAGATTCAAGCCAAAAGGAAGGCAACAAAAGAGGTAAGCCTGACACTCCACCACGAAACCTAACCAGTCCCTGAATCCTGGATAAGAACATGCCAATACGCATCCTTGAGGTCCAGGGACACCATCCAGGGACCCGGCTTCAAAAGAAGCCGGGACCCCCTTCAGAATGAAGTCCGGAATGTTTCAGCACCGAAAACAGTCCCATGGGGAACCCTCTTGAGGAACGGGGTTCATTTTGACAATGCCCAAGCGCACCCACTCCAAAATGACCTGACAAAGCGCAGGAGAAGAAGCCTACCCCACCAGCCTTGAACCTCCCCCAGGAAAAAAGAGCAGCCCAACCACCCCCCCACAGCCGGATGATGACCGAAAATGCCAACAAATCGTGGGATTAAGGGTGAGCAAACAGAGCAAGCCCCCCCCCCCAATCGTCCCATCAAAGGAGTGAACCGCGAAAGGGCCAACACCCCTTATGAGAAGCCGACCGACGAACTGATTGATCATCGCACCTGACCAGACGACGCTGGCTCCAAAGGCCAACATCGGCTCAGAAGCCGGCACCAATATCCCATCTCAACCAGTAGAACCCGAGCCCTGGCACGACCCTTCCGAGAAGGCCGAGAACAGCCGCCCTGGGAACCAATAAGTCCAACATAGGACGACAACTAGACGAAGCCGCCTGCAAAAACTGCGTGACAGCAGATTCCGCAAACAGCAACGGACAAAACAGCGATGAAAACCTAAAAGCCAGGGCCCCAAGCAGATTCCAAAGAGAGAGAGAGAGAGAGAATGAGTATAGCCTGACGGCTGTGCCGGGGCAGGGGATGTGCTTTGGGTTAACCCTGTTCCCTTCTTTCCTGTTCCAGGGCTGTCATCAGAGTCGTCGCAGGTAAGCAGCCAGCCTGTAGTATATCCTTTGCCCATGATGTAGAAGTTTGTGCCAGTTTGGCTGCCAGTTCCTATAATGTTGGGCTAATATTCAGGGTAGGGGATTTTTGGAGGTCGAACAGGGTCCTGGCCGCTGCTATCCTGTTATGGTTACATTGGCCTAGTCAGCGTTGTCTCATTGGGTTGCAGCGTTGCAGCCAACTTATCTCAACTTCGCTATTAAGAGGGAGCCGGTGGCGCATGCCTCCTCGGGTAAGTTCTTCTTTCCTTGTCTTTGGTTAAGTAGCTCGGGAGCCAAGGAGCCTCCCCAGAAAACAGTTGAATGTAATGAAACACCATTTCTGGGGAGCCAGGAGCTCCCTGCAACCCTCCTTCCCTCCAGGCTGGCGTTTTTTTGTTGTGTTTGATGCTTAAGCCTCTGAACTGGAGGTGGGTAGCTGGCACGGGGGTCTGGAGATTCCCCTTTCCCCTCCCAGGGAGGGAGGAGCTGTGGCAGACAGCAGCCCATCTTCTTGACATCTTCAAGAGGAAACTAGATTATTTCCTCCAAGGAGTTCCGACCAGCCGGGCTGTGGTGGGTATGTGGGCCTGCGGGCCGCTCCAAGGCAACAGCCTAGTGGACCAAAACCTCTCACAAGTCAAGCCTGGCCTCGGGCCGGGCTTGGGGAGTAAGAAGAAACAACTTCCCAGAACCCCATCAACCAGGTTAAACCAGGTATCAACCAGCCCGGAGACATGATGACGTCATGCTCACTTGCTCGTTTCTTTTAGTTTTGCGGAGTTCTGCCCAACAGTTCGGCTTTCAGTAGCCATTTTTAACCAGATAAGAGTTTGTTTTGGGGCAACTACCTTTCTGGGTGCCTGGCCCGGTCAATGGCAGACACAGAATGCATCCAAACCACATGGGGGCTTCTATAGACAATTGCCTCTCGTGCCTCTCTGAGGGAGCCTGGTTCTGGCTTGTGGTCCCTGGTAGGCCTAGGAACTCCATCGTTTGACTGATGCCACAGCCCCGGATAACTCTGGGGAGCCTCCGGGTCCCGCCCAGAAAATGGCATTTCCATTACATTCAATACTGTAATTTTTTTTGTCTTTCTCCAGGAGTTTTCTGTCTTATGCCTCTAGGTTCTTGACAAGTCTTTCTGGCCTGCTAGCTGGGTGGTGGTTTTTGCTGATTAAAGCTTTTCATTCTTTGTAGGATGTGTAAATCTCAGTAACCTTGCATGGCTGGCAGGCCCTCTGGCTTAGTGTCTGAAGCTCTGGGAAGTTACTGAGGAATGATAAAGAAAGAAAGTGTTATTCAATATTTCTTTAAAATGCTCTATTATTAAGTAATGACATTATTGAGTTTGTTTTTGAGAAAACAGTTAAGGTTAACTTAACTGCTTAACTAACCAATCATGTTAACTGATTGTTACTAAGGGCAGTCAGAATAAAATTGTCCTTATGGTTAGACTGTTGGTTACCTTTGTATGAATCATTTTACAATTGTAGCAGTCATAGCTGCAGAAAAGAAGTTTTTGTTTTTTGCTCTTGGATGCTCTCTGGAGGCTACCCTTGTTTTAGCTAGGCCCACGAGGCTTGTTCTCCTGGGAGGCTTTATGCTTCCTCCTTGTCCATTGGCTGGGACCTCCTCCTTTCTTTCCATTGGGAAAAGGGGGTCCAGGTACCAGGTTCATGGCTTGCTTCCACTCCCACAGTAGCTGCGTTTATGTTTCTGCACAGAATCCAACCCTTTCTTCTTTTTGCAGCCCTGTCACCTGCTTGGTGCTCGCTGTCTGTGTTGCAGTGTTGCACTTTCAGATAAGTGCTGTTAGCTATCCTTGGAATGTTTTGAGCCTCACAGATCATTGCTTTGTTTTATTCAATTTTCTGCTTCATGATTGTTTTGTGCTTTTCACCTTGTGTGTAGAATACCTTACATTTGAATTTTCCAACAGTTTCTGTGGCAGGGTTCCTTTTCCCTCGAATGTGAATTGCAATCCCCTTACCCCACCAGAGTTATCATTTCTAAAGATATCAGTTTTCTCCTCTATGAGTTGATTCCTCTCTTGAGTGTTACTTCCCACTGTGAGATCTCTTGATGGAGAGTAATTGTAATTAGCTGCATCCTATATCAGAATTTACCCAAGGATCACTCTAGTGGCCCTCAGTGAGGATAGGAAACTAGTGCCTTGTTAAAGGTCCCCCCCCCTCCCATTTGCCCTAATGATTTTACTCAACAGGATTTTGAATTGCAACAGTGTTTTGGCATTTACGGTTTTCAGGGACAGGTATATAACCCTGTGGGTTGTAAAAGGATCACCTGTTTTCTGTCCTATATTGTGGCTTGTTGAGCTTGGAAAACTATTGCTCCTTGTTTTGTTACATCTGATGCTATTAAAGAAGTGGTCCGTATCAATATCATACAAATTGTTCGCTATTTTAAATGTTTCGATGAGATCAGCCCCATCATGTTTGATTTGCAGTGCAGTTAGTTTTCTGGGCCTTTGCATTTTTTTTGTATTAAAAAGCATTTTCCAGGCTTTCAACCATTTGTGGAGTTTATGTAGATTTCTTTGTAGGCCTCATATCATTTTCACCTCCTACTTTACTGTAAATCTTAAGTGTCATCTGCCAAATTTGGGCCATTTGATTTATAATATTCTCATCTATGTCACTGATGTATATGATAAAAAGGGTTGGCCCCAAACTAGAACCTTATAGTACCCCACATAACATATTTCTCCAGTCTGATTAATTTTCCATTCAGTACGGCCCTTTGCTTTCTTTTTTTTTTAACATTATTTTTTTTCCATTCTGTGTGGTCTGACCCTGCATTTTAGCTGAAGGTTTGCTTGGGTTATGTAAGTGTTTGTTTCTTGTCCATGGCTGCATCCACCTTTCCCATTAAATGGTCAGGGCTGGAGGGTCAATGGTTTTTCTGCCAAGATACTTTCCCTGTGCCTTTCCAACCTGCTTGTTGCAGGATGGGCCAAGTAGCCAATATCCCTCACTTCAGAATCTACATGTTTGAGTAGGCTGTTAAGGCTTTCTTGCCCACTTTTGTGCCTGATACTACTGTCTTTTCTCGCAGGTAAGTCCCTGGCTGCATTTGATCTGTTTAATGATTTGTTCTTTTTCAGAAATGCAGGCTTCTTCTGCTGAGGCATCATTGTGAGTTATCTTGGGAAACTTATGA
>WNGS01092210.1:23220421-23222921 GCA_020271785.1 Procambarus virginalis
AGCTTCCCTTTCCCCTCCCAGGGAGGGAGGAGCTGTGCAGACAGCAGCCCGGAGACATGATGACGTCATGCTCATTTGTTTGTTTTAGTTTGCGGAGTTCTGTCCAACAGTTCAGCTTTCAGTAGCCATTTTTAACCAGATAAGAGTTTGTTTTGGGGCAACTACCTTTCTGGGTGCCTGGCCGGTCAATGGCAGACACAGAATGCATCCAACCACATGGGGGCTTCTATAGACAATTGCCTCTCGTGCCTCTCTGAGGGAGCCTGTTCTGGCTTGTGGTCCCTGGCAGGCCTAGAACTCCATTCGTTTGACTGATGCCACAGCCCCGGATAGCTCTGGGGAGCCTCCGGGTCTCGCCCAGAAAATGGCATTTCATTACATTCAATACTGTATTTTTTTGTCTTTCTCCAGGAGTTTTCTGTCTTATGCCTCTAGGTTCTTGACAAGTCTTTCTGGCCTGCTAGCTGGGTGGTGGTTTTTGCTGATTAAAGCTTTTCATTCTTTGTAGGATGTGTAAATCTCAGTAACCTTGCATGGCTGGCAGGCCCTCTGGCTTAGTGTCTGAAGCTCTGGGAAGTTACTGAGGAATGATAAAGAAAGAAAGTGTTATTATATTTCTTTAAATGCCCTATTATTAAGTAATGACATTATTGAGTTTGTTTTTGAGAAAACAGTTAAGGTTAACTTAACTGCTTAACTAACCAATCAGGTTAACTGATTGTTACTAAGGCAGTCAGAATAAATTGTCCTTATGGTAGACTGTGGTTACCTTTGTATGAATCATTTTACAATTGTAGCAGTCATAGCTGCAGAAAAGAAGTTTTTGTTTTTGCTCTTGGATGCTCTCTGGAGGCTACCCTTGTTTTAGCTAGGCCCACGAGCTTGTTCTCCTTGGGAGGCTTTATGCTTCCTCCTTGTCCATTGCTGGGACCTCCTCCTTTCTTTCCCTTGGGAAAAGGGGGTCCAGGTACCAGGTTCATGGCTTGCTTCCACTCCCACAGTAGCTGCGTTTATGTTTCTGCACAGAATCCAACCCTTTCTTCTTTTTGCAGCCTGTCACCTGCTTGGTGCTCGCTGTCTGTGTTGCAGTGTTGCACTTTCAGATAAGTGCTGTTAGCTATCCTTGGAATGTTTTGAGCTCGCAGGTCATTGCTTTGTTTATTCAATTTTCTGCTTCATGATTGTTTTGTGCTTTTCACCTTGTGTGTAGAATACCTTACATTTGAATTTTCCAACAGTTCTGTGGCAGGGTTCTTTTCCCTCGAATGTGAATTGCATCCCCCTTACCCCACCAGAGTTATCATTTCTAAAGATATCAGTTTTCTCCTCTATGAGTTGATTCCTCTCTTGAGTGTTACTTCCCACTGTGAGATCTCTTGATGGAGAGTAATTGTAATTAGCTGCATCCTATATCAGAATTTACCCAAGGATCACTCTAGTGGCCTCAGTGAGGATAGGAAACTAGTGCCTTGTTAAAGGTCCCCCCCCCCCCATTTGCCCTAATGATTTTACTCAACAGGATTTTGAATTGCAACAGTGTTTTGGCATTTACGGTTTTCAGGGACAGGTATATAACCCTGTGGGTGTAAAAGGATCACCTGTTTTCTGTCCTATATTGTGGCTTGTTGAGCTTGAAACTATTGCTCCTTGTTTGTTACATCTGATGCTATTAAAGAAGTGGTCCGTATCAATATCATACAAATTGTTCGCTATTTTAAAAGTTTCGATGAGATCAGCCCCATCATGTTTGATTTGCAGTGCAGTTAGTTCTGGGGCTTGCATTTTTCTGTATTAAAAAGCATTTTCCAGGCTTTCAACCATTTGTGGAGTTTATGTAGATTTCTTTGTAGGCCTCAATATCATTTTCACCTCCTACTTTACTGTAAATCTTAAGTGTCATCTGCAAATTTGGCCATTTGATTTATAATATTCTCATCTATGTCACTGATGTATATGATAAAAAGGGTTGGCCCCAACTAGAACCTTATAGTACCCCACATAACATATTTCTCCAGTCTGATTAATTTCCATTCAGTACGGCCCTTTGCTTTTTTTTTTTTAACAATTAGTTTTTTCCATTCTGTGTGGTCTGACCCTGCATTTTAGCTGAAGGTTTGCTTGGGTTATGTAAGTGTTTGTTCTTGTCCATGGCTGCATCCACCTTCCCATTAAATGGTCAGGGCTGGAGGGTCAATGGTTTTTCTGCCAAGATACTTTCCCTGTGCCTTCCAACCTGCTTGTTGCAGGATGGGCAAGTAGCCAATATCCCTCACTTCAGATCTACATGTTTGAGTAGGCTGTTAAGGCTTTCTTGCCCACTTTTGTGCCTGATACTACTGTCTTTTCTCGCAGGTAAGTCCTGGCTGCATTTGATCTGTTTAATGATTTGTTCTTTTTCAGAAATGCAGGCTTCTTCTGCTGAGGCATCATTGTGAGTTATCTTGGGAAACTTATGAGGAAACCTTTCCAGAAATCAAGCATTAAATGTAGTGAAATGCCC
>WNGS01092210.1:23227921-23231993 GCA_020271785.1 Procambarus virginalis
GCACAAGATGAAGCTGGAAAAAGTTCAGAGGTATGCCACTAGACTAGTCCCAGAACTAAGAGGCATGAGTTATGAGGAAAGGCTGTGTGAAATGCACCTCACATTGTTGGAAGACAGGAGAGCTCGGGGAGACATGATCACTACCTACAAAATTCTCAGAGGAATTGGAACAGCAGATAAAGATGAACTGTTTAACATGGGTTGTATGCGAAAAAGGGGACACGGGTGGAAACCGAGTACAAAATGAGACACAGGGACATTAGAAAGAACTTTTTCAGAGTCAGAGTAGTTAACAGATGGAATGCATTAGGCAGTGATGTGGTGGCGGCAGACTCCATACACAGTTTCAAATGTAGATATGATAGAGCCCAATAAGCCCAGGAGTCTGTACACCAGTTGATTGACAGTTGAGAGGTGGGACCAAAGAGCCAGAGCTCAACCCCCGCAAGCACAACTAGGTGAGCACAACTAGGTTAGTACACACACACATACTGGCTTATGGAACTGAAAAACAAGAGTTATGAGAAGAGACTACTGACATTAAACATGCCAAAACTAGAAGATAGAAGAAAAAAGGGCGATATGATCACCACATACAAAATTCTTCAGGAATCAACCAAATTGACAAGGAGGAATATTCCTTAAACCAGCAACATCATGAAAAAGAGGACACAGATTCAAGCTATGGAAACAAAGGTGTCGAAAAAACATTAGAAAGTTTTCTTTTGCAAACGGATTGGTAGACAGTTGGAACAAGCTAAGTGGAAAGGTGGTGGAGGCCAAAACCGTCAGTAATTTCAAAGCATTAGGTAATTACTTAGGTAATTACACACACAAACACGCATCATAGGGTCTGTTAGCTGAGTGGACGGTGCACGGGACTCAAAATTCTGTGGCCCAGGTTTGATTCCCGACGCCGGCAGAGACAAATGGGCAGTTTCTTTCACCCTGATGCCCCTGCTACCTAGCATTATATAGGTACCTGGAAGCTAGACAGCTGTTACGGACTGCTTCCTGGTACTCACCTAGTTGTACTCACCTAGTTGTGCTTGCGGGGGTTGAGCTCTGGCTCTTTGGTCCCGCCTCTCAACCGTCAATCAACAGGTGTACAGTTTCCTGAGCCTAATGGGCTCTATCATATCTACATTTGAAACTGTGTATGGAGTCAGCCTCCACCACATCGCTTCCTAATGCATTCCATTTGTCAACCACTCTGACACTAAAAAAGTTCTTTCTAATATCTCTGTGGCTCATTTGGGCACTCAGCTTCCACCTGTGTCCCCTAGTGCGTGTGCCCCTTGTGTTAAACAGCCTGTCTTTATCAACCCTGTCGATTCCCCTGAGAATCTTGAATGTGGTGATCATGTCCCCCCTAACTCTTCTGTCTTCCAACGAAGTGAGGTTTAATTCCTGCAGTCGCTCCTCGTAGCTCATACCTCTCAGCTCGGGTACTAGTCTGGTGGCAAACCTTTGAACCTTTTCCAGTTTAGTCTTATGCTTGACTAGATAGGGACTCCATGCTGGAGCCGCATACTCCAGGATTGGTCTGACATATGTGGTATATAATGTTCTGAAAGATTCCTTACACAAGTTTCTAAAGGCCGTTCTTATGTTAGCCAACCTGGCATATGCTGCTGATGTTATCCTCTTGATATGAGCTTCAGGGGACAGGTCTGGCGTGATATCAACCCCCAGGTCTTTCTCTCTCTCTGACTCTTGAAGTATTTCATCTCCCAAATGATACCTTGTATCTGGTCTCCTGCTTCCTACCCCTATCTTCATTACATTACATTTGCTTGGGTTAAACTCTAACAGCCATTTGTTCGACCATTCCTGCAGCTTGTCCAGGTCTTCTTGAAGTCTCAAGCTGTCCTCCTCTGTCTTAATCCTTCTCATAATTTTGGCGTCGTCAGCAAACATTGAGAGGAATGAGTCTATACCCTCTGGGAGATCATTTACGTATATCAGAAACAGGATAGGTCCAAGTACAGAGCCCTGTGGGACTCCACTGGTGACTTCACGCCAGTCTGAGGTCTCACCCCTCACTGTAACTCTCTGCTTCCTATTGCTTAGGTACTCCCTTATCCACTGGAGCGCCCTACCTGTTACTCCTGCCTGTTTCTCCAGCTTATGCATCAACCTTTTATGGGGTACTGTGTCAAAGGCTTTCCGACAGTCCAAAAAAATGCAGTCCGCCCACCCTTCTCTTTCTTGCTTAATTCTTGTCACCTGATCGTAGAATTCTATCAAGCCTGTAAGGCAAGATTTACCCTCCCTGAACCCATGTTGATGGGTTGTCACGAAGTCTCTTCTCTCCAGATGTGTTACTAGGTTTTTTCTCACAATCTTCTCCATCACCTTGCATGGTATACAAGTTAAGGACACTGGCCTGTAGTTCAGTGCCTCTTGTCTGTCACCCTTTTTGTATATTGGTACTACATTAGCAGTCTTCCATATTTCTGGTAGGTCCCCCGTTTCCAGTGACTTACTATACACTATGGAGAGTGGTAAGCAAAGTGCTCCTGCACACTCTTTCAATACCCATGGCGAGATTCCATCCGGCCCAACAGCTTTTCTCACATCCAGCTCCAATAGGTGCTTTTTGACCTCATCTCTTGTAATTTCGAACCTATCCAAGGTCACCTGGTTTGCTGCCACCTCTCCCAGCGCCGTGATATCTCCCTGTTCTATTGTAAAGACCTCCTGGAACCTTTTGTTGAGTTCTTCACACACCTCTTTGTCATTCTCTGTGTACCTGTCCTCGCCCACCCTAAGTTTAATCACCTGTTCCTTCACTGTTGTCTTCCTCCTGATGTGACTGTGTAGTAGCTTTGGTTCAGTCTTGGCTTTGTTAGCTATATCATTTTCATACCTTTTCTCAGCTGCTCTTCTCACACTGACATACTCGTTCCTGGTTCTCTGGTATCTCTCTCTACTTTCTGGTGTTCTGTTATTACGAAGTTCCTCCATGCCCTTTTGTTCAGCTCTTTGCTTTCATACATTCCCTATTAAACCACGGATTCTTCCTTTGCTTCTCTGTTTTTTCCTGTTGGGCTGGGACAAACCTGCTTACAGCCTCCTGACATTTTTGGGTGACATAGTCCATCATGTCTTGTACGGACTTGGTTCCGAGTTCTGTGTCCCAATGTATATCCCATAGGAATTTATTCATCTCCTCATAGTTTCCCTTTCTGTACGCCAGCCCTTTGGTTCCCAGTTCTTTTTGGGGGTGATAATTCCTAGCTCAACCAGGTACTCAAAGCTCAATACAGTACACTATGATCACTCATTCCCAAGGGGGCTGGTGTGTGTGTGTGTGTGTGTGTGTGTAATTACCTAAGTGTAATTACCTAAGTGTAGTTACAGGATGAGATCTATGCTTGTGGTGTCCCGTCTTCCCAGCACTCTTTGTCATATAACGCTTTAATGAAACTACTGACGGTCTTGGCCTCCACCACCTTCTCACCTAATTTTTTCCAACCATCTACCACTCTGTTTGCGAAAGTGAATTTTCTTATATTTCTTCGGCATCTGTTTTTAGCTAGTTTAAACCTATGACCTCTTGTTTTTGAAGTTCCAGGTTTCAGGAAATCTTCTCTACCAAATTTATCAATTCCTGTTATTATTTTGTACGTAGCAATCATATCACATCTTTTTCTTTTGTCTTCTAGTTTTGGCACATTTAATGCCTCGAACCTCTCCTCAAAGCTCTTGCCCTTCAGTTCTGGGAGCCACTTAGTAGCATGTCTTTGCACCTCTTCCAGTTTGTGATGTGCTTCTTAAGATATGGGCACCACACAACCGCTGCATATTCGAGCTTTGGCCTAACAAAAGTCGTGAACAATTTCTTTAGTATTTCGCCATCCATGTATTTAAAAGCAATTCTGAAGTTAGAAAGCGTGGCATAGGCTCCTCGCACAACGTTCTTTATGTGGTCTCAGGAGATAGTTTACTATCTAGAACCACCCCTAGATCTCTTTCTTTATCAGAATTCTGTAAGGATTCTACATAATTATAAGATGTGTGGGGTCTAGTTCACCTATTCCACATTCCATAACATGGCATTTATTCA
>WNGS01092210.1:23249944-23263981 GCA_020271785.1 Procambarus virginalis
ACCAACTGTTTTAGAGACTTTCTTAGTTATGTGTTGAATGTGGGTACTGAAGTTGAGTCTCTTGTCTAGGAATAGGCGAGAAACTTTCCATCATTTTTATTGATAATGTTTACATTGTCTATCTGAAGCTGAATTGCATTTGTAGATTTGCTTCCAAATAAGATGGAGTAGGTCTTTCTATGTTAAGTGTTAGTTTGTGGTTGACCTCCATAAGTGGACTTTTTTTAGTTCATTATTAACAACATTATTTAGTGTATGTGGGTTGGGGTTAGAGTAGATGAGGTAGTATCATCAGCAACAAAAAGGTTCAGAATGTTAAAGACATTAGGCAGATCATTGATGTATATAAGAAATAGAAGAGGTCCCAAGATGCTGCCCTGTGGCACTCCAACGGTTATGGTAGAGTGGAGAGGTTATATTATTGATGGCTACACATTGGTGTCTATCACTAAATAGGATTGGATATAGTCCCAGTGCATGGCCTCGGATTCCATAATGATGAGTTTACGTAAGAGTAATTGTGATTAACAGTATCAAAGGCCTTTCTCAGGTCAATGAAGAGTCCATCGGAAACTCATTTTTGTCAAGGGCTGAGTAAATTATATCAAGGAGACTAATAATTGCATCGTTGGTACTCTTTTGGGAGCGGAAGCCAAACGACAGGGGCTAAGAATGTTGAATTTTACGAGATAGGAGTAGAGCTGTTTGTAGATAATTTTTTCAAATACTTTTGATAGTATGGGTAGGTTTGATATTGGTCTATAATTGTTTACTATTTTGGAAAAAATTACACATAATTCAATATTTTTTTCTCCTGTCCTATTTATGCTACGATGCTGAGACTTGGACCAGTTGAAGCCAATTTCAAAAACAAATAGTTAAAAAGTTTTATTGAAATCGAGCCAATTTTCATTTATTACATTTTTTGCCAATATGCGCTCTTAAGATTGGGTGTGGTAGAATTCTATTGGCTGAAACGTTGCGGTTAACTGTTAGCTTTATAAAACAAATATACCATGTTACAAGTAATCAAAACCCTTCTGCAATATGCTGTGTAAAGAACGTATTATTATTTATTTGATTAACATAGTAGAGTGATTAGTGATCTGATGCTTGTCTGAGCACAGTTCACACACACACACACACACACACAACACACACACACACACAACACACAACACACACAACACAAGGTATCATTTGGGAGATGAAATACTTCAAGAGTCAGAGAGAGAGAAAGACCTGGGGTTGATATCACGCCAGACCTGTCCCCTGAAGCTCATATCAAGAGGATAACATCAGCGGCATATGCCAGGTTGGCTAACCTGCCATATGCCACTGTGGCATTTAAAAACTTGCGTAAGGAATCTTTCAGAACATTATATACCACATATGTCAGACCAATCCTGGAGTATGCGGCTCCAGCATGGAGTCCATATCTAGTCAAGCATAAGACAAAACTGGAAAAGGTTCAAAGGTTTGCCACCAGACTAGTACCCGAGCTGAGAGGTATGAGCTACGAGGAGCGACTGCAGGAATTAAACCTCACTTCATTGGAAGACAGAAGAGTTAGGGTGAACATGATCACCACATTCAAGATTCTCATGGGAATTGACAGGGTAGATAAAGACAGGTTATTTAACTCAAGGGGCACACGTACTAGGGGACACAGGTGGAAACTGAGTGCCCAAATGAGCCACAGAGATATTAGAAAGAACTTTTTTAGTGTCAGAGTGGTTGACAAATGGAATGCATTAGGAAGTGATGTGGTGGAGGCTGACTCCATACACAGTTTCAAGTGTAGATATGATAGAGCCCAATAGGCTCAGGAACCTGTACACCTGTTGATTGACGGTTGAGAGGCGGGACCAAAGAACCAGAGCTCAACCCCCGCAAGCACAATTAGGTGAGTACACACACACACACACACACACACACACACACACACACACACACACACACACACACACACACACACACACACACACACACACACACACACACACACACACACACACACAGAGGCCAGGGAACAGGGGCCTCGTAGCCTGGTGGATAGCGCGCAGGACTCGGAATTCTGTGGCGCGGGTTCGATTCCCGTACGAGGCAGAAACAAATGAGCAAAGTTTCTTTCACCCTGAATGCCCCTGTTACCTAGCAGTAAATCGGTACCTGGGAGTTAGTCAGCTGTCACGGGCTGCTTCCTGTGGTGTGTGTGTGTGTGTGTGTGGTGTGGAAAAAAAAGTAGTTAGTAAACAGTTAATTGACAGTTGAGAGGCGGGCCGAGAGAGCAAAGCTCAACCCCCGCAAACAAAACTAGGTGAATACACACACACACACACACACACACACACACACACACACACACACACACACACACACACACACACACACACACACACAGGGGTCTGTAGCTGAGTGGACAGCTGTTATGATCTCAGGCTGCAGGAGAAACGAGTCTACCCCTGAGAGTTATTCTGTCAAACCTGACCTAATTAAGAGGTCAAAGAAATATAACCCTGGAAGTGTATATAGTAAACACTCGATTGAATTTGACGAGTAGATTAAGAATGTGGGCAGTGAATAAGAATATAAATAAATGACCTGACATGAGATGTAGAGAGTTTGCTGGAGGCGTGAGGCTCGCTTTCAGAAGGTCTTGACCTCACTTGAGCTGAAGAAGTCGTGAGGGGAGGTCGCGCTCCGTTGAGCCCCTGCTGAAGAGGAACCCATGAGTGATATACCTTCAAGAAAAAGGAAGTGGACAGACGTCTCGCTTGTGGAATAAGTCTGTGGACGTGTCAGCTCAAGTCGTGGACTGCAGGGAGTGTGTGGAGCAGTCTTTTAAACAGTTTTGTGGGCAGCTTAGAGTGCCCTGGTGGCGACCGCTCAGTCTGTGAGAGCCGCGAGCGGACCAAATTCTGTGGTTTGTCTGGGGGAAGGAGTTGCTGAGGGAACTTCGAGCCCAGTAGAAGGAGTAGTAGATGGAACTCTAAGGCTATTGAAGAAATACTGAGCTCTGTGGAAGAGCAGTCTCCATAATGAGGAGCTGGACCTCAACCTGTGAGAGGAGAAGCAGTGGAGTGGTGTTTCACATGCTTCTGTGGTACCAGTGGTAAAGTACCATTGCTATTCAAGGAAGACTTCATGGTGTAGCACCCGGAAGAGCTGTGGAGGACCCTGGTAGACAATTCTAGGAGAGTCTGAAGATGTTTAGGGTAGTGGATCTCTAGGTGTAGAGAAGAGGTTCTTAGTGACTACTTATAGAGAGTTGATAGAGTGCTTGAGTGTCATTAGCATGCATGATGCAGTGGGAGGTGAGTGATTGCATATTTTTGTACTGAGGAATAATTATACAAATGTTTATAGTATTACAGCCATAGGCTGGATTCTTTGTGTATATTTATATATATTCTAGGGCTGATAGTGCCATATTGTATTACAAGATGTAACCCACTTGGTGAGGTTGGTAACATAAGTGGCGAGCCAGGAGTTGGGCCATCGCTCGATATAAGCAGCTGATAGAGTCCGGATGGTATTGGATTGCAACCTGACTATAATAGTATAGTGTTGGAGTCATATTATTATTCTTGTATATGTGTTGTACATGTTCATTGTCTAAGTAAATGTATATAAATTTGCCAGTGTTTGCCCTTGTCCTAGTGAGGCTTCCCAGAAATTAGAAAAGAGAGAGAGAATCACAGCTGTGGACAGGGTGATATAGAATTATAATCCAAAGAAAGGGGGATTAGTGGGATAAGGGGGATTCAGTAGATAATAAGATAAATGGGATTGAGGAGGTCATACCAAATAAGGAGAAAGTGGGGAGTCACAGCGGCTCGAATTGGGTGTGTGCACGTTACAACGAGGCCAGTGTAGGAGCCGCACCCCCCTAAATGTGTGACGCTGAGCCCCCTCTCTAACAGCAGGAAAGGGTACAAGGTGATCTGATCAAAGTATAAGCACTCTACGGTTTTTGGTTGGTTGTACAGAAGGGACTTACGCCCCTACCTACAACAACATAATATCAGCGCGCAGGACTCGTAATTATGTGGCCCGGGTTCGATTCCCGGACCAGGCAGAAACTCACAGGAAGAGTTGTGGGCTGAGCACACCACACATGTGGCCTGGTGGCTGAGTGGACAGCGCTTGGGATTCGTAATCCTAGAGTCTGGGAATCGTTCACGGGCGATGGCGGAAACAAATGGGCTGAGTTTCTTTCACCCTTAATGCCCCTGTTACTTAGCAGTATATAGGTACCTGGGAGTTAGACAGCTGTTACGGGCTGCTTCCTGGGTGTGTGTGTGTGTGTAGAGGGGGGGGGGATAGTAGTTAGTAACAGTTGATTGACAGTTGAGAGGCAGGCAGAAAGAGCAAAGCTCAACGCCTGCAAGGACAACTAGGGGAATACACACACACACACACACACACACACACACACACACACACACACACACACACACACACACACACACACACACACACACACAGAAATAGATCCCACCTGCTCATCATGGGCGACTTCAATCACGGAAGGATTGACTGGGAGAACAAGGAACCGCATGGAGGCGAGGATACGTGGAGAGCCAAACTATTGGAAGTGGTGACAAGAAACTTTTTAACCCAGCATGTCAGAGAACCCACAAGGATGAGAGGCAATGACGAACCAGCGAGACTCGACCTAGTCTTCACTCTGAACGACTCCGACATAAGAGAAATCGGTTTTGAGGACCCAGTAGGAATGAGCGACCACAGTGTACTGGTGTTTGAGTACCTGATTGAAGAAGGGTTATTGAACTCGAGGAGGGATACCGAAACCAAAAGGTTAGCATACCGAAAGGGAAACTATGAGGGGATAAGAAAATTTCTGACAGAAATAGCATGGGAAACAGAGCTCAGGGGAAAGACGGCTCAAGATATGATGGATTACATCACGCAGAAGTGCAAGGACGCAGCAAACAAATTTGTCCCAGTCCAAAAGGAAAACAGAGAAATTAAAATGAGAAACCCATGGTTTAATCAGAGATGTAAGCTAGCTAAACAGCAAAGTAAAAGGGCATGGAGAAACTATAGGAATAACAGGACTCTGGAGAGCAGAGAAAGATACCAGAACGCCAGGAATGAATATGTCAGGATGAGAAGAGAGGCGGAAAGACAATACGAAAATGATATCGCAAGCAAGGCAAAGACTCAGCCTAAATTGTTGCATAGCCACATCAGGAGAAAAACAACAGTAAAGGAACAGGTTATGAAACTGAGGATAGGGGCAGAAGGATTCACTACAAATGACAAGGAAGTGTGTGAGGAGTTGAATAAGAAATTCCAGGAGGTCTTCACCTTCGAGCAAGGAGAAATTCCAGAGGTAAGAGAGGGAATAGCTAACCAGGAACCACTGGAAGACTTTGAGATTACCAGCGGGGAAGTAAGGAAGTGTTTACTAGAGTTGGATGTGACAAAGGCTATAGGCCCAGATGGAATCTCCTCATGGGTTCTAAAGGAAGGAGCAAGAGAACTGTGCCTACCACTCTCCATTGTGTATAACAAGTCACTGGCAACAGGGGAACTGCCAGATATTTGGAAAGCAGCTAACGTAGTCCCGATATACAAGAAAGGGGATAGACAGGAGGCACTGAACTACAGGCCAGTGTCCCTAACCTGCATACCATGCAAGCTGATGGAGAAGATTGTGCGAAAAAAACTAGTGGAGCATCTGGAGCGAAGGAACTTTGTAACACAGCACAACATGGGTTCAGGGATGGCAGGTCCTGCCTCACAGGGTTACTTGAATTCTACGACCAGCACAAAAATAAGGCAAGAAAGAGAAGGGTGGGCAGACTGCATATTTTTGGATTGTCAAAAAGCCTTTGATACAGTGCCACACAAGAGGCTAGTGCGAAAGTTGGAGATGCAGGCCNGGGGGGGGAGGGGCTGGGGAGAACACTGGAGGTAGGCAAGGTTACATCCAGCAGGTCAGGTTTACTCTCAAGTTTACTCCGTCTCAAACACATTGTTCAAATGTAGAGAAAAAAAAACACGTATTTACTTGCCGAATCACGACGAAGGGAGTAAGAAAATGATGGAGAGAGGAGGAAGGATAGAGAAAGACAGCAGTGAGGAAAGAGAGAAAGGTAGGAGTGAGGAGGGAGAGAGAGAGGGAGAGGCTCGGAGAGGCTAGTGTTTACCGGGTGACCAGCAGAGGTCCAGGCGGTGTGATTATGCCGTCTACTTGACCTGACAGCTTTATTTACTGGATTTGCTTACCCCCGCCACTCACCTGAGTCGTCGACCTGTGTGTGGCCTCCTTCCCGGACTTCCCCGTTCAGGCCAGTTCAAGAGCCGCCACGCTGGTTGTGGTGGGAGGTCGGTGACCCCCTGATGTGTGTGTGGTAGGTGTGTGGGGGTCCTCCACCAGCCTCTACCTCATACCACAATCAGTACACCTGGGGTCACATGCGGCGCTCACCTGGGGTCAGGTGCGGCGCTCACCTGGGGTCACATGCGGCGCTCACCTGGGGTCAGGTGCGGCGCTCACCTGGGGTCAGGTGCGGCGCTCACCTGGGTCAGGTGCGGCGCTCACCTGGGGTCAGGTGCGGCGCTCACCTGGGGTCACATGCGGCGCTCACCTGGGGTCAGGTGCGGCGCTCACCTGGGGTCAGGTGCGGCGCTCACCTGGGGTCACATGCGGCGCTCACCTGGGGTCAGGTGCGACGCTCACCTGGGGTCACATGCGGCGCTCACCTGGGGTCAGGTGCGACGCTCACCTGGGGTCACATGCGGCGCTCACCTGGGGTCAGGTGCGGCGCTCACCTGGGGTCACATGCGGCGCTCACCTGGGGTCAGGTGCGACGCTCACCTGGGGTCACATGCGGCGCTCACCTGGGGTCAGATGCGGCGCTCACCTGGGGTCAGGTGCGGCGCTCACCTGGGTCAGATGCGGCGCTCACCTGGGGTCAGATGCGACGCTCACCTGGGGTCAGGTGCGGCGCTCATCTGGGGGTCAGGTGCGGCGCTCACCTGGGGTCGCATGCGGCGCTCACCTGGGGTCAGATGCGGCGCTTACCTGGGGTCAGGTGCGGCGCTCACTTGGGGTCACATGCGGCGCTCACCTGGGGTCAGGTGCGACGCTCACCTGGGGTCAGATGCGGCGCTCACCTGGGGTCACATGCGGCGCTCACCTGGGGTCAGATGCGGCGCTCACCTGGGGTCAGATGCCTCACTTACCTGGGTAGGGTGATATGAACTTACCTGGGCTAAGTTCATCACCATACTCAGGTGGGTTCATCACCCTACTCCAGGTACGTGCATCATCTCGACCTATATTCTTTGAAATAAGTTATGATGTAAAATACACACAAGGGATGAGGTAGCTCAAGCTATTCTCACCCCGTTGACCTATATTCTTGATCTCTCTTAGACTACTGTACTAATGTGTTCGACGGTCCGGTATTCTCACCACAAATGTAAATTGCTCACCTCGGAGATTATTGTTGTTCTAAACCCATTATGCTATAAAGCACTGTTGATGTATACATTAAGCTATTAAACTAATTTATCAAGACTGTAAAGTTTTTAACTAAAGGAATTTTTGGGGTTGAGTTCCTGAGCCCATTATGTGCCTCTGTAAACCCTTCCACTGCCGCCCATAGGATGGGTATGGGTTACACTACCGCCCACAGGATGGGTTTGGGGTCCAATAGTATCCATGTGATGGGTATGGGGTTCACTGCAGCCCACAGGATGGGTTTGGGTCCAATAGTATCCATGTGATGGGTATGGGTTTCACTGCAGCCCACAGGATGTGTATGGGGGTCGCCATGCTTGAGAGAGGAAGGGAATTATCAGGGAGAACACGCCAAGCCATTACGACTATATAGCACTGGGAAGGGGTCAGGATAAGGATTGGGATGGGACGGGGAGGGAAGGAATGGTGCCCAACCACTTGAATGGTCGGGGATTGAACACCGACCTGCATGAAGCGAGGCCATCGCTCTACCGTCCAGCCCAAGCGGTTGGGCAGAGGAGGTTGCCAAACTTGAAGTTGTTCGACGTCGAGAAACAAAAATTATACCAAGACTTAGAAATGATACGAAGGTAGAAATAGCAACATTTATTTCAGTTTTCAAAGGAGAATAATAATAAGGGAATTAATACAAATATTTAACATAATCAATTGGCATGACAATCATGATGACCCAACAACATTCTTGTATTTTTTTTTAATTAAAGACAGACTGATTCAGTCAAACGCAGCAAAAACACTGTTTGATCGAATACTAAACAGGTTACAGCTCAACAGTGATGACACAAGTCAGTTCAATACAGTGTAAACGCATGAAAAAAAAACAGAATTAGCAAGTTTTTCTCCGCAGTTCCACGCCTGTGTACATTGTGCATGCCACGAATAACTCTCCATAAACAATCAGCCTAGCTAGTTCGGCTCAAAGGGTCAGAGTCTGTTTGCGGCTTGACGTTCTCTGCAATCTTTCCTATTGGTTATGGATGGTGTTATGAACAGCAATTGACTGCCTGAACCCCCCAACACCTGTCTTCCCCCAACACCTGCCCCACCATGGGTCAACGACCTCGTACCACCACCCCCAACACGTCGGCTGTTGGGTACGACAACCCATAACCAACACTCATGAGTCAGTAGGGGTCGTAACTCACCTGGGTAGGGGAATGACCCCAACCCGTCCTCTCCAGTCGCCTCAACGGGCAGAAAATGATGTACTACAATACCCGAACCTAACCTGACCTGGTGGACCCGCGCATACAACAATGGTAGTGAGCAGCTGTGATTTATAGTGCATCATATGTTGTCCGTTGGGGATTTTTGACGTTATAATGCGATGCATTACTCGACAGGACAGGTTGTCAACTTTCCCGGGTAGGGTGGTTGACCTACTCACTAAAGCCGGATGGTCTACTCGCCCTGGCCGGACGGTCTACCCACCCGGGCCTGAGGGTCTTCCCACCCGGGCCGGAGGGTCTACCCACCCGGGCCGGACGGTCTACCCACCCAGACCAGACTACCCACCCGTGCCGGACGGTCTACCCACCCGGACCAGACTACCCACCCAGACCGGACGGTCTACCCACCCGGACCGGACGGTCTACCCACCCGGGCCGGACGGTCTACCCACCCAGACCAGACTACCCACCCGTGCCGGACGGTCTACCCACCCGGACCAGACTACCCACCCAGACCGGACGGTCTACCCACCCGGACCGGACGGTCTACCCACCCGGGCCGGACGGTCTACCCACTCGGACCAGACTACCCACCCAGGCCGGACGGTCTACCCACCCGGGCCGGACGGTCTACCCACCCGGGCCGGACGGTCTACCCACCCGGGCCGGACGGTCTACCCACCCAGACCAGACTACCCACCCGGGCCGGACCAGACTACCCACCCGGGCCGGACGGTCTACCCATCCGGGCCGGACGGTCTACCCATCCGGGCCGGACGGTCTACCCACCCGGACCAGACTACCCACCCGGGCCGGACCAGACTACCCACCCGGGCCAGACGGTCTACCCACCCGGGCCGGACGGTCTACCCACCCGGACCAGACTACCCACCCGGGCCGGACGGTCTACCCACCCGGGCCGGACGGTCTACCCACTCGGACCGGACGGTCTACCCACCCGGACCAGACTACCCACCCGGGCCGGACGGTCTACCCACCCGGACCGGACGGTCTACCCACCCGGGCCGGACGGTCTACCCACCCGGGCCAGACGGTCTACCCACCAGGCCGGATGGTCTACCCACCCGGGCCGGATGGTCTACCCACCCGGGCCGGACGGTCTACCCACCCGGACCGGACAGTCTACCCACCCGGGCCGGAGGGTATACCCACCCGGGCCGGAGGGTATACTCACCCGGGCCGGACGGTCTACCCACCCGGGCCGGCTATCTTGCTGTGTCAGGTGCATATTCTCAGGAAAGAGAATGAAACTGGTTTGGAAATCTTTTATTAATATTATATATATATATATATATAATATTATATATATATATATATATTTAACAATGGAAGGGAGTACCACCTCTGGCTGGAAGAAGGGGGACCCATAGCCTCGGAGGAAATCACACACAACGCATTGGAGGGAATGTAGGTCCCCTCCAATACAGTTTCTGTGTGCTTTTCTCCTACCACCCCCTTCCTTTTTTTTATGCTTTATTGTGTATTTAAAGGTTACAAAACATACAAGACAAATGCCTAAAGGTTATGTATCTCTTGAAGCTCCTCCGCTTCCGGACAGGAACCGAGGACGCAGCAAGCATTTCCCCTCTGGATCGCCACACTGAGGCGCTGAAACAAAAAACTGCAAGCCCTTGGGTCTCTGGTGACGTCGATGAGCTTGGAACCCAATTCCTTGAGAAATCCCAAGGCACTCTTGCCCCAGGGGCCATGCATCTCAGACGCTATGGGAACAAAGAGGTATTGGCCTGCCAGTCGCCTATATATATATATATATATATATATATATATATATATATATATATTATATATATATATATATATATATATATATATATGCGACAACATCGTTCCGCCATCAGCCGACACCGTTTCAGACCCATTAACCGTCGGTGAATCTGAGGTCTACAAAGCAGCCTTTCTTTTCCACCTGGGTCAGCAGGAGGCTTTACAGGGTTAAAACCTCAACACATCAAGCAAATGTTAAATCCTGCGGTTGGTGATGCTGCACAAGATCTTCTTATGGAACTAACAAGGTTCGTAACATGTGCCTGGCTGGTGATATACCTGAGGTCATCAGGCCTCTCTTTTTCGGTGCCTCCCTCTGTGCTCTCAAAAAGAAGGACGATGGAATCAGGCCAATAGCTGTTGGCAACACTCTCCGACGCCTGATTGCCAAGGCTGCTACGAGGGTTGTCAGCCAGCAAGCGCTGAATTACTGAAACAATCCAGCTAGGATTTGGAATCCCCCAAGGCTGTGAAGCGGCTGCCCATGCAGCACGAGCATACATCACCAACATTTCTGATGAAAAGGCCCTGCTCAAACTGGATTTAAGAATGCCTTCAACATGGTCAGAAGAGATGCAGTACTTTGTGCCGTACATCGCCATTTCCGGCCCCCTCTACCCGTTCATACTATCGTGCTACAGTGGTGAGTCAAAACTGCTCTTTGGTGAACATGAAATCAGATCATGTGAAGGCGTTCAGCAAGGTGATCCTCTTGCTCCCCTTCTTTTCTGCTTAGTCTTAAAAGAAATCACCGAAAGCTTGTCCAGCGAGTTCAACATCTGGTTTTGGATGATGGCACTATAGCTGGCACCGTAGACGACCTCTTGGCAGACATCAGGAAAATAAGGGAGCAAGAAGTAAGCCTGGGTCTTGTCCTGAACCCTTCCAAGTGTGAAGTAGTCTCCTCCAACCCAGACATCGTAGCTAGAATAAGGTCTGCCTTGCCTGGAGCCCATGTCATTAGGGCCGAGAACAGCACCTCCTTGGAGCCCCCCTCGGGTCTAATGCCATTGAGGAGATCCTTGACAAGAAAATCGCAGACCTTAGGAGGATGGAAGACAGAATAGGTGACATCGATGCCCACGATGCTTTTTATCTCCTCACCAAATGCCTATCCCTTCCGAGGCTAACCTACTTTCTGAGGTGCGCCCCATCTTACGACAACCGAAAGCTTGAAGAGTATGACCTCTTACTGAAGACCATGCTGGAAAAAGTTGTTAATCTCTCCTCAACGAGTGCCAGTGGAAACAAGCCACTCTTCCTGTTAGGCTCGGTGGCTTGGGTGTCCGCACCGCCACCCAAATTGCTGTCCCAGCCTTCCTGTTCCTCCTCAGCATCAGATGACCTGGTTAAGGAAATTCTACCTGACACCCTCAGTGATGTAGCGGGGATACAGGACCCCCACTACACGGAATGCGACACGAAATGGGGTGCCATGGCAGACCCAGCACTCAGACCAGCCATGCCGAAAGCCAAGAAACAATCCAGTTGGGACAGCCCCATTGCAGACAAAGAAGCCACAGCTTTGCTGGAGGCAGCAGCAACAACCCCCAGTGATCGTGCACGCCTCACAGCTGTGCAGGCTCCCCATGCAGGGGACTTCCTTTGGCAGTCCCTATGTCTGCGACAGGCACACGTCTTGATCCGCAGGAGCTCCGTATTGCAGTCGCTCTCCGTCTTGCTGCCCCTATCCACACTGTTCATAGGTGTATTTGCGGCGAGGCAGATGCTGACGAATATGGATTGCATGGCCTGCACTGTGGAAAATCTGGTGGTTGGCACACTAGACACGACGAAGTAAACGACATCATTAAAAGAAGCCTTGCCTCTGCCCAGTGTCCAGCGGAGAGAGAGCCCCGCAACCTTCTGAACCGTGACTCTGTTAGCTTTGCCGGCCGACCAGACGGAATCACACTGCGTCCGTGGAAGGGTGGCAGACAGTTGGCATGGGACTATACTTGCGTATCCACCCTGGCAGCCACATACATCAACCTCTCTGCCGGCACAGCAGGAGCCGCGGCGACACACAGAGAAAGAGACAAGTCAGCCAAGTATAGGCAATTAGATCATCGGTACAACTTCGTTCCAATAGGGTCTGAGACCCTAGGCCCATGGGGAGAGAGTGCAAGAAGGTTTCTAAAGGATCTTGGTTCCAAGCTCATTGACACCACAAGAGACCCTAGAGCGGCAAGTTTTCTCTTTCAGCGCCTCAGTGTCGCGATCAGAGGGGGAATGCTCGCTGCATCCTCGGTCCTGCCCAACGTCGGAGGAGTTCGAGGAAATCTACAGCCTCTAGGAAGCGAACTATTTTGTGTCCTCTTAATGCTCATTTTTTGTATACAATCAGATATGTAACTGTATAACCTTGCTAATAAAGTGTACACCATAAAAAAGGGGGGTGGTAGGAGAAGCGAACACCCTCATGTATTCAGAGTTAAATGGCAAGTTTTTCCCTGAATGCTCTGTGTTCCCTTCTCTGAGGCTGTGGGTCCCTATAATTGCACCAGAGGTGGTACCCCCCCCATATATATATATATATATATATATATATATATATATATATATATAATATATATATATATATATATATATATATATATATATATATATATATATATAGCTCATTATTATAGTGTTATATATATTAGTATATATATATATATATAGATATATTATATATATATATAGATATAGATAATATATTATATATATATATATATATATATATATATATATATAGTATTATATTATCTCTATTAATAATATATATTACTATACGACACATAGCAAGCACACGAAATCCATTGATAGATACCAGACGACAACCAGGCGGCTTGACATCTGCGAGGCACTACACATCAAAAGTCAACCCCAGCAATCAACAGCCAATAAGCACAACTATATTCTACTCCACTTCAAGACTTCCGCTCCAATATAGAAACATCAAGAAATATGGGACCATAGGCCTTCTGCAGTTACAGATCTCATTCTTTCCCTTTAGCGTTTACCCATTGTTTCGTGTTTTGTGTTGTGTTCACCCACCCCCCAAACCATTGTAACTGGTCACCTCACCCAAAGGCATATATATATATATAATATATTATATAGATAATATATATATATATATAGATATATATATATATATATATATATAATATAAATATATATATATTAGATATTTTGGGAGCCGTCCTGCATCCTGTAGACATATGTTATTAATATGACTCGAAAAAGTAAGATTAATAATATCTAACACGAGTTTTCTCGATTTTCATTATGTTTTTTTTTACTGGTGACGGTAAAATGAAAAATCAATTCTCCAAAATGATTTTTTTATTTCTAGTCTGACCGCGACCTTGAGCGGGCGTTTCGTAAAACTTATTACATTTTCAAAGACTTCAGTTTTTATCCACATACAACTTTCTGACTGCAACAGCATTTTGGCTCTTATACCTGCATCATTTGGGTGAGGTGATGTAATACAATAGTGGGGTGAAAAAACAAACTTTCAACCAAAACATCAGAACACGAAACCATGGT
>WNGS01092210.1:23264790-23282365 GCA_020271785.1 Procambarus virginalis
TGTTCTGTGTTGGTGTTCTGTGTAGGTGTTCTGTGTTGGTGTTCTGTGTTGGTGTTCTGTGTTGGTGTTCTGTGTTGGTGTTCTGTGTAGGTGTTCAGTGTTGGTGTTCTGTGTTGGTGTTCTGTGTAGGTGTTCTGTGTTGGTGTTCTGTGTAGGTGTTCTGTGTAGGTGTTCTGTGTTGGTGTTCTGTGTAGGTGTTCTGTGTTGGTGTTCTGTGTTGGTGTTCTGTGTTGGTGTTCTGTGTAGGTGTTCTGTGTAGGTGTTCTGTGTAGGTGTTCAGTGTAGGTGTTCAGTGTAGGTGTTCAGTGTAGGTGTTCTGTGTAGGTGTTCTGTGTTGGTATTCTGTGTTGGTGTTCTGTGTTGGTGTTCTGTGTAGGTGTTCTGTGTTGGTGTTCTGTGTAGGTGTTCTGTGTAGGTGTTCTGTGTAGGTGTTCAGTGTAGGTGTTCAGTGTAGGTGTTCTGTGTTGGTGTCCTGTGTAGGTGTTCAGGGTAGGTGTTCAGTGTAGGTGTCCTGTGTAGGTGTTCAGGGTAGGTGTTCAGTGTAGGTGTCCTGTGTAGGTGTTCAGGGTAGGTGTTCAGTGTAGGTGTCCTGTGTAGGTGTTCAGGGTAGGTGTTCAGTGTAGGTGTCCTGTGTAGGTGTTCAGGGTAGGTGTCCTGTGTAGGTGTTCAGGGTAGGTGTTCAGTGTAGGTGTCCTGTGTAGGTGTTCAGTGTAGGTGTTCAGTGTAGGTGTTCAGGGTAGGTGTTCAGGGTAGGTGTTCTGTGTAGGTGTTCTGTGTAGGTGTCCTGTGTAGGTGTTCAGGGTAGGTGTCCTGTGTAGGTGTTCAGTGTAGGTGTTCTGTGTAGGTGTTCTTACTGTCGACCCTTGGACCCCCCCCCCCCACCCCAGTGCTGGTCTGGAAGAGGGGAACCATCTTTTGGTGACACCAAAATCTTCTCCTCCCTTACTCCCTCCCGCAATATTCTCCCTTTAAACAAGCACAATGTCCAGCTGTTTGGTGCAACAATTCTCACAATATCATATATCCAGGCCGGGACTGACGGGGCGGGGGAGCTGAAGCCTTTACTAACTCACAATGTTGGCTGAATTGACTACTACGTTCAGAATGCGATGTATTATTACAAATTACAGCTCGGTAATATTGTTGTATGGGTCGACCTGTGGTTGGTTAGGAGGGTTGGTTGGGTTTGTACGTTTCTGGTTTGGTTGATCAGGCAAGATGATCAACCAGGATCATCTTGCAAATGATCAACCAGGATCATCTTGCAGGATGATCAGCCAAGATGATCAACCAGGATAGTTTGATGTTAATTTCAAGTGCATTACTTTTCTAACTTTTATTTCATAATATATTAAAACAAAATAATTAATGTTATTTGTATTCAAAACACATCTAAGCCTACTCACAGGAAGAGTTGTGGGCTGAGCGCCCCACACATGTGGCCTGGTGGCTCAATGGACAGCGCTTGGGATTCGTAATCCTAGGGTCCGGGGATCGATCACGGGCGAAGGCGGAAACAAACGGCAGTTTCTTTCACCTCTGGTGTCCCTGTTACCTAACAGTAAATAGGTATCTAGGAGTTAGACAGCTGTTACGGGCTGCTTCCTGTGTGTGTGTGTGTGTGTGTGTGTGTGTGTGTGTGTGTGTGTGTGTGTGTGTGTGTGTGTGTGTGTGTGTGTGTGGAAAAAATAATTGACAGTTGAGAGGCGGGCCGAAAGAACCAGAGCTCACCCCCGCAAGCACAACTAGGTAAATACACGGCATCAAAAGTCGGAGATTCCAATTGGATAGCTGACCACTAGGCTCCGCCCCCTCTGTGACCCATCCCAGAAGCCTACCATATCCCATTGGTTGAATTAATGCTGTCATGCCTGTAAGAAACGTATGTATCCTCTAACGACCAACCGCAGCAGAAGCGACAACCGTGAACCAGCTGGGAGGAACAACCCACCGCAGCAGAAGCGACAACCGTGAACCAGCTGGGAGGAACAACCCACCGCAGCAGAAGCAGGTAGCCGTGAATCAAATGGGAAAGACAACCAGCAAAAAAAAGTCAGTACAGAGGNTGACTCTTACAGCAGGCGTGGGAGAATTAGAAGGGTGGGAACACCGTCACATACCCCTCCCCTTAAAATAAGAGTCATGTCTGGTTAGTGCATGCGGGACAACGCATCTGCGACTACGCTGTCCTTTCCACTAAAAATCTTGGCTTCCAGCCAGTATTGCAGCCGCCAATGTGTGACACTCCTCATGTGTCTGCAGACCGTCTTCAAGGTCATCCTGGGCGTCCACTGCTTACCTATTACAGACCGAGGGCTCCACACCTCACGTCCGTTCACCAGCTGGAACTGTGAGAAGTTCAACGGTTCTGCCACTGCTTTGCAAATGGCCAACAAAACAGGGCCCGCTGTCTCTTCCCACTCGTCTTCCTGCTCTACGCAGCACATTCTCAGAGCTGTCTCTGAGGTGGAGTGGAGTCTTCCGACCGCCCCCTTCGACTGCGATCGGTAGGGCGACGACCGAATCTGCATCACTCCCTGATTTATCACTGTTCGTCTGACACACTCAGACCGGAATATATTTCCACTGTCAGCCTGATTTTCCCTGGGCCTCCTCACCCAAGAGAAAAGATGTTGTAGTTGCCCAGCCACTTCTCTCGACGTTGAACGTCGCATCGTGGTCATCCCTAGGTGACCCGCAGAGTCAACAGCGTGCAACGGACTCAACACTGCCGCTCTGCACTTGGCTGGCAACGCTACTTGATCTCTCGTACCTGGAGAGGCTTTTCCGACCTCCATCCTTACAGGTTTACACTGTCTTATTAATATGCCTTCTTGCCTGTTAAAGTGAGTAGCTTTCTCGGGACCAATACGTCCTTCTTTGGCCTTACAAATCAACTTGGGGAATTCTGCCTGCTGCACCTCCTCGAGACGAGTGCGGTCCACCCTGGAGAAACGGTGAGGGTCACCTGTACCTCACCATCTGGGCTGCCTTCGCCCTCCACTCGCTCTCCGGGTTCCATGACGAGGTGATCCATTCCCAGGCCGTCGGACGTCTCCTCGTCGGCCTTATCAGATCCACGTCCTCCTTGTCCGTCGCACTGCCTCGGCGTTACAGCACAGACAGGGAACGCCTCCATGGCGATTCCTTTCTCGTCCCCACAGGCGTCGAACACTTCGCCTTTCTTCTCTAGGTGCTCCAAGCACTCCTCGTCCTTCACGAGGTTCGGTAGGACACGTCCTCCACACGCGTCATTTCCCAAATGACCTGTGCCTCCCTCGTGGGCATCGTCGCACAGACCCCCACTACTAGGGTTTGGCATCCATAAACCGAACTCAGGGTTACCTGGTGTAGGGGCATCTGCACTGGGCCTCCCACAGTGGTCACACTTGCCTCTCCTACACAGGTATTCTCGTGACACTCAGGGAAAAGGGTTCTGCTCACCAGGGTAAATTCCGCCCCAGTATCTCTCAGCATCATTACCGGGATGGGTCTGCGTCCCCCACCCTTACAGTTCCCTCACGCACGAATGGTTAGCCTCCTTCTTCCTACGTACGGGTCCATCCCGCACTCCTCGGCTAACTGGTCCTCTACCCGTACAAAAGCAACGTAACCCCGCTGCTTAGGACGTCTGCATTCACGCGCCATGTGTCCTATTAACCCGCAGTTGAAACAACGGATCCTTCTTCTTCCGCGGACTCCTCTTGCGCCTTCCAAAGACTCGTGCTCAGCATCTCCGGCCGTGACGATAACAAGATCTCTTGAGCTCTCCCTCGGTGACTTCTTCGGCGGTTCCACAGCACTCTTCTGTCCTCTACTGTCTCCATTCGAGGGGTAGGACTTAGGATAACTCGGTCCTGTCCTCCATCCGTCCGACCTTCTATTATTTCGCCCATAGCTAGAGAATACGGGCATCGGTGCTGTCCCTCTCGGCATGGACGTAAGCTTCTCTAGCATGTCAGCTCGATCGGCTGCGGCTCTCGGGTCCTTGATGTCCGCTTCCTTTATAATTCGAATGTCATAACGCATGGGTACAACAAGGCCAAGTGGGTGTGAGGAGCTAGACTCACTTCCCCGTAGTCACTGATAGGTGAGAACTATGCCTCTTCAACACAAGCGGAGTTAATTGCCATTCTTATGGCGTTAAGATTCCTTAATAGTGCACTAATAGTGCAGTGATCTGCACTGATTCAAAAGCAGGCTACAAAGCCGTAGTAAAAATCGGGCAGAAAATCCTGGGATAGTCGCTGAAATTAAAACAGCGGTGAGAGTACTAACCAATCAGGGAAGAGCGTCAAGTTTCTGTAGATCCCATGTTGGAATATGGGGGAATGAACGAGCAGATGTGCTGGCTGCTGAAGGCGCTGAGGGAGACTATATTGAATACTTCATACCCAAGACTCTACTACAAATATCAGTATTGTCAGGCAACATCACCGTGACAAGGTAACTGAGGAAAGGAGGATAGAAGCACAAACCAGTGAATCTGTACGATGGTACAACATGGTTCAGCTGGCAATCCAGTCATTATGGACGAAGAGGAGGAGGACGCGGGAGAGTATCAGTAATAGCGAGAATCCGTCTTGATACAAATATCCATGGAGATATGGAATGGAAACAACAGTTGAGCAGCGGAGTTGTAAAATCTGTGGTGAGAGTGACGGACACGCCTTGACCACTACCCCAGAGAATGTGAACATCTAAGAATCATTAGAAATATGTGTAGAAAAATAAACCCACATTGTTTGAGTTAGGAGAACACCAGTTGTCGAATATGATACTGTTCTTAAAAGATTCCCCCATTTTGCACCCGCAAGATGAAGTAAGTTTAAGGGTTGACAAATGCTAATCTTCTTGTTTGGGGAAGTCCTCACTTTGAGACAGTTAAGCAAGTCCCAGCTGTGTCTGGGTACAAGTGACAGGATGAACAACCCAGCGGGTTTCTTCCTATTGGGGAGTGTTGTACATGCTGCTATGGCGGTGTGTCCACTCACAGGATGAGTGACGCTGCCCAATACTGTCACTATGGCGGTGTGTCCACTCACAGGATGAGTGGCGCTGCCCATACTGTCACTATGGCGGTGTGTCCACTCACAGGATGAGTGGCGCTGCCCAATACTGTCACTATGGCGGTGTGTCCACTCACAGGATGAGTGGCGCTGCCCAATACTGTCACTATGGCGGTGTGTCCACTCACAGGATGAGTGACGCTGCCCAATACTGTCACTATGGCGGTGTGTCCACTCACAGGATGAGTGACGCTGCCAATACTGTCACTATGGCGGTGTGTCCACTCACAGGATGAGTGGCGCTGCCCAATACTGTCACTATGGCGGTGTGTCCACTCACAGGATGAGTGGCGCTGCCCAATACTGTCACTATGGCGGTGTGTCCACTCACAGGATGAGTGACGCTGCCCAATACTGTCACTATGGCGGTGTGTCCACTCACAGGATGAGTGACGCTGCCCAATACTGTCACTATGGCGGTGTGTCCACTCACAGGATGAGTGACGCTGCCCAATACTGTCACTATGGCGGTGTGTCCACTCACAGGATGAGTGACGCTGCCCAATACTGTCACTATGGCGGTGTGTCCACTCACAGGATGAGTGACGCTGCCCAATACTGTCACTATGGCGGTGTGTCCACTCACAGGATGAGTGGCGCTGCCCAATACTGTCACTATGGCGGTGTGTCCACTCACAGGATGAGTGGCGCTGCCCAATACTGTCACTATGGCGGTGTGTCCACTCACAGGATGAGTGACGCTGCCCAATACTGTCACTATGGCGGTGTGTCCACTCACAGGATGAGTGGCGCTGCCCAATACTGTCACTATGGCGGTGTGTCCACTCACAGGATGAGTGACGCTGCCCAATACTGTCACTATGGCGGTGTGTCCACTCACAGGATGAGTGGCGCTGCCCAATACTGTCACTATGGCGGTGTGTCCACTCACAGGATGAGTGGCGCTGCCCAATACTGTCACTATGGCGGGTGTCCACTCACAGGATGAGTGACGCTGCCCAATACTGTCTATGGCGGTGTGTCCACTCACAGGATGAGTGGCGCTGCCCAATACTGTCACTATGGCGGTGTGTCCACTCACAGGATGAGTGCGCTGCCCAATACTGTCACTGGCGGTGTGTCCACTCACAGGATGAGTGGCGCTGCCCAATACTGTCACTATGGCGGTGTGTCCACTCACAGGATGAGTGCGCTGCCCAATACTGTCACTATGGCGGTGTGTCCACTCACAGGATGAGTGACGCTGCCCAATACTGTCACTATGGCGGTGTGTCCACTCACAGGATGAGTGACGCTGCCCAATACTGTCACTATGGCGGGTGTCCACTCACAGGATGAGTGACGCTGCCCAATACTGTCACTATGGCGGTGTGTCCACTCACAGGATGAGTGACGCTGCCCAATACTGTCACTATGGCGGTGTGTCCACTCACAGGATGAGTGGCTGCCCAATACTGTCACTATGGCGGTGTGTCCACTCACAGGATGAGTGGCGCTGCCCAATACTGTCACTGGCGGTGTGTCCACTCACAGGATGAGTGGCGCTGCCCAATACTGTCACTATGGCGGTGTGTCCACTCACAGGATGAGTGACGCTGCCCAATACTGTCACTATGGCGGTGTGTCCACTCACAGGATGAGTGGCGCTGCCCAATACTGTCACTATGGCGGTGTGTCCACTCACAGGATGAGTGACGCTGCCAATACTGTCACTATGGCGGTGTGTCCACTCACAGGATGAGTGACGCTGCCCAATACTGTCACTATGGCGGTGTGTCCACTCACAGGATGAGTGACGCTGCCCAATACTGTCACTATGGCGGTGTGTCCACTCACAGGATGAGTGACGCTGCCCAATACTGTCACTATGGCGGTGTGTCCACTCACAGAATGAGTGACGCTGCCCAATACTGTCACTATGGCGGTGTGTCCACTCACAGGATGAGTGACGCTGCCCAATACTGTCACTATGGCGGTGTGTCCACTCACAGAATGAGTGGCGCTGCCCAATACTGCCACTATGGCGGTGTGTCCACTCACAGGATGAGTGGCGCTGCCCAATAATCTCGCCCCTCGGGGCAAAATTAAAAAAAATACAATTATGAAGTATGATCCAAGTGGGTCCTTTATTTACTTAGGCCTCCCTATGCCAGTGGTTCCCATCCAGCTGTGTCTCATTCTTGCTTTCCCATCCGTGTTCCACCTGTGGACCCCTGCCACCACGTTCCACCTGTGGACCCCTGCCACCACGTTCCACCTGTGGACCCCTGCCACCACGTTCCACCTGTGGACCCCTGCCACCACGTTCCACCTGTGGACCCCTGCCACCACGTTCCACCTGTGGACCCCTGCCACCACGTTCCCACCTGTGGACCCCCTACCACCACGTTCCCACCTGTGGACCCCTGCCACCACGTTCCACCTGTGGACCCCTGCCACCACGTTCCCACCTGTGGACCCCTGCCACCACGTTCCCACCCGTGGACCCCTGCCACCACGTTCCCACCTGTGGACCCCTACCACCACGTTCCTCCTTTGGACCCCTGCCACCACGTTCCCACCTGTGGACCCCTACAACAAATAGAGCGAGCTAGCAACATAGGCAGCACCGTTATTCCCAGTTAAATCTGTCCGACCACTTGGGCTGGACGGTAGAGCGACGGTCTCGCTTCATGCAGGTCTGCGTTCAATCTCCGACGGTCCAAGTGGTTGGGCACCATTCCTTCCCCCCCCATCGCATCCCAAATCCTTATCCTGACCCCTTCCCAGTGCTATATAGTCGTACTGGCTCGGCGCATTCCTCTGATAGTTCCCTTCCCCTCCCAGTTAAAACTGTATGTAACATCTTGGGACAGTTACTCTTGCTGGGCAGGGGCGCCTGACAGCTGAGTGGACAGCGCTTCGGATTCGTAGTTCTGAGGTTCCGGGTTCGATCCCCGGTGGAAGCGGATACAAATGGGCAAAAAGATTCTTTCACCCTGATGCCCCTGTTACCTAGCAGTAAATAGGTACCTGGTAGTTAAGCAGCTGCTACGGGCTGCTTCCTGAGGGGTGTGTAACAAAAAGGAGGCCTGCTCGAAGACCGGGCCGCGGGGACGCTAAGCCCCGAAATCATCTCAAGACAACCTCAAGATATCATAGTGACTGGAGACATTTCAACTGTCATCAGTGATTCTTGTCATGTTAGTGCACAGTACAATATATAATATTAATCACATGAACTCCTGGGGGGGGGCTGGGGGGGAGGGTATATGGTCCAGAGTTCAGAAACGTTTTCATAAATGTCAACACACCCGCCATGCTTGAAAGATGTACATGTTTCGTCAGTGGCCAGGAACATACTTGATGACTCCTGGTTCACTACCAGCTGCTTGGCGCTTTTTCTGGTATGTAAACTTCTCGCTCATCATACTGATGACTCGCCAGTAATTGTCGTGCCGCCACGGCCAAGGCAGCCTCGTCACCTGCTGGGCAGGGAGGGAGGGTAGGTGGGTGGCGGGCATCAGAAGTATGTAACGGGACAAAAGACTCAGGTCATTGAACTCATATTGTCTTCTCAACCACAACATCATGGTACAGTTACACCACATCATGGTACAGTTACACCACACATCATGGTACAGTTACACCACACCATGGTACAGTTACACCACACACCATGGTACAGTTACACCACACACACCATGGTACAGTTACACCACACACTATGGTACAGTTACACCACACCATGGTACAGTTACACCGCACACCATGGTACAGTTACACCACACACACCATGGTACAGTTACACTACACCATGGTACAGTTACACCACACACCATGGTACAGTTACACCACACACTATGGTACAGTTACACCACATCATGGTACAGTTACACCACACATCATGGTACAGTTACACCACACACCATGGTACAGTTACACCACACACACCATGGTACAGTTACACCACACACTATGGTACAGTTACACCACACCATGGTACAGTTACACCACACATCATGGTACAGTTACACCACACACCATGCTACAGTACACCACACATCATGGTACAGTTACACCACACACCATGCTACAGTTACACCACACACACCATGGTACAGTTACACTACACCATGGTACAGTTACACCACACACCATGGTACAGTTACATCACACACACCATGGTACAGTTACACCACACACTATGGTACAGTTACACCACACCATGGTACAGTTACACCGCACACCATGGTACAGTTACACCACACACACCATGGTACAGTTACACCACACACCATGGTACAGTTACACCACACACCATGGTACAGTTACACCACACACACCATGGTACAGTTACACTACACACCATGGTACAGTTACACCACACACACCATGGTACAGTTACACCACACACTATGGTACAGTTACACCACACCATGGTACAGTTACACCACACATCATGGTACAGTTACACCACACACCATGCTACAGTTACACCACACACACCATGGTACAGTTACACCACACACACCATGGTACAGTTACACCACACACTATGGTACAGTTACACCACACCATGGTACAGTTACACCGCACACCATGGTACAGTTACACCACACACACCATGGTACAGTTACACCACACACCATGGTACAGTTACACCACACACTATGGTACAGTTACACCACACACCATGGTACAGTTACACCACACACACCATGGTACAGTTACACCACACACCATGGTACAGTTACACCACACACCATGGTACAGTTACACCACACACCATGGTACAGTTACACCACACACCATGGTACAGTTACACCACACACACCATGGTACAGTTACACCACACACACCATGGTACAGTTACACCACACACACCATGGTACAGTTACACCACACACCATGGTACAGTTACACCACACCATGGTTCAGTTACACCACACACACCATGGTACAGTTACACCACACACTATGGTACAGTTACACCACACACCATGGTACAGTTACACCACATCATGGTACAGTTACACCACACATCATGGTACAGTTACACCACACACCATGGTACAGTTACACCACACACCATGGTACAGTTACACCACACATCATGGTACAGTTACACCACACACCATGGTACAGTTACACCACACACCATGGTACAGTTACACCACACACCATGGTACAGTTACACCACACACACCATGGTACAGTTACACCACACACACCATGGTACAGTTACACCACACACCATGGTACAGTTACACCACACATGGTACAGCTACACCACACACCATGGTACAGTTACACCACACACCATGGTACAGTTACACCACACACTATGGTACAGTTACACCACACACACCATGGTACAGTTACACCACACACACCATGGTACAGTTACACCACACACCATGGTACAGTTACACCACACCATGGTACAGTTACACCACACACACCATGGTAGAGTTACACCACACACACCATGGTACAGTTACACCACACACACCATGGTACAGTTACACCACACACACCATGATACAGTTACACCACACACCATGGTACAGTTACACCACACACCATGGTACAGTTACACCACACACTATGGTACAGTTACACCACACACACCATGGTACAGTTACACCACACACCATGGTACAGTTACACCACACATGGTACAGCTACACCACACACCATGGTACAGTTACACCACACACCATGGTACAGTTACACCACACACTATGGTACAGTTACACCACACACACCATGGTACAGTTACACCACACACACCATGGTACAGTTACACCACACACCATGGTACAGTTACACCACACCATGGTACAGTTACACCACACACACCATGGTACAGTTACACCACACACACCATGGTACAGTTACACCACACACACCATGGTACAGTTACACCACACACCATGGTACAGTTACACCACACACACCATGGTACAGTTACACCACACACACCATGGTACAGTTACACCACACACTATAGTACAGTTACACCACACACAACATGGTACAGTTACACCACACATCATGGTACAGTTACACCACACACTATGGTACAGTTACACCACACACACCATGGGACAGTTACACCACACACACCATGGTACAGTTACACCACACATCATGGTACAGTTTCACCACACACCATGTTACAGTTACACCACACACCATGGTACAGTTACACCACACACACCATGGTACAGTTACACCACACACACCATGGTACAGTTACACCACACACTATGGTACAGTTACACCACACACCATGGTACAGTTACACCACACACTATGGTACAGTTACACCACACACTATGGTACAGTTACACCACACACTATGGTACAGTTACACCACACACCATGGTACAGTTACACCACACACCATGGTAGTTACACCACACACCATGGTACAGTTACACCAGACACACCATGGTACAGTTACACCACACACACCATGGTACAGTTACACCACACACTATGGTACAGTTACACCACACACCATGGTACAGTTACACCACACACTATGGTACAGTTACACCACACACTATGGTACAGTTACACCACACATCATGGTAGTTACACCACACACCATGGTACAGTTACACCACACACCATGGTACAGTTACACCACATACCATGGTACAGTTACACCACACATCATGGTACAGTTACACCACACACCATGGTACAGTTACACCACACCACCATGGTACAGTTACACCACACACCATGGGACAGTTACACCACACATGGTACATCTACACCACACACCATGGTACAGTTACACCACACACCATGGTACAGTTACACCACACACCATGGTACAGTTACACCACACACCATGGTACAGTTACACCACACACCATGGTACAGTTACACCACACACACCATGGTACATTTACACCACACACACCATGATACAGTTACACCACACACCATGGTACAGTTACACCACACACCATGGTACAGTTACACCACACACTATGGTACAGTTACACCACACACACCATGGTACAGTTACACCACACACCATGGTACAGTTACACCACACATGGTACAGCTACACCACACACCATGGTACAGTTACACCACACACCATGGTACAGTTACACCACACACTATGGTACAGTTACACCACACACACCATGGTACAGTTACACCACACACACCATGGTACAGTTACACCACACACCATGGTACAGTTACACCACACCATGGTACAGTTACACCACACACACCATGGTACAGTTACACCACACACACCATGGTACAGTTACACCACACACCATGGTACAGTTACACCACACACCATGGTACAGTTACACCACACACACCATGGTACAGTTACACCACACACACCATGGTACAGTTACACTACACACACCATGGTACAGTTACACCACACACACCATGGTACAGTTACACCACACACTATGGTACAGTTACACCACACACTATGGTACAGTTACACCACACACACCATGGTACAGTTACACCACACACCATGGTACAGTTACACCACACACACCATGGTACAGTTACACCACACACCATGGTACAGTTACACCACACTATGGTACAGTTACACCACACACCATGGTACAGCTACACCACACTATGGTACAGTTACACCACACACACCATGGTACAGTTACACCACACACCATGGTACAGTTACACCGCACACACCATGGTACAGTTACACCACACACACTATGGTACAGTTACACCACACACACCATGGTACAGTTACACCACACGCACCATGGTACCGTTACACCACACACACCATGGTACAGTTACACCACACACCATGGTACAGTTACACCACACACACCATGGTACAGTTACACCACACACACCATGGTACAGTTACACCACACACACCATGGTACAGTTACACCACACACACTATGGTACAGTTACACCACACACACCATGGTACAGTTACACCACACACACCATGGTACAGTTACACCACACGCCATGGTACAGTTACACTACACACCATGGTACAGTTACATCACACACACCATGGTACAGTTACACCACACACACCATGGTACAGTTACACCACACACCATGGTACAGTTACACCACACACACCATGGTACAGTTACACCACACACCATGGTACAATTACACCACACTATGGTACAGCTACACCACACACCATGGTACAGTTACACCACACACCATGGTACAGTTACACCACACTATGGTACAGTTACATCACACACACCATGGTGCAGTTACACCACACACCATGGTACAATTACACCACACTATGGTACAGCTACACCACACACCATGGTACAGTTACACCACACACCATGGTACAGTTACACCACACTATGGTACAGTTACATCACACACACCATGGTACAGTTACACTACACACCATGGTACAGTTACATCACACACACCATGGTACAGTTACACTACACACCATGGTACAGTTACATCACACACACCATGGTACAGTTACACCACACGCCATGGTACAGTTACACTACACACCATGGTACAGTTACATCACACACACCATGGTACAGTTACACCACACACCATGGTACAGTTACACCACACACCATGGTACAGTTACACCACACACCATGGTACAGTTACACCACACGCCATGGTACAGTTACACTACACTCACCATGGTACAGTTACACCACACACCATGGTACAGTTACACCACACCATGGTACAGTTACACCACACACCATGGTACAGTTACACCACACCATGGTACAGTTACACCACACACCATGGTACAGTTACACCACACACCATGGTACAGTTACACCACACACACCATGGTACAGTTACACCACACACTATGGTACAGTTACACCACACCATGGTACAGTTACACCACACACCATGGTACAGTTACACCACACCATGGTACAGTTACACCACACCATGGTACAGTTACACCACACACCATGGTACAGTTACACCACACACTATGGTACAGTTACACCACACACCATGGTACAGTTACACCACACACCATGGTACAGTTACACCACACACCATGGTACAGTTACACCACACACCATGGTACAGTTACACCACACACCATGGTACAGTTACACCACACACCATGGTACAGTTACACCACACACCATGGTACAGTTACACCACACACCATAGTACAGCTACACCACACACCATGGTACAGCTACACCACACACCATGGTACAGTTACACCACACTATGGTACAGTTAGCATAAGGATAGTGAGTAAATGGAATGACCTAAAGGACCAGGTTGTAGAGGCTAACTCCAGTCATGACTTTAAAAGCAGGTATGATAGAGAAACAGGTCAGGAGTCATTGTATTAGACAAACAACGGCTAGAAAAGCGGGGTCCAAGAGATAGAGCTAGATCCTGCAGGCACAAATAGCTGTGAACAAATAGGCGAGTCACACACACACACACACACACACACACACACACACATAGTGTGTGTGTGTGTTTGCCACTCTCCATAGTGTATAGTAGGTCACTGGAGACGGGAGACCTACCAGAAATATGGAAGACGGCAAATGTGGTCCTATTATACAAAAAGGGCGACAGGCAAGAGGCACTGAACTACAGGCCAGTGTCCTTGACTTGTATACCATGCAAGGTGACGGAGAAGATCGTGAGAAAAAACCTAGTAGCACATCTGGAGAGAACGGACTTCCTGACAAATCGCCAACATGGGTTCAGGGAGGGTAAATCTTGCCTGACGGGCTTAATAGAATTCTACGACCAGGTGACGAAGATTAAGAAAGAAAGAGAAGGCTGGGCGGACTGCATTTTCTTGGATTGTCGGAAAGCCTTTGACACAGTACCGCATAAGAGGCTGGTACATAAGCTGGAGTGACAGGCAGGTGTAGCTGGTAAGGTGCTCCAGTGGATAAGGGAGTACCTAAGCAATAGGAAGCAGAGAGTTACGGTGAGGGGGTGAGACCTCAGATAAGTGTGAAGTCACCAGTGGAGTCCCACAGGTCTCTGTACTCGGTCCTATCTTGTTTCTGATATATGTGAATGATCTCCCGGAGGGTATAGATTCATTTCTCTCAATGTTTGCGGACGATGCCAAAATTATGAGAAGGATTAAGACAGAGGAGGACTGCTTGAGGCTTCAAGAAATCCTGTACAAGCTGAAGGAATTGTCGAACAAATTTTTGCTAGAGTTTAACCCAAGCAAATGTAATGTAATGAAGATAGGCGTAGGGAGCAGGAGGCCAGATACTAGGTATCATCTGGGAGATGAAATTCTTCGTGAGTCAGAGAGAGAAAAAGACTTGGGGGTTGATATCACGCCAGACCTGTCCCCTGCAGCCCATATCAAGAGGATAACATCAGCGGCATATGCCAAGGCTGGCCAACATAAGAACGGCATTCAGAAACTTGTGTAAGGAATCATTCAGAACTTTGTATACCACCTATGTCAGACTAATCCTGGAGTATGCAGCCCCAGCATGGAGTCCATATCTAGTCAAGGATAAGACCAAACTGGAAAAGGTTCAAAGGTTTGCCACCAGACTAGTACCCGAGCTGAGAGGTATGAGCTACGAGGAGAGACTACGGGAATTAAACCTCACTTCGCTGGAAGACAGAAAAGTTAGGGGGGACATGATCACCACATTCAAGATTCTTAAGGGAATCGACAGGGTTGATAAAGACAGGCTGTTTAACACAAGGGGCACACGCACTAGGGGACACAGGTGGAAACTGAGTGCCCAAATGAGCCACAGAGATATTAGAAAGAACTTTTTTATTGTCAGAGTGGTTGACAAATGGAATGCATTAGGAAGTGATGTGGTGGAGGCTGACTCCATACACAGTTTCAAGTGTAGATATGATAGAGCCCAATAGGCTGAGGAACCTGTACACCTGATTGACAGTTGAGAGGCGGGACCAAAGAGCCAGAGCTCAACCCCTGCAAGCACAATTAGGTGAGTACAATCACTACCGTTTTTTTTCTTCCTCTACCATGGAGCTCTGTAGCTTATTTTTTGTTATTAATAATTCTAGCATTGGGCCGACAGTTGTATCTCTCCCACGATAAACACGAGAAAGGTGCCTCGCCCCCTTCTCTCCCCACGACAAAGGTGCCTCGCCCCCTTCTCTCCCCACGACAAAGGTGCCTCGCCCCCTTCTCTCCCCACGACAAAGGTGCCTCGCCCCCTTCTCTCCCCACGACAAAGGTGCCTCGCCCCCTTCTCCCCCATGACAAAGGTGCCTCGCCCCCTTCTCTCCCCTTGACAAAGGTGCCTCGCCCCCTTCTCCCCCCACGACAAGGTGCCTCGCCCCCTTCTCTCCCCACGACAAAGGTGCGTCGCCCCCTTCTCTCTCCCCATTACAAGTGCCTCGTCCCCTTCTCTCCCCACGACAAAGGTGCCTCGCCCCTTCTCTCCCCATGACAAGGTGCCTCGCCCCTTCTCTCCCACGACAAAGGTGCCTCGCCCCTTCTCTCCCACGACAAAGGTGCCTCGCCCCCTTCTCTCCCCACGACAAAGGTGCCTCGCCCCCTTCTCCCCACGACAAAGGTGCCTCGTCCCTTCTCTCCCCACGACAAAGGTGCCTCGCCCCTCCTCTCCCCATGACAAAGGTGCCTCGCCCCCTTCTCTCCCCACGACAAGGTGCCTCGCCCCCTTCTCTCCCCTGACAAAGGTGCCTCGCCCCTTCTCTCCCACGACAAAGGTGCCTCGCCCCCTCTCTCCCCACGACAAAGGTGCCTCGCCCCCTTCTCTCCCCACACAAAGGTGCCTCGCCCCCTTCTCTCCCCACGACAAAGGTGCCTCGTCCCCTTCTCTCCCCACGAACAAGGTGCCTCGCCCCCTTCTCTCCCCCCATGACAAAGGTGCCTCGCCCCCTTCCTCTCCCCACGACAAAGGTGCCCTCGCCCCCTTCTCTCCCCATGACAAAGGTGCCTCGCCCCCTTCTCTCCCCACGACAAAGGCCTCGTCCCCTTCTCTCCCCATGACAAAGTGCCTCGCCCCCTTCTCTCCCATGACAAAGGTGCTCGCCCCTTCTCTCCCATGACAAAGGTGCTCGCCCCTTCTCTATCCCCATGACAAAGGTGCCTCGCCCCCTTCTCTCCCCACGACAAAGGTGCCTCGTCCCCTTCTCTCCCCATGACAAAAGTGCCTCGCCCCCTTCTCTCCCCATGACAAAGTGCCTCGCCCCTTCTCTCTCCCCATGACAAAGGTGCCTCGTCCCCCTTCTCTCCCTCCCTACGACAAAACTTATAACCTATTCATAATAGTGCTAAACTCAGGCTAGGGACTGGAGGGCAGAAATAGCCTAAGCTGCTCTATCCCTTTGAGATGGCTTCGGCTTGATGTCCAAAGGGCTTGGAAAGGATGGGGGGGGGGGGTATGAGGGATGGGGAGATGAAATTTCAGGAAGAGGAGCGGTGTAGAGAGAGAGGAGGATTGAAAGTTGGGTGGCCTGTCCACCATGGGTTGACATATGTGTATGTGTCGTTTGTTTGTGTATGTGTTATGTTGGGTTGTCAGTACATTGGC
>WNGS01092210.1:23350965-23373445 GCA_020271785.1 Procambarus virginalis
TAATATCGTATACCTGATAACACTGCACAAACCTGCACATAATGATACCGTCAGCATGCCCCCCATGCTAATGACATCATTAGGCAATCAGTCAGCGATCACATCTACTGACTCACCACACAACATGATACATGCAACATGCATATGAAACATATGGAAATGGCCTCCATAACAATGTAATTAATCAACAGGTGATATATACAAACCTCAGGATATTCACTAATAACCCTGCCCCACGGGCCTGCTTAATTAACTCTAACCTGGCCTAATTACACAATGAGGTACCATGGCACTAACCAAGGCTGGACGATTATACACAATCGCCAGACTGGATCATTTATATGATGATTTCTCTACACTGACTGGTCCCAAACTCCAGTCAGTCTACACACAACATATATCTACAGATATATAATTATAACACTACGTGATTTACAGTGACAATTACCCACTCCAGGTACTGCCCCACAGTCACCTGGGCATGCCACAGACGGGCGTCTCAGCTACTTCCCTAGCCTGGCCGGGCTAGGGGCTCACACAACTTTCTACTATGATTTCCACTAATCTGAGACACCGATAAAGTACTCACGTTTCCTTCCACACATTTCCTCATTTCCCAGGTCCTTACCACCTGGCTGTCAACACTTAGCTTGCTCCTCGTGCGTCGACAAGATGTGGCCTAGGCTGTCCTGGGAATGTGGCCAAGGGGGTGGCCCAAGGTGGTGGCCAACATGTGGCCACTGCGTGGCCTTCAGGAGGGTGGCCACGGGTGGCGCGTGACGTCACAGCACCCCACCCCACCCCACCCGAGCAGCTCGCGCGCGGTGTAAGGTGGGTGGATGGTGGTGGGTGCTGGCTGGGCGGCCGGCGGGTGGCCGCGAGCGGCCAGGGGGCGGCCAGGGGGCGGCCTGGGTGGCCGCGTGGCATACACACATGGATGGGGAATCACTAACAACCCCATCATACCAGAGCATGACTCGCTCTTACACTGGGGTGACAGGGTGACACTGGCCGGCGTCACCTACCACATGGACGACGTCGGGCGGAATTCAAAGTCCAAGTCCCAGTTTCTCGCAAATTTGGGCTTCGACACACCCAGGTGGCTGGAGTGCCATGCAATATGAGTAAACAGAACGACAGGAGCGATAACGGTGGTGGGGGTGGCAGGCCCGCCACCCCGCACCTAGACACTTCTTCACACCCTGGCTGCCCAATTCAAACTTCCTTCTCTTGGCGGCTAGAGAGGCTCACATGCCCATATTTCTCCCCCTACCTTGTCTTGACCAATCAGCAGGAAGCCGGCACTGGTCCTGATGCCGCTTCCAATGACAGCTTTTCGCGCCAAAACTCGGCATAGGAGTAGGGGTGCTTAGACCAATCACACGGGCCCCTCGCCTGTGGCGTGGCGTGACGTCACAAGGAGGGTGAGGCCTAACACAACGTCTCAATGTCTCCCTTGGTGGGGGGGAGGCAGCGTTCGCCCCACTGTCCCCCCTCCACCTCTAACGGTTTTTGTTATACTACCCTCTCTGTTTCACAGAACAGGCAAATTTTGCTGTAATTCTCTCTACAGAGCAATCACAGACCTCTCATTAGTTTTAACTGCCAGCATTTAACATAAGCTTTCATATGACACCCAACAAGTATATGTAAATTTGAAAGCTTCAGTTTCTAGAGTCCCTAGAGCGACTAGCCTATTCTAGAAACTAGGAAAACTAGCTGAGGAGATTCTACATCTCCTCACAAAAACTAGGTGAAAAACACACACACAGATATCTCCTCACTCTCTCTCGCAGAATCCAAGGAGACAACACAGCGCCTCAACAACAGGTGACCAAGATACACCTCGCCCCAGTCTCCCTTACACACACCGACCGACAAAAAAAAAGACGGAGTGGAAGTTGAGAAGACCCACAGAAAATACTCTGCCGAGGGAGTGGAAAAATACTGCGAGCGTCCAGACAAGAGACGTCTTAGTTACACAAATTACGCAGAGAAAATACTGCCAGCATGGAGGCTACTCTGCTCCCCCAGCCCCGCCCCAATCTTTACCACGGGGAAAATATTGAAAATGTTAGAAGGGCTCACCTGGGTGTGTGGACCAGCTTACCTGAAGAGTCGTCCACAGGTACACACACAACACACACACACACACACACACACACACACACACACACACACACACACACACACACACACTCTTGGAGTGTATGTGTGTGTGTGAACTATTCTGTTTACAGAACTTTGTTCTACAGAACTATTTGTTCTATATAAATATTTATTATACAGAACTTTGTTCTTCAGAACTATTTATTCTGTAGGCACAAACAGTAAATACAAAACTAAATACACCGCTGGAGGCTGTGTGTGATCTTGGAGGGTGTGTGTGATCTTGGAGGGTGTGTGTGATCTTGGAGGGTGTGTGTGATCTTGGAGGGTGTGTGTGATCTTGGAGGGTGTGTGTGATCTTGGAGGGTGTGTGTGATCTTGGAGGGTGTGTGTGATCTTGAAGGGTGTGTGTGATCTTGGAGGGTGTGTGTGATCTTGGAGGGTGTGTGTGATCTTGGAGGGTGTGTGTGATCTTGGAGGGTGTGTGTGTGATCTTGGAGGGTGTGTGTGATCTTGGCGGGTGTGTGTGATCTTGGAGGGTGTGTGTGATCTTGGAGGCTGTGTGTGATCTTGGAGGCTGTGTGTGATCTTGGAGGGTGTGTGTGATCTTGGAGTGTGTGTGTGATCTTGGAGGGTGTGTGTGATCTTGGAGGGTGTGTGTGATCTTGGAGGGTGCGTGTGATCTTGGAGGGTGTGTGTGATCTTGGAGTGTGTGTGTGATCTTGGAGGGTGTGTGTGATCTTGAAGGGTGTGTGTGATCTTGGAGTGTGTGTGTGATCTTGGAGGGTGCGTGTGATCTTGGAGGGTGTGTGTGATCTTGGAGTGTGTGTGTGATCTTGGAGGGTGTGTGTGATCTTGAAGGGTGTGTGTGATCTTGGAGTGTGTGTGTGATCTTGGAGGGTGTGTGTGATCTTGGAGGGTGTGTGTGATCTTGGAGGGTGTGTGTGATCTTGGAGGGTGTGTGTGATCTTGAAGGGTGTGTGTGATCTTGGAGTGTGTGTGTGATCTTGGAGGGTGTGTGTGATCTTGGAGGGTGTGTGTGATCTGGAGGGTGTGTGTGATCTTGAAGGGTGTGTGTGATCTTGGAGTGTGTGTGTGATCTTGAAGGGTGTGTGTGATCTTGGAGTGTGTGTGTGATCTTGGAGGGTGTGTGTGATCTTGGAGGGTGTGTGTGATCTGGAGGGTGTTTGTGATCTTGGAGGGTGTGTGTGATCTTGAAGGGTGTGTGTGATCTTGGAGGGTGTGTGTGATCTTGAAGGGTGTGTGTGATCTTGAAGGGTGTGTGTGTGATCTTGGAGGGCGTGTGTGATCTTGAAGGGTGTGTGTGATCTTGGAGGCTGTGTGTGTGATCTTGGAGGGTGTGTGTGATCTTAGAGGGTGTGTGTGATCTTGGAGGGTGTGTGTGATCTTAGAGGGTGTGTGTGATCTTGGAGGGTGTGTGTGATCTTGGAGGGTGTGTGTGATCTTGGAGGGTGTGTGATCTTGGAGGCTGTGTGATCTTGGAGGGTGTGTGTGATCTTGAAGGGTGTGTGTGATCTTGAAGGGTGTGTGTGATCTTGGAGGCTGTGTGATCTTGGAGGGTGAGTGTGATCTTGGAGGCTGTGTGTGATCTTGGAGGCTGTGTGATCTTGGAGGCTGTGTGTGATCTTGGAGGCTGTGTGTGATCTTGGAGGCTGTGTGTGATCCTGGAGGCTGTGTGTGATCTTGGAGGGTGTGTGTGATCTTGGAGGGTGTGTGTGATCTTGGAGGCTGTGTGTGTGATCTTGGAGGGTGTGTGTGATCTTAGAGGTGTGTGTGTGATCTTGGAGGGTGTGTGTGATCTTGGAGGGTGTGTGTGATCTTAGAGGGTGTGTGTGTGATCTTGGAGGGTGTGTGTGATCTTAGAGGGTGTGTGTGTGATCTTGGAGGGTGTGTGTGATCTTGGAGTGTGTGTGTGATCTTGGAGGCTGTGTGTGATCTTGGAGGGCGTGTGTGATCTTGAAGGGTGTGTGTGATCTTGGAGGCTGTGTGTGATCTTGGAGGGTGTGTGTGATCTTAGAGGGTGTGTGTGTGATCTTGGAGGGTGAGTGTGATCTTGGAGTGTGTGTGTGATCTTGGAGGGTGTGTGTGATCTTGGAGGGTGTGTGTGATCTTGGAGACTGTGTGTGATCTTGGAGTGTGTGTGTGATCTTAGAGGGTGTGTGTGTGATCTTAGAGGGTGTGTGTGTGATCTTGGAGGGTGTGTGTGATCTTGGAGGGTGTGTGTGATCTTGGATGATAACAAAACCCCTTAAATCTGGTCGTGACAGGACCAGTCAGTATAAGACCTGCGGTAAACCCATTACCACACTACCAAGTACCATTCCCACTCCCACCATTCCCACTCCCACCAAGGACAAGGCCGGTAAAATCACTCTGGCTGAGAGTCGAGGCGGGCGAAAATACGCGAGTTTCCCCAGAGTCAGCTGCGAGGTCAGCACTATGATTGATATGCTGATGTTCCGTAAGCTGCCGAGGCCTCTGTGGATGCCAAGAAAACAACTGACCTTCCACAGGTGGCGGACATCTAGTACAGGCCTCGTTCAGGCACTACAGCGCCTCCTAACAGCCTTGTTTAGAGTCGCATTCAGTCACAACCTGCGTGCAGGGACAGCTAAATATTATTTTTATTTTGGACATAAATTTGTGAAATAAAGTTATGAGGTTGCGGCCATATTTTGATTAGATAGTTTAGGGAAACAAGGTGACTGCTGGGTCATTGCTGACGACGAGGCTTATACACGTCACGTGACAAAGTGTAACCAATGAGAGATCTGTGACGGTACGAAACCCGGAGTCCTCCTGGCTGGATGAGAGGGGACGGCTTTAAGATGAGAGGGACGGCTTTAAGATGAGAGGGACGGCTTTAAGATGAGAGGGACGGCTTTAAGATGAGAGGGACGGCTTTAAGATGAGAGAGGACGGCTTTAAGATGAGAGGGACGGCTTTAAGATGAGAGAGGACGGCTTTAAGATGAGAGGGACGGCTTTAAGATGAGAGAGGACGGCTTTAAGATGAGAGGGACGGCTTTAAGATGAGAGGGACGGCTTTAAGATGAGAGGGACGGCTTTAAGATGAGAGGGACGGCTTTAAGATGAGAGAGGACGGCTTTAAGATGAGAGGGACGGCTTTAAGATGAGAGGGATTACTTTAAGATGAGAGAGGACGGCTTTAAGATGAGAGGGACGGCTTTACGATGAGAGAGGACGGCTTTAAGATGAGAGGGACGGCTATAAGATGAGAGAGGACGGCTTTAAGATGAGAGGGACGGCTTTAAGATGAGAGGGACGGCTTTAAGATGAGAGGGACGGCTTTAAGATGAGAGAGGACGGCTTTAAGATGAGAGGGACGGCTTTAAGATGAGAGGGACGGCTTTAAGATGAGAGAGGACGGCTTTAAGATGAGAGAGACGGCTTTAAGATGAGAGGGACGGCTTTAAGATGAGAGGGACGGCTTTAAGATGAGAGAGACGGCTTTAAGATGAGAGGGACGGCTTTAAGATGAGAGGGACGGCTTTAAGATGAGAGGGACGGCTTTAAGATGAGAGGGACGGCTTTAAGATGAGAGGGACGGCTTTAGGATGAGAGAGGACGGCTTTAAGATGAGGACGGCTTTAAGATGAGACGGACGGCTTTAAGATGAGAGGGACGGCTTTAAGATGAGAGGGACGGCTTTAAGATGAGAGGGACGGCTTTACGATGAGAGGGACGGCTTTATGATGAGGGACGGCTTTAAGATGAGAGGGACGGCTTTAAGATGAGAGGGACGGCTTTAAGATGAGAGAGGACGGCTTTAAGATGAGAGAGGACGGCTTTAAGATGAGAGGGACGGCTTTAAGATGAGAGGGACGGCTTTACGATGAGAGGGACGGCTTTATGATGAGAGGGACGGCTTTAAGATGAGAGGACGGCTTTACGATGAGAGGGGACGGCTTTAAGATGAGAGGGACGGCTTTAAGATAAGAGGGACGGCTTTAAGATGAGAGGGACGGCTTTAAGATGAGAGGGACGGCTTTACGATGAGAGGGACGACTTTAAGATGAGAGGGACGGCTTTAAGATGAGAGGGACGGCTTTACGATGAGAGGGGACGGCTTTAAGATGAGAGGGACGACTTTAAGATGAGAGGGACGGCTTTATGATGAGAGGGACGGCTTTAAGATGAGAGGGACGACTTTAAGATGAGAGAGGACGGCTTTAAGATGAGAGGGACGGCTTTAAGATGAGAGGGACGGCATTAAGATGAGAGGGACGGCTTTAAGATGAGAGGGACGGCTTTAAGATGAGACGGACGGCTTTAAGATGAGAGGGACGGCTTTAAGATGAGAGGGACGGCTTTAAGATGAGAGGGACGGCTTTAAGATGGGAGGGACGGCTTTAAGATGAGACGGACGGCTTTAAGATGAGTGGGACGGCTTTAAGATGAGACGGACGGCTTTAAGATGAGAGGGACGGCTTTAAGATGAGAGGGAGCTGCTTTAAGACGAGAGGGACGGCTTTAAGATGAGAGGGACGGCTTTAAGATGAGAGGGACGGCTTTAAGATGAGAGGGGCGGCTTTAAGATGAGAGGGCCGGCTTTAAGATGAGAGGGGACGGCTTTAAGATGAGAGGGAGCTGATTTAAGACGAGAAGGACGGCTTTAAGGTGAGAGGGGCGGACGGCTTTACGATGAGAGGGGACGGCTTTAAGATGAGAGGGACGGCTTTAAGATGAGAGGGACGGCTTTAAGATGAGAGAAGCAGCAACAGCGATCTCTAATTGCCACACAACTACCTGAAGACTCCTCACCGAGGAGATTTAATCACCCATTTTCCAGACCACTGACAAAACCTGTTTCAGAGTCTCTATTAAACAGCATTACTCACAGAAATAACAATAACCCAGTCTTTTAACTCGGTCGAATAAGGCAGCGTCTGGGATGCTCTCGGACGCAGGTTCGAACCTTCGTCACGGCCCTTGTGGATTTGTTCTTTTAAACAGTTTATAACTTTGAGACTTATCAACCCATAGTTATTATTGTTATATAAAACCTCGTTGCGTATTGGAGCTTATAATAAGTGTTAACTAAAGGACAGGCAAGTCTAGGACAGGCAAGTCTAGGACAGGCAAGGCTAGGACAGGCAAGTCTAGGACAGGCAAGTCTAGGACAGGCAAGTCTAGGACAGGCAAGTCTAGGACAGGCAAGGCTAGGGCAGGCAAGGCTAGGACAGGCAAGTCTAGGACAGGCAAGTCTAGGACAGGCAAGTCTAGGACAGGCAAGGCTAGGACAGGCAAGGCTAGGACAGGCAAGGCTAAGACAGACAAGTCTAGGACAGGCAAGGCTAGGACAGGCAAGGCTAGGACAGGCAAGGCTAGGACAGACAAGTCTAGGACAGACAAGTCTAGGACAGACAAGTCTAAGACAGACAAGTCTAAGACAGACAAGTCTAGGACAGACAAGTCTAAGACAGACAAGTCTAAGACAGACAAGTCTAAGACAGACAAGTCTAAGACAGGCAAGACAGCTATAGTTCATCCTTTTGACAGGACAGTATACTGCTCAATTGCCGTTTTCTGTGGAGTCTGAAATTTCCACGTCACAAAAATGATGTACTAAATTGGCCGAACCTAACCAAGCCGAGGACCCACGAATAGAAAACGGGACATCCCATCAAATTATGCGAGTCGCTATGATTTATAGGACATTATAGTTTGGCCGTTGGCGGATTAATGTCAAAATGCGATGTATAATTCGAGGGCCGTGTTGACTGTGACGCTGTGAACGTCGTCTCAACGTTTCTAGCTCCAGCAAGTCATTAGAAGCCTAGTATCTAGTTCCAGCAAGTTAGAAGCCTAGTATCTAGTTCCAGCAAGTTAGAAGCCTAGTATCTAGTTCCAGCAAGTTAGAAGCCTAGTATCAAGTTCCAGCAAGGTAGAAGCCTAGATCTAGTTGCAGCAAGTCATTAGAAGCCTAGTATCTAGTTCCAGCAAGTCATTAGAAGCCTAGTATCTAGTTCCAGCAAGTCATTAGAAGCCTAGTATCTTGTTCCAGCAAGTCATTAGAAGCCTAGTATCTTGTTCCAGCAAGTCATTAGAAGCCTAGTATCAAGTTCCAGCAAGTCATTAGAAGCCTAGTATCTTGTTCCAGCAAGTCACTAGAAGCCTAGTATCAATTCCAGCAAGTCATTAGAAGCCAAGTATCAAGTTCCAGCAAGTCACTAGAAGCCAAGTATTTGTTCCAGCAAGTCATTAGAAGCCTAGTATCAAGTTAAGGCAAGTCAAGTCATTAGAAGCAAGTATCAAGTTCCAGCAAGTCACTAGAAGCCAAGTATCTTGTTCCAGCAAGTCACTAGAAGCCTAGTATCAAGTTCCAGCAAGTCATAGAGGCCAAGTATCAAGTTCCAGCAAGTCATTAGAAGCCAAGTATCAAGTTCCAGCAAGTCATTAGAAGCCAAGTATCAAGTTCCAGCAAGTCACTAGAAGCCTAGTATCTAGTTCCAGCACAAAGCCACTAGAAGGCTAGTTCAGTAAGTGACTTGGTAATGAGGTACTGCACTATGCACGCCAGGAATAGCTGTGTTGTTGTTTAAGATCTGCTACTTGGAACAAAAAGTTCCAAGTAGCACGGGCTATGGTGAGCCGTAGTCATCAGGAGGAATTAGCGGTATGGGACCACTTAGTGTCACACTTATATCCAAAATACATCGAAAACTTGATTCATCAATGCCAAGCTGTGCAAGTTATCTTCTTAACAATCGACAGGAACCAACACTGCAATGTTGATGTTTCATCTACGTAGGAGACATACGTCGTGGCACTGAGCGTCATTATGTACACACTTCAAGCAAGAGATTGAACAATTTCCTGGAATCTTCAGGTAGCTATTAGTACCGAAGGCGTACCGAACGCGAATTAAAATGTTTCAGTAAGCCATGACAACATGTCATTGCAGGAGGATGTAGGTAAGGAGGTGTGGAGTGTGGTGAAGAGTTTAAGGAAGAGTAAGTCATCTGGTTGTGATGGGTTCAATGATGAATTTTATTTCTGTCATGGGATGTCATTGGTAAAGACTTTGTACAGTATAGGAAGCTTAGNTTACGGCTATCAAAGAGAACATTATCCCTACAGAGAAAAGCGAAATTGCAATGACGATTACATTTTGTAAAACTAACAGCTTAACTGTTCATGTTATATCGATATGAAATGCAATATCTGACATAAAAAGAGGAAATATAGCGATGGGAGGGCGTGTGCGCGCGTGCACGTGCACGGCTGGTTGAGTTTCGGCTCTTTGGGCCCGCCTCTCAACTGTCAATCAACTGGTGGATGGGTTCCTTAACCGAATTGGGTTCCATCATATCTACATTTGAAAATGTGTAATGGAGTCTGCCTCCACCACGTTACTGTCTAATGCATTCCATTAACTACTCTGAGTGAAAAAATCTTTGTCTCTACGGCTCATTTGGGTACTCAGTTTCCACCTGTGTTCCCTTGTGCGTGTACCACCCGTGTTAAACAATATCTATATTTAGAATGTCAATTTCCCTGAGTATTTTGTATGTGGTTATCATGTCTTCACGAACTCTTCTGTCTTCCAGCGACGTGAGGTACAATTCACGCAGCCTTTCCTCGTAACTCATGTCTCTTAGTTCTGGGACTAGTCAAGTGGCATACCTTTCAACATTCTCCAGCTTCGTGTTGTGTTTGACAAGTTATGGGCTCCAGGCTGTAGCCACATACTCCAGGATTGGTCTGACATGTGGTATACAAGGTTTTAAATGATTCCTTACACAAATTTCTAAAAGTAGTTCTGATGTTACTCAGCCTCGCATACGCCGCTGATGATATTCTTTTTAAGATGTCTTCAGGAGACAGGTTCAGCGTGATATTAACTCCTAGATCTTTCTCTCTGTTTCTTAGAGGACTTCGGCTCCCCATCGGGACTCTGTGTCTGGCCTCCTGTTCCCTCCACCTAGCTTTATTACTTTACATTTACTCGAGTTAAACTTAGCAGCCATTTGTTGGACCATTCCTTCCGTTTATCCAGGTCATCTTGCTGCCTCTTGCTATCTTCGTCCGTCTTAATCCTCCTCTTGTGTTTTGCACATCATCAGCAAACATTGATAGAAACGAGTCTATTCCCAATAGGTGATCGTTTGCACATATCAGGAACAGCATAGGAGCGAGGAGTTAACCCTGTGGGACTCTCCTGGTGATGTCTCGCCTCTCTGCGCCCTCACCCCTCTCACAGTGGCGTCTATACAAGCTTCTATATCCAAACAATGTCAACACTTCATCACTTGTGGGAGACGTGAACCCACACCAGGTGTTGGTTTAACGACTCTTGTAAACCTTCCTACTACCTACCAGCCACTATAATCACTGGTGATCACACACGTGGCACAATACTTCATCACAATACTTCATCACAGGTCGTGCTGTGGTCGGTGGGTCGACTGTCAACAAGTGCACCATCAAACCGGACTTGACTCTGCCGTCAGGAAGACTGGCAATGACTCCCTAAATAACGAAAATTGGGACAGCTCGTCCCGGCAAGTGGTGGCTCTTTCAGGGGAGCAAGAGAAAACCATAATATATGGGACCATATACTGCATCCAATTCGATATCGAAACGTGCCTTCTCTCTCTCTCTATGTTTGTAACTATGTGTCTGTAGCTGAGTGCGTCTGTAACACTACTATCTATCTCTGTGTACGTTTCTCTCTCTCATTGTCTCTGTGTATGTCTCTCTCTCTCATTGTCTCTGTGTATGTCTCTCTCTCTCATTGTCTCTGTGTCTTTTTCTGGAGGATGGAAGAGAACACGTGTGTGGGTGTGTGATGCTGTGGGAGGGACGGGTATATGAAGGTATCCAGGTCGACTTGTGGAGGCACAGAGATGAGCAGTGTAGAGGGTCGACTTGTGGAGGCACAGCGATGAGCAGTGTAGAGGGTCGACTTGTGGAGGCACAGCGATGAGCAGTGTAGAGGGCCGACTTGTGGAGGCACAGCGATGAGCAGTCGAGAGGGGCAGTCAATTCATCAGCAATGGACTGAATATAACTGACTTAAAAAGGTAAGTATTATGATTGGATTTATTTGGAATTTTGTCATAATCATTACATAATATTTTACAATAGTCAGAAAAAAATATGATTTGCAACATTCGTCGTGGGGGTAGCTTTTGCACCGAGTAAAGCGGCACTCTTTTCAGTCATGATGACCTCGACCCACCCATGTTAGGAAAGTACCGCACAGAAATTGTTGTACAAAACTTAGCGAGGCTAGCCCCGAGCATCTGGTCCTCACTCTCGGACAAACTGTATGTTATATTATAATTAATAATAATTCATTGTCTCGGGAGACAATCAGCCAGTATATATATATATATATACATGTTAGGCTTATAGAAAGGTCCCCCCTCTCTAAGGTCTAGCTACTGACCCTCTCCAGGATGTAACCCCAATACAAGCCGACTCCTGGGTCTCTATTTACTGCGAGTTGAATAGGGACATTAAGTTTTACGGGCTCACCATAGCCCGTGCTACATGGACACTTCATTCTGAGTAGCTAAATTTAAAACAACAACAACAGGGACATTATGTGACAGGAAACACTCCCAACCATTCTGTCCTGACAGGGACCCGAACCCAGAATTCCCGACTGAGAGTCGAGAATGAACCCGACTGTACCACTCGGACTCTACACTGTTAATATAGATCTCACTTGTGAAATATTGCTGAGCCAAACTGAATATTACAAAGAGCTCAAGTCGTGCAAAGTGCTTAGACACTTATAACAAAAATAAAAAAGTTTACCGCTTAAATTCATTCCGATTTTAAACAGAGTATAAATGTAGTCCGAGTCTTAACTGAAACATCGCGTCAATATGTGGTGCAGTATACTAGACCCAAATAAATAATAGTAACAATTTTGTTGTTGTTCCTGGGATATGTTATATTCTAATTGATTATGCATCCATAGTATACAAAATGTCTATTATTCCCCCACGAATTTTGCTTTTGTAAGCAGGGCAGTTGTGTTTTAATTCACCCGTTTCCCACAATATTCCAAACGGATTCAATGTTAAACAATTTGGAGTAACTTCTAGAACTTTCCAGTAACGTAAAATGGCAGGAAATGTAGTGTAAAATGGCAGGAAATGTAGTGTAAAATGTAAATGTAAAGATTGATGAGAAAAAATCTTCTTGGTCTCAACCAAGAAAACCTCAAGGGCTTGATCAGAGATCCTGACCTCACCAAGACTAGCGCCCAGACGTCTTGGGTCAAACATGTTGGATGAAAGTGTGTGTGTATCATAAACCGAATGAAACATCACCAAGCATTTTCCTGCTTCATCATCAACCATCAAGATGGGCTCTGCGTCTCAATCGCTTATAACCAGAACTATTGACAGCGCATCAACAAGCCTCAAAGCCGAGCTGATCCATAATGGGAGTAAAGGACATTTCTTCTCCCCTGGCTCACTCGGAGCATCTCAAGAGACGATTGCCACAGCATCAAGACCTCGCTGGACGCCTTGAAGTGTGATGAGTGTGGCTGGGAGGTCACCGGAGCCTTCAGAATGACTATTCTAGACCTGTGAATCAGTGAGGACCTGATTCCTGACGGGTCTCCACGCCAGTCTAAGTTTCCCCGTTATCTTTGCCATTGGGAAGCAGGACACCACGGCGCACAACCACAAACGGAACTGCCCACAGAGAACTGTGGGAAGGAACAACGTCATGTGGGAGCCACTGGTGGACCACTGGAAGGTGTAGGAGCCACTGGTGGACCACTGGAAGGTGGAGGAGCCTCTGGAGGACCACTGGAAGGTGAAGGAGCGACTGGTGGACCACTGGAAGGTGAAGGAGCGACTGGTGGACCACTGGAAGGTGAAGGAGCCACTGGTGGACCACTGGAAGGTGGAGGAGCCACTGGTGGACCACTGGAAGGTGAAGGAGCCACTGGTGGACCACTGGAAGGTGAAGGATCCACTGGTGGACCACTGGAAGGTGAAGGAGCCACTGGTAGACCACTGGAAGGTGAAGGAGCCACTGGTGGACCACTGGAAGGTGAAGGAGCCGCTGGTGGACCACTGGAAGGTGAAGGATCCACTGGTGGACCACTGGAAGGTGAAGGAGCCACTGGTGGACCACTGGAAGGTGAAGGAGCCACTGGTGGACCACTGGAAGGTGAAGGAGCCGCTGGTGGACCACTGGAAGGTGAAGGATCCACTGGTGGACCACTGGAAGGTGAAGGAGCCACTGGTGGACCACTGGAAGGTGAAGATGTCACCACTGTACCACCAGAGTAGGCCTTATGAAACAATCTGTCACAACTGCAGATAAAGAGCCGGCAGCCTTCAAGTACCTTCAAGACTTCCTCCCTAAGTTACCCTAAGCTGTCTGATACAAAGGTCAAAGCAAGAGCCTTTGTCTGGCCACGGATCAAGATGATCCTGGAGGGTGAGGAACTCCCCAGAAAGCAAAATGTAGAAGGAGAAAGAGGGTTGGGATAGCTTTGTCGCAGTGGTTTGGGACTTTCTGGGTAATCTCAAGGCCGAAAACTACGAGGAACTGCTTGCGAATCTGGTGAACATCTCAGAGACATACTGGACTGCATATGGCGTCTCTCTCGTGTCATATTCTTCATGCTCATCTTGATGCATTCAAGAACATGGCAGTGAACTCTGAGTGAAGAAGGTGAATGCTTCCACCAGGATACACTGGGCATTGAACAGATAGAACATGATGATAGACTACATTTTCAGGCAGATTTGTGAAAGTGATTTACAGTATAAACGTAAATCTAGAAAAATTACTAACTTCTAAGACTTTTGCGCCTATTTTTCTATGGTGTAAATTCATGAGAATTCTGATTCTATGATTTTTCTGATTTTATGTGACGGAAAAAACGAAAATTCGTCTATTTTCTATTTGGATAAATATGTTACAAAATATTATCGTCTCGGTTACTATTACTAGTTATCGACCTGGTCGAGAACCAGGTCGATAACTAGATCCATAACCTGGTCGATAACTAGATCCATAACCAGGTCGATGAACAGGTCGATATCTAGGTCGATAACCAGATAGATAAACAAGTCGATAACCTGGTCGATAATCAGATAGATCAACAAGTCGATAACCAGGTCGATAACCAAGTCGATATCCAGGTCGATATCCAGGTCGATAAGCAGGTCGATAACCACAACGATACCTCATCAGTAGCACTGGTTAAAAAAATTTGTCAGATGAAACTTATCAGTAACTGAGGTGAGAATTTTCCTTTCATGATGTTTAGTGTAGTGACACCACAGTGGGGATTGGTGTAGTGACCACCCACAGTGGGGAGTGGTGTGGTGGACACCCACAGTGTGGAGTGGTGTGGTGACCACCCACAGTGGGGAGTGGTGTGGTGACCACCCACAGTGGGGAGTGGTGTAGTGACCACCCACAGTGGGGAGTGGTGTAGTGACCACCCACAGTGGGGAGTGGTGTGGTGACCACCCACAGTGTGGAGTGGTGTGGTGACCACCCACAGTGGGGAGTGGTGTGGTGACCACCCACAGTGGGGAGTGTGTAGTGACCACCCACAGTGGGGAGTGGTGTGGTGACCACCCACAGTGGGGAGTGGTGTGGTGTCCACCCACAGTGGGAGTGTGTAGTGACCACCCACAGTGGGGAGTGGTGTGGTGACCACCCACAGTGGGGAGTGGTGTGGTGACCACCCACAGTGGGGGAGTGGTGTAGTGACCACCCCACAGTGGGGAGTGGTGTAGTGACCACCCACAGTGGGGGAGTGGTGTGGTGACCACCCACAGTGGGGGAGTGGTGTGGTGACCACCCACAGTGGGGAGTGGTGTAGTGACCACCCACAGTGGGGGGGTGGTGTAGTGACCACCCACAGTGGGGGAGTGGTGTAGTGACCACCCACAGTGAGGAGTGGTGTAGTGACCACCCACAGTGGGGAGTGGTGTGGTGACCACCCTGGAAACACAAACCGTAACTGTCTCTATTTTCCGCTTGTTACAACTTGTAACAAAGTTGTTACATCTTGGCTTAACGTGTTTATGACGTATTAGAATGCTGTTACAACTTGCTATATTGGTTGTTATAACTGGTTAGGAAGTGGTAAAACTTGTTCGAACGTTGTACCAACGGCGTAGTTTCGGTGTGTGTTTGGCAATTATTTTTACACATTAAATTCGCCCTTACGGAAAAAATGGTTAAGTCGATGTACATAAGCAGTGACGGATTTTTTTGTGAACATTTACAAAAGAAGAAAAAATGCAAAAACTAGTGAAAGAAATGAAGTTGTTTTTTGTTAGTCTTCAAATAACGGAAGGAATACAAGACGAAAAGTCTGAGGAGTTGAGGAAAGTACCAGGGCCAGAGGACAGTACCAGGGCAAGGGGACAGTACCAGGGCAAGAGGACAGTACCAGGGCAAGAGGAAAGTACCAGGGCAAGAGGACAGTACCAGGACAAGAGGACAGTACTAGGGCAAGAGGACAGTACCAGGGCAAGAGGACAGTACTAGGGCAAGAGGAAAGTACGAGGGCAAGAGGACAGTACCAGGGCAAGAGGACAGTACCAGGACAAGAGGACAGTACTAGGGCAAGAGGACAGTACGAGGGCAAGAGGAAAGTACCAGGGCAAGAGGACAGTACCAGGACAAGAGGACAGTACTAGGGCAAGAGGACAGTACCAGGGCAAGAGGACAGTACCAGGGCAAGAGGACAGTACCAGGGCAAGAGGACAGTACCAGAGCAAGAGGACAGTACCAGGGCAAGAGGACAGTACCAGGGCAAGAGGACAGTACCATAGCAAGAGGACAGTACCATAGCAAGAGGACAGTACCATAGCAAGAGGACAGTACCATAGCAAGAGGACAGTACCAGAGGACAGTACCAGAGCAAGAGGACAGTACCAGGGCAAGAGGACAGTACCAGGGCAAGAGGACAGTACCAGGACAAGAGGACAGTACCAGAGCAAGAGGACAGTACCAGGGCAAGAGGACAGTACCAGGGCAAGAGGACAGTACCAGGACAAGAGGACAGTACCAGGGCAAGAGGACAGTACCAGGGCAAGAGGACAGTACCAGAGCAAGAGGACAGTACCAGGGCAAGAGGACAGTACCAGGGCAAGAGGACAGTACCAGGGCAATAGGACAGTACCAGAGCAAGAGGACAGTACCAGAGCAAGAGGACAGTACCAGGGCAAGAGGACAATACCAGGGCAAGAGGACAGTACCAGGGCAAGAGGACAGTACCAGAGCAAGAGGAGAGTACCAGGGCAAGAGGACAGTACCAGGGCAAGAGGACAGTACCAGGGCAAGAGGACAGTACCAGGGCAAGAGGACAGTACCAGGGCAAGAGGACAGTACCAGGGCAAGAGGACAGTACCAGGGCAAGAGGAGAGTGCCAGTATACTTGAAATTCATCACGAATCACTAAATTTGTTTAGTTTGTAATATATATGTATATATTTTTTTATTCAAAATACACCCGCGGATCACTAGAGCCTCTCGTAAAACAATAATAATAATGGTATATTTGAATTGAGACCTGGATTACAATATATATATATATATATATATATATATATATATATATATATATATATATATATATATATATATATATAGCGCCTCAGTGTCGCAGTGCAGAGGGGAAATGCGTGCTGTATCCTGGGTACGCACCCAACCTCCGAGGAGCTGGACGAGGTCTTCGAACGCTGATTGTTTAATTGTTATATATTTGTGTATGTGTGTGTGTTCTCTGTAAACTGTAGCATTGCAATAAAATAAAACAAAACATACAAAAAAATAATAGGGGTGGTAGGAGAAGAAAAGAATTAAGTATTCAGTGAGAATCCACAAGATCTTCTCTGAATGCTCTTTGTTTTCTTCTTCGAGGATGTGGGTCCCTGCAATTGCACCAGAGGTGGTACCCCTAATATATATATATATATATATATATATATATATATATATATATATATTATATAACAATATATAACATATATATTGCAATATATAACAAGTTGTATACATCTCCAGTTGTGATAACAAAATATAATTTCTTTGAAGAATAGTGTAACCTGGCCTATACCGGACTGTTAACCGGACCGGTAACTGATATTGTCCCCTACAGTGACCACTGAAATTGTCCCCTAAAGTGACTACTTAAGGGACATTAATGTTCTAGCCCGGCCTCCTAAGGTTTCCCAACGTCAAGAAAGCGTCGTACTAAAGTGCCCTTCTCCTAACCTACCAGATGACCCAAAACATTAAACGGGACGGTACGTCACTTTCGCGAGTCACTTTCATTTTTTAGCACGTCGATTTTTGGCCTTATGTAACGCATACGTCAAAATGCGACGTTCTATTTAGGAGGACGGGTTTAATGCAGGTTGCAAGCCTGCATTAAATACATAATGCTTTTGAATTTTGTTTTGTATTCTTGGGCCACCAGGGAGCCGGTCGGCCGAGCGGACAGCACGCTGGACTTGTGATCCTGTGGTCCTGGGTTCGATCCCAGGCGCCGGCGAGAAACAATGGGCAGAGTTTCTTTCACCCTATGCCCCTGTTACCTAGCAGTAAAATAGGTACCTGGGTGTTAGTCAGCTGTCACGGGCTGCTTCCTGGGGGTGGAGGCCTGGTCGAGGACCGGGCCGCGGGGACACTAAAGCCCCGAAATCATCTCAAGATAACCTCAAGATAACCACTATGGTGAGTTGTGTTAAGCAATTATTCACTTCAAGAAATCTTTCCATATTATGCCTAACTCTCAAGTGATAATTTTAGAAATACAGTTTCTCGAAACAACGAAGATATCAACGGGGAAAATATAGGGGTGACGGAGCGGTGTGGATGACAGCCACGTGGCTGAGTGAAAACTTTAAGTTTTCACTCACCTTCCCACAAACACCCTTGTGTGGGGGGGGGGGGGGAGCCAAGGATCAAAGTTAACTTCTCTCATATTATTTTCTCTTGAGTGGATGCTGTGCTTATTGTATTCTTTGTCTCTCTGCCATCGACCTCTTCCTCTCACACCGACCCTCCACCTCTGGTCTTCAATTTCTCTGTCTCCATCCTCCTTTTCTCTCTCTCTCACTGTCTGCCTGCCTGCCTCTCTCTCTCTCTCTCTGTGCCAGCCCTACCACTTGGGCTGGACGGTAGAGCGACGGTCTCGCTTCATGCAGGTCGGCGTTCAATCCCCGACCGTCCACAAGTGGTTGGGCACCATTCCCTCCCTCCCCCCCGTCCCATCCCCAACCTTTATCCAGACCCCTTCCAAGTGCTGTATAGTCGTAATGGCTTGGCGCTTTCCCTTGATAATTTTTATAACAAACTTTCTCTCTCTGCCACTGAGTTCTCACCAAGAAGTTCTTCACTAGATGTTCTACATTTGTCGAGTCTCGGAGCTTGGAGCATTAAGTGGCAAATGAAATTCAATGTAAATTAATGCAAAGTTATGGAATGAAAAAAAGGAGAAAATGGACCACACACAACTTACAAATTATTGGAAAGGAATTACAGAACTCTAATAAAAGACCGAGACCTGGAGGTGGCTTTGGAAAGTAAGCTGTCGCCAGAGGAACACATAAAGAACATTGTGAGAGGAGCCTATGTGTCGCTTTCCAACTTCAAACTTATTTTAATTATATGGATGGTGAAAAACTAAATTATTATTATTACATCTTTATTGACAAAATTAATTACAATTTTGCCTAATCTGAGGATTAACTAAAGAAGCTGTTCATGACTTTTTGTGAAACCAAAACTAGAATATGCAACAGTTGTTTGGTGCCATATCTCAAGAAGCACATAAATAATCTTTAAAGGTGCAACGGCATGTTACAAAATGGCTTCCGGAACTGGAAGGGAAGGAAACTATCAGGGGAGAAAGTGCCAAGGCCATCACGACTATATAGCACTGGGAAGGGTCAGGATAAGAATTTGTTGATGGACGGGGGAAGGAATGGTGAATGGTGCCCAACCACTTGGACGGTCGGGATTGACGCCGACCTGCATAAGCGAGACCGTCGCTCTACGTCCAGCCTAAGTGGTTTGGCATTCCTGTAACTGGAAAACAAGAGTTACGAGGAGAGACTAGAAGCGTTAAACATTCCAAAACTAGAAGATGGTAGAAAAAGAGGTGATATTGATTACCACTTACAAAAATACTACAGGAATCGACCAAGTTTATAAAGAGGAATTCTTGCAATTTCAAGAACAAGAAGACACAGATTCAAGCTAAGGAATGAAAGGTGCCGAAACAATATAGAAAGTTTCTTTTACAGAGTGGTAGAGGGTTGGAACAATCCAAGTGAGGTGGTGGTGGAGGCCAAAACCGTCTGTAGTTTCAAAGCATTATACGACAAAGAGTACTGGGAAGACGGGACACCACGAGCGTAGCTCTCATCCTGTAACTAGACTGAGTAATCACACCCACACACACACACACCCACACACACACAACACACACACCACACACACACGCACGCACGCACACACCACACACACACACACACACACACACACACACACACACACAATCCTCTTGATATGAGCTTCCCCTGAAGCTCATATCAAGAGGATAACATCAGCAGCATATGCCAGGTTGGCTAACATAAGAACGGCCTTTAGAAACTTGTGTAAGGAATCTTTCAGAACATTAAATAACACATATGTCAGACCAATCCTGGAGTATGCGGCTCCAGCATGGAGTCCCTATCTAGTCAGCATAAGACTAAACTGGAAAAGGTTCAAAGTTTGCCACCAACTAGTACCCCAGCTGAGAGGTATGAGCTACGGGGAGCGACTGCAGAATTAAACCTCACGTCGTTGGAAGACAGAAGAGTTAGGGGGGACATGATCACCACATTCAAGATTCTCAGGGGAATCGACAGGGTTGATAAAGACAGGCTGTTTAACACAAGGGGCACACGCACTAAGGGACACAGGTGGAAACTGAGTGCCCAAATGAGCCACAGAGATATTAGAAAGAACTTTTTAGTGTCAGAGTGGTTGGTTGACAAATGGAATGCATTCAGGAAGCGATGTGGTGGAGGCTGACTCCATACACAGTTTCAAGTGTAGATATGATAGAGCCCAATAGGCTCAGGAAACTGTACACTGTTGATTGACGGTTGAGAGGCGGGACCAAAGAGCCAGAGCTCAACCCCCGCAAGCACAAACTAGGTGAGTACAACTAGGTGAGTACACACACACGTGTAAGGGAATCGTTTAGGATCCTGTATACCACATATGTAAGACCAATCCTGGAGTATGCAGCTCCAGTCTGGAGTCCATACCTAGTTAAACACAAGACAAAGTTAGAGAAGATTCAGCGGTATGCCACCAAGTTCGTCCTGGAACTGAGAGGAATGAGCGATGAGGAAAGGCTAAAGGAGCTAAACCTCACATCCCTGGAAAACAGAAGAGTAAGGGGAGACATGATAAACCGCCTACAAATTCTCAGGGGAATTGACAGGGCGGACAAAGACAAACTCTCTGCACTTGAGGGACACGAACCAGGAGACACAAGTGGAAACTTAGTACCCAGATGAGTCACAGAGACGTTATAAAGAATTTGCGAGGACGGGTTGAGTGGTTGCAAAAGCTTCAGGTACCTCATGCCTTGAAGGGGAAGAGGGAAGGATCTGAAGGGTAATTAACTGAAGGGGGGCATCGCCCCCTCCCCAACAACGCCACACCCCTCCAAGTATCACCCAGGTTAAAGGCAACAGGAACCAACTTATCACTCCGGACAAAACTTAACGAACAAACAAGAAGTTGGTATTGGAAGGAGTCCTGAAATCTTTAGATTCTCGGCTCCGTTTCAGCCCTGGTCTGAGAGAATAGCATCAGCTCCCACGGGTCCACGCGAGGTAGATGAGTGCATTATCTCCACGCGAAGCAGGAGATGAGTGCATTATCTCCACGCGAAGCAGGAGATGACTGCATTATCTCCACGCGAGGCAGATAATGAGTGCATTATCCTCCACGCGAGGCAGGAAATGAGTGCATTATCTCCACGCGAGGCAGGAGATGAGTGCATTATCTCCACGCGAGGCAGGAGATGAGTGCATTATCTCCACGCGAGGTTGGAGAGAACTGTCCACCGTGTCTCGTCTCGATCTCTGACAAGTGTGAGCGGGACAGTGACTGCTGGAAGGAGACTTTAGATTCGTCTATCTCGCTTCCTAAAACGTACAGGGGATTCAGGGGAAGATTTGAGAGAGGGAGAGAGGGGAGGAGAGAGAGAGGAGATATAAAGGAGGGAGATAGAGAGGGAGAAAGAGAAGGGAGAAGGGGAAAGAAAGGGAGACAGAGAGAGAGGGAGACAGAGAGACTGAGAGGGAGAGAGAGAGACTGAGATGGGAGAGAGAGCGAGAGAGTTTTGTTTCCACCTCCCACCAAACATTGATGCAGATAAAGAGGACTAATTCAGCCACTCCTGAGTGACAGCTAGCGGGTACCTCACACACACCACACACACACACCACACACACACACACACACAACACACACACACACACACACACACACATAGATATCTCCTCAATCTCTCTCGCAGAATCCAAGGAGACAACACAGCGCCTCAACAACAGGTGACCAACATACACCTCGCCCCAGTCTCCCTTACACACACCGACCGACAAAAAAAAAAAGACGGAGTGGAAGTTGAGAAGACCCACAGAAAATACTCTGCCGAGGGAGTGGAAAAATACTGCAAGCGTCCAGACAAGAGACGTCTTAGTTACACAAATTACGCAGAGAAAATACTGCCAGCATGGAGGCTACTCTGCTCCCCCAGCCCCGCCCCAATCTTTACCACGGGGAAAATATTGAAAATGTTAGAAGGGCTCACCTGGGTGTGTGGACCAGCTTACCTGAAGAGTCGTCCACAGGTACACACACACACACACACACACAACTGATTGACAGTTGAGAGGCGGGACCAAAGAGCCAAAGCTCAACCCCCGCAAGCACAAATAGGTGAATACAAATAGGTGAGTAACACACACACACACACACACACACACACACACACACACACACACTCACTCTTGGAGTGTATGTGTGTGTGTGAACTATTCTGTTTACAGAACTTTGTTCTACAGAACTATTGTTCTATATAAATATTTATTATACAGAACCTTTGTTCTTCAGAACTATTTATTCTGTAGGCACAAACAGTAAATACAAAACTAAATACACCGCTGGAGGCTGTGTGTGATCTTGGAGGGTGTGTGTGATCTTGGAGGTTGTGTGTGATCTTGGAGGTGTGTGTGATCTTGAAGGGGGGGGGTGGGGTGTTGTTGTTTTTTGGGGGGAAGGGGGTGTGTGATCCTTGGAGGGTG
>WNGS01092210.1:23376945-23384871 GCA_020271785.1 Procambarus virginalis
ATGGTGAAGTAGTGAAGACGTCGGCAACAGTGCCAGGGTCACCGTAACGAGGTCAGACGCACGTCTGGAGGCGTCAGACGCACGTCTGGAGGCGTCAGATGCACGTCTGGAGGCGTTAGATGCACGTCTGGAGGCGTCAGACGCACGTCTGGAGGCGTCAGATGCACGTCTGGAGGCGTGAGACGCACGTCTGGAGGCGTCAGATGCACGTCTGGAGGCGTCAGATGCACGTCTGGAGGCGTCAGATGCACGTCTGGAGGCGTCAGATGCACGTTTGGAGGCGTCAGACGCACGCCACGAGGCGTCAGACGCACGTCACGAGGTGTTAGATGCACAAGGACCCATGTACACGAGGGCCCATGTACACGAGGGCCGATGTACACGAGGGCCCATGTACACGAGGGGCCATGTACACGAGGGCCCATGTACACGAGGGGCCATGTACACGAGGGCCCATGTACACGAGGGCCCATGTACACGAGGGCCCATGTACACGAGGGCCCATGTACACGAGGGCCCATGTACACGAGGGGCCATGTACACGAGGGCCCATGTACACGAGGGCCCATGTACACGAGGGGCCATGTACACGCAGGCCCATGTACACGCAGGCCCATGTACACGAGGGCCTGACCCCCCCTTCCTCCTTCTTCTAGCACATAGACTACATTCTATGCAGTGAACATGTCCATGTCATTGCCTTATCCAAACAGATCTCTGGGTCAGTCCCGTGCCTTTCAGTACACAGGCACTCTTAATGCGCTATCCGGCACTCCAGTTTAAAGTACTGGAGTAGGCAGGTGGTGCATACGCAACAGTACGGGGTGCGTATAGCAGTATAGAAGTTGCATACGCACCGTACCCATGGAAAGATCCCGGGGATGCCGTAGTGATCACACTTGCTTTGGTGTGGCAGATAGAATGGAAAGTTGTCAGCCGAGACCTGGGTGTCTAAAATTATGGGTCAATCCTTTGTAAGCAATGACGGCACCTCCCTCACCTCCACATACACTCTTCGCCTCTATCGACCAGCGACGAACCGGGTGATATCGTCATGACGATTCACCCAGGCCCCTTGCGGCCTCAGGCAGGCTTGAAAGATATGGCTAAGGATGCCAAGTCGCTTCCATGTGTCGCACATGCTACAGGCCAACCCGTAGCAGCTCTGGACAGAGCGGCCATATCATTAACCCTCACCTGAACTGTGTAAGCAAATTCAGGACACAAGTCCCTGATGAAATCCACCACTGACACGGGGGAACCTCGCAGGACTGAAGTCCGCCACAGTCAACAGAGCAATAGCTAGACGAGCAATAGCTTTCTGGCTAGACGTGATGAATGAGGCTTCATCATAGCCCAATATAATGTACTCTCTGAGTGTCCAAGGGATACCCCTTGCATTCCATTGCCCTCTGGATGGCCAGATAGGTGACACTGTCAAACGTCTTCTCCATATCCAGAAACGTAACATTTGCTGGATACATACTGGCCTCAACTAAAAGGGTATACAGGATCCCAAGATTTTCAGTCCACAAGAATGAATGCCTTTTGCCGCCCATGGAACCTGCCTGCCTTAATGTCTGCTGCTCAAGATCTTATGAAGCAGCCTCACTATCGCAGAAGGTATGGTGACAGGGCGATAGTGGGAGGGTGTTTCTAGCCTAGACTTCTTTAGTAACCTATTCCTTCAACAGGTTCGTGGCTTGGATTGGTTAAGTAACCACAGGTTGAACAATTTAGCGAGGATCCTGAAGGGATCCTGACGGACTTCAAGGAGACAAGTGGTAACAACATCAGGACCCAGGGCAAAGATCTCACTTTCCCTGAGAACAATCAGGATATCCTGAGGTGTTAAAGGTTTTCCCAATCGCTGAACAACAGGATCAGTTATGATCAAATAGCCGGTGGTCTGGTGAAGAGGGCCTGAAGAAAAGGCCCTTCAAAACTCAATTAGGAAGTTTGGTTCCTCCTTGGAGGGTGAGTACCCTCCAATGTACAAAGAGGATATACAGCGCCGCCACAGAATGGTTTTTCTCATACAAGCATTGCCGCAGATTAAACTGTCTTGTCCTCTCTCTCTTGGCCAGCCAGAGCCCAGGCTCGGTCTTCTTCTGATATCTTCTGATATCTGGAGGTCTCTGTCTATGGCTGGGTGCCGCGGCCTCGATGTGGGGACACCGGATCTTGTGGCGACAGTCATCTCCAGAGTATGCTGCTCCAGGATCCTATCCACATTTTGGCCATTACCTCAAAATAGATTGGAAACTGCTTCATCAAGAAGTTCCTCACCGCACCCGCTGACGTGATCCCTAGCGTCCAGGGATGCCAACCACTCCATCTTGGTGGTTTCCCAGGCATCCCCCGAAGGGTGGCAGGGCCAGCGATGCCAGTGTTGCCCCCATCAACGCACCGTTGCCCGCCACACCGTTACCTCTTGACAGGCTAGCCTTATCATACTCGTTACTGAAGAGTGTGATGAGGACGAATTCGAAACCGGCTTTCTTCCACGATTGCCGTATTCCATCAGAAGGCATAACTGGCCTGTCTTTCAGTGTTCAAGAGAGAACTTGATAAACATGTCTAAAGGATACGTGATCAACCCGGCTGTGATTTATACGTCAAACTGCAAGCAGCGGCGACTAACAGCCTGGTTGAACACACCAGCCAGGAGGCCTAGTCCGAGACCAGGGCACGGGGACGTTGATTACCGGAATCATTGAGAGGTAATTATACGGTTTGGTACAAGTTTCTGACCAATTATCACACTGCAACCCAATTTTGTTCCTGCTAATTGATTATGCCTAAAAAGCATATAAAATATTATTATTCCTCCTGGGGCCTGACAGCTGAGTGGACAGCGCTTCGGATTCGTAGTCCCGAGGCTCCGGATTCGATCTCCAGTGGAGGAGACAAATGGGCAAAAAGTTTCTTTCACCCTGATGTATTTATTCACCTAGCAGTAAATAGGTACCTGGGAGTTAGACAGCTGCTTCGGGCTTCTTCCTGGGGATGTGTAACAAAAAGGAGGTCGAGGACAGGGCCGCGGGGACGCTAAGCCTCGAAATCATCTCAAGATAACCTCAATATAACCTCAAACTTTGCTTTTTATGAATGGAACAGTATTTTGAAATTCACTGGTTTCTAATACCAAAAATGGGCGAATTTGCCTCTTCACCTTCACTAAGTCAGAAAAAACAACATATGAATCAAAATTTACAAGCTTTTACATTACAGTTTTGCAAAAGCGATCACAACAGTTAGAAACAAATAGGTTTTCGATATTAACGATAATACTGTTAATCATTTTCACGAATCGGTCCCCAAATGTAATCTCTCATAATGTTCTCGATATACTGCCGTTGGAAGCAGAATTCAAAGGGTAGTATATCCTGATGGAAGTTCTTGAATTGCTCCTCCGAGAACGCTTCCATGTTCTTGAATTGATCAAGATGAGATCCTCAAGGATATGGACTTCAAGAGACATCGTCCATTGTGCCGCAATTCTTCATTAAAACGCCAGGGCGCCTGACAGCTGGATGGACAGCGCTTCGGATTCGTAGTCCTGAGGTACCGGGTTCGATCCCCGGTGGAGACGGGGACAAATAGGCAAAATGTTTCTTTCACCTTACTGCCCCTGTTCACCTAGCAGTAAATAGGTACCTGGGAGTTAGACAGCTGCTACGGGCTGCTTCCTGGGGGTGTGAAACAAAAAGGAGGCCTGGTCGAGGACCGGGCCGCAGGGACGCTAAGCCCCGAAATCATCTCAAGATAGAGTATCAAAAACGTCACATAGTTTTCGGCCTTCGTTTCAGGTCTAGGAAGACCTGAACCACCACGATAAAGTTGTTCCAAGCTGCTTTCTCCACCTAAGCGAGCTTCTTGAGAAATTTCCTGCAATTTTAGGGTGAGCAGTCGCGTCTAACAGCCTGGTTGATCAGTCCAGCAACTAGAAGGCCTGGTCGACGACCGGGCCGCGGGGACGCTGAGCCCCGGAAGCACCTCAAGGTAACCTCAAGGTAACCATCGCTTTCTATGCTACGAGAAAAGACACTGGCCATACGACCTTTGTCTCAAACAGTTTTGGGAGGCAGTGATCCTCTTTGAGGTGCATCAAGGAAGACAGAGGAACTAGAATTTATATTACTAGAAAATTCTAGAAAGTTCTAGAAAATACTCACATTTGACTAATCGTTAAATCTGGAACCTTCAGGAAAATCGGTACATTTCAAAATCTCACATTCCTGGTCACAGAAGCAAAGTTTGAGTGGAATAATAAGCATTTTCAATATTTTGGAGGAAGTATTGAAAATACGGATAAGCAAAGGACACTTATTATCCACTAATTACGTTGCTAGGGCGCAATAGCAGGAACGAAATCACCCGACTAAGTCCTCTCACCCTGAATGAACCAGTCTCTTACCCAAAGTGAACCAGTCTCTCACCTACAGTGAACCAGTCTCTCACCTACAGTGAACCAGTCTCTCACCTACAGTGAACCAGTCTCTCACCTACAGTGAACCAGTCTCTCACCTACAGTGAACCAGTCTCTCACCTACAGTGAACCAGTCTCTCACCCTGAGTGAACCAGCCTCTCACCCTGAGTGAACCAGTCTCTCACCCAGAGTGAACCAGTCTCTCACCCAGAGTGAACCAGTCTCTCACCCAGAGTGAACCAGTCTCTCACCCAGAGTGAACCAGTCTCTCACCCTGAGTGAACCAGCCTCTCACCCAGAGTGAACCAGTTCTCACCCAGAGTGAACCAGCCTCTCACCCAGAGTGAACCAGCCTCTCACCCAGAGTGAACCAGTTCTCACCCAGAGTGAACCAGTTCTCACCCAGAGTGAACCAGTCTCTCACCCAGAGTGAACCAGTCTCTCACCCTGAGTGAACCAGCCTCTCACCCAGAGTGAACCAGTTCTCACCCAGATTACTGTTAATCATCTTCAGCTTCAGCTTCACTCTTACCCAGAGTGAAGCAGTCGCTCACCCACAGTGAACCAGTTCTCACCCAGAGTGAACCAGCCTCTCACCCAGAGTGAACCAGTCTCTCACCCAGAGTGAACCAGTCTCTCACCCAGAGTGAACCAGTCTCTCACCCTGAGTGAACCAGTCTCTCACCCAGAGTGAACCAGTCTCTCACCCAGAGTGAACCAGTCTCTCACCCAGAGTGAACCAGTCTCTCACCCAGAGTGAACCAGTCTCTCACCCAGAGTGAACCAGTCTCTCACCCAGAGTGAACCAGTCTCTCACCCAGAGTGAACCAGTCTCTCACCCAGAGTGAACCAGTCTCTCACCCAGAGTGAACCAGTCTCTCACCCTGAGTGAACCAGTCTCTCACCCAGAGTGAACCAGTCTCTCACCCTGAGTGAACCAGTCTCACCCAGAGTGAACCAGTCTCTCACCCAGAGTGAACCAGTCTCTCACCCAGAGTGAACCAGTCTCTCACCCAGAGTGAACCAGTCTCTCACCCAGAGTGAACCAGTCTCTCACCCAGAGTGAACCAGTCTCTCACCCAGAGTGAACCAGTCTCTCACCCAGAGTGAACCAGTCTCTCACCCAGAGTGAACCAGTCTCTCACCCAGAGTGAACCAGTCTCTCACCCAGAGTGAACCAGTCTCTCACCCAGAGTGAACCAGTCTCTCACCCAGAGTGAACCAGTCTCTCACCCAGAGTGAACCAGTCTCTCACCCAGAGTGAACCAGTCTCTCACCCTGAGTGAACCAGTCTCTTACCCAGAGTGAACCAGTCTCTCACCCTGAGTGAACCAGTCTCTCACCCAGAGTGAACCAGTCTCTCACCCTGAGTGAACCAGTCTCTCACCCAGAGTGAACCAGTCTCTCACCCAGAGTGAACCAGTCTCTCACCCTGAGTGAACCAGTCTCTCACCCAGAGTGAACCAGTCTCTCACCCAGAGTGAACCAGTCTCTCACCCAGAGTGAACCAGTCTCTCACCCAGAGTGAACCAGTCTCTCACCCAGAGTGAACCAGTCTCTCACCCAGAGTGAACCAGTCTCTCACCCAGAGTAAACCAGTCTCTCACCCAGAGTGAACCAGTCTCTCACCCAGAGTGAACCAGTCTCTCACCCAGAGTGAACCAGTCTCTCACCCTGAGTGAACCAGTCTCTTACCCAGAGTGAACCACTCTCACCCAGAGTGAACCAGTCTCTCACCCAGAGTGAACCAGTCTCTCACCCAGAGTGAACCAGTCTCTCACCCAGAGTGAACCAGTCTCTCACCCAGAGTGAACCAGTCTCTCACCCAGAGTGAACCAGTCTCTCACCCAGAGTGAACCAGTCTCTCACCCTGAGTGAACCAGTCTCTCACCCAGAGTGAACCAGTCTCTCACCCAGAGTGAACCAGCCTCTCACCCAGAGTGAACCAGTCTCTCAACCTTAGTCATTACTGACTAAAGGCAATACAAGCCAATATTGGCTTGGGAGACCATTCAAGCTTCTTCGATATATATATATATATATATATATATATATATATATATATATATATATATATATATATATGACAGTGTCAGACCACGGAGGAAGAATTGAAACAGGAATTTCCTCAAGTAATTCGTATATTAATACATCTTCAGAAGGAATGATTTACAAGTCAAATATTGGACATATATATATATATAGGCGGGAGAGAGAGGTGAAGTGAGGTGAAGTACAATGAAAAATGAATGGAAATTAGGTGGATAATATGTGGATAAATCTGACTCGAGGGATTTGATTGTTAAATTTAATAATTCATTTAATGAATTTTAATTTATGATGTATAATGGACATATTTATTATATCTTACGATAGCTTAGCGGACTGTATGGCTGTAGATGCTCCTACACGCCACACACACACACATAATTGGTGGTTATTTAATTATAGTATCCTATCAGGATACTATAATTAAATAGGAAAATTTATACTAAGTGTTCATATTGGTTAATTGATTAGTACATGAACAGCAGCTCAATTATCTGCATATTGTAACTAAGATTATTGAATGAAGTCGGTTGTTTCCTGATTATATATATATATATATATATATATATATATATATATATATATATATATATATATATATATATATATATATATTAATTTTCTCTTTTCTCTGCCAGGTAGTGGGATGAGGCTTTGGGCCAGAGTACCAGCTGGTGCTGCCACCTGGCGGTCCTCAGACTCCACCTGCACCACTTCGGCCCAAGTGGTCGTTTCCAGCTGCTGAGGGCGAACTCCGCCTGGCGCCTCAATCTTCTCCACCTGGCGACAACACACACCACCTGGCTGCCCAATATACTGCATCTGGTGGAGCCAGCAGGTGGTGCCAGGGCTGGAGTGCCACAGGGTGCCAGGAGAGCGACCAGCCGGCACCTGTCTGTCACACAGCTATACGGGAGCGACGCCTTATCAGCGCCTCACTCCTGGCACTCCACAGTGAAGGAATGGAAGTGAATTATTACAAATCAGCTGGATGTAAATATTCCTTTTTCAGTTCAAGCTTATCAGGAGTTGATGTGATTTTTATCAAACGCTACAGCTTAACCAATCACGAGCCGGGGTAACCAATCAAGAGCCGGGGTAACCAATCAAGAGCCGGGGTAACCAATCAAGAGCCAGGGTAACCAATCAAAGAGCTACAGCATAACCAATCACGAGCCAGTGTGACCAATCGACAGTCCCAACACGGCCTACCAAGAGCCCACAAAACGGACGTAATCAAACATTTTAACTTCGTAAATAACAGTGATCAAATATTTTCCTACCCAGTTATTAAGAAATGTAGTAGTAAGCTTACTTTCAGGACCCTAATCAAGAGTGTCTCTCAAGTCACAGGGTGTACGTGTCAAGGGTCTCTATAGAGTGTATTGTAGTACACCCACGGCGTTCCAAGATGGCGTTCCAAGATGGCGCGTCAACCTCCTCC
>WNGS01092210.1:23385871-23399748 GCA_020271785.1 Procambarus virginalis
GCTCACAGCCTGGGAGGACTTTCAGCTCACAGCCTGGGAGGACTCTCAGCTCACAGCCTGGGAGGACTCTCAGCTCACAGCCTGGGAGGACTCTCAGCTCACAGCTTGGGAGGACTCTCAGCTCACAGCTTGGGAGGACTCTCAGCTCACAGCCTGAGAGGACTCTCAGCTCACAGCCTGGGGGGACTCTCAGCTCACAGCCTGGGAGGACTCTCAGCTCACAGCCTGGGGGGACTCTCAGCTCACAGCCTGGGAGGACGCTCAGATCACAGCCTGGGAGGACTCTCAGCTCACAGCTTGGGAGGACTCTCAGCTCACAGCCTGGGAGGACTCTCAGCTCACAGCCTGGGAGGACTCTCAGCTCACAGCCTGGGAGGACTCTCAGCTCACAGCCTGGGAGGACGCTCAGATCACAGCCTGGGAGGACTCTCAGCTCACAGCTGGGAGGACTCTCAGCTCACAGCCTGGGGGACTCTCAGCTCACAGCCTGGGAGGACTCTTAGCTCACAGCCTGGGGGACTCTCAGCTCACAGCCTGGGAGGACTCTCAGCTCACAGCCTGGGGGGACTCTCAGCTCACAGCCTGAGAGGACTCTCAGCTCACAGCCTGGGGGGACTCTCAGCTCACAGCCTGGGAGGACTCTCAGCTCACAGCCTGGGGGACTCTCAGCTCACAGCCTGGGAGGACTCTCAGCTCACAGCTTGGGAGGACTCTCAGCTCACAGCCTGGGAGGACTCTCAGCTCACAGCCTGGGAGGACTCTCAGCTCACAGCCTGGGAGGACTCTCAGCTCACAGCTTGGGAGGAATTTCAATCGCGTCAACCAATCAAGAAGTCGATACTGTGGTAAACGGTCTAAATGAGGCGATGGAGTCGTCCAGTGTGGCCCTCAAGCGTCAAGGGTGACCTTTGAACACACTCACTCACTCACTCACTCACTCACTCACTCACTCACTCACTCACTCACTCACTCACTCTCTCTCTCTCCTCTCACTCTCTCTCTCTCACTCTCACTCTCACTCTCTCTCTCTCTCTCTCTCTCTCTCTCTCTCTGAGAAAGGGAGATTTATCTTTGTTACATAAATTCATATTTATGTTCATATGTAAAGATACATATGTCCTCTGTTACTTATGTACTCTTGCTACATAAACCTTGTTCCCCGTGATACTGTTGCCTCCAGTAGCAGCAGGCTCTCAGCCTTCAAGAGTCTCATGCTGGTAGTGTCATTCTCAAGAACATCATTCCATCAGAGATCATTCACTCTGAGGCTGATTGGCATCTGGAACTTGTTCACTCAACAAGTTGATACACCGGAGATCAGGGGTCTGATTCACGAAGAAGTTACGCAAGCACTTACGAACCTGTACATTTTTTCTTAACCTTTGGCGGCTTTGTTTATAATTATTAAACAGTCAATGAGCTCCGAAGCACCAGGAGGCTGTTTATAACAACCAATAGTTGATGGGGAAGTTTTCATGCTTATAAACTGTTTTATAAATGTAACCAAAGCCGTCAAAGATTGAGGAAAGATGTACACGTTCGTAAGTGCTTGCGTAACTGCTTCGCGAATCTGGCCTGAAGTCAATTGATCACATGAAGGCTCTGGCACACAGTTGGCTACAGGCTCAGCCTGTTCCTTATATGATCGTTACCTAATGTTGTTAATGAATAAAGGCTATTCCTACTGATGCACATAAGACTCATAAAATAAATAGGCCTCTAGGAGTAGGTTTCAACTGAGCTGATTTAGGATTACAGCTCTTGCTTGCACTTTCACCAGGTTCCTTATATGATAGTTCCCTATGTGTTAGTTTCAAACTATATTCTCATGAAATAAATGAGTTTCTAGGTGTAGGCTTCAGATGAGCTGAGGTAGGAAAACAGCTCTTGCTTGCAGTTTTACCAGGTACGTCATTAAACAGCTCTTATGAAGCCTTAGTCTTAGTGTACAACAGAGTACACACACTGTGTGTGTGTACTCTCCTCCCGACCACCAAATACACAGAGGGTGTGTCGATTCTCTCGGACGTAGGTTCGAACCTCCGTCACGGCCCTTGTGGATTTGTTCACAGAGGGTGTAGTTTTCTTTCCTTTGAATACAACTTTTTCTCCCAAAAACATGTACTGCGGTGTTACTTAAACTGGTTCCCTGTTGCATAAATAGGGTCTCTGTTGCATAAATAGGTTCTCTGTTGCATGAACAGGTTCTCTGTTGCATGAACAGGTTCTCTGTTGCATAAACAGGTTCCCTGTTGCATAAACAGGTTCCTGTTCCATAAACAGGTTCCCTGTTCCATAAACAGGTTCCCTGTTCCATAAACAGGTTCCTGTTCCATAAACAGGTTCCCTGTTGCATAAACAGGTTCCTGTTCCATAAACAGGTTCCCTGTTCCATAAACAGGTTCCCTGTTCCATAAACAGGTTCCCTGTTGCATAAACAGGTTCACTGATGCATAAACAGGTTGCATGAACAGGTTCTCTGTTGCATGAACCTGTTCTCTGTTGTATGAACAGGTTCCCTGTTACATAAGATACAAGATAACAGAGGTTCACGACCCCCCACATCCTGTACCGAGAGGCTCCCTTGGTCTCCACTGTGTTATCTTTTCTGTCCCTCTGTCAACATTTCCAAGGCGTCCAGACACGTGGTTCTCCCACACACCTGGTTCTCCCACACACCTGGTTCTCCCACACACCTGGCTCTCCCACACACCTGGCTCTCCCAGACACCTGGCTCTCCCAGACACCTGGCTCTCCCACACACCTGGCTCTCCCACACACCTGGCTCTCCCACACACCTGGCTCTCCCACACACCTGGCTCTCCCACACACCTGGCTCTCCCACACACCTGGCCTTCACACAAACATGGCTTCCCAGACACCTGGGGCCAGATTCACGAAAGCACTTACGAACCTGTACATCTTTTCTCAATCTTTGGCGGGTTTGTTTACAAATATTAAACAATTAATGACCTCCGAAGCACCAGGAGGCTGTTTATAACAATAACAACAGTTGAATGGGACTTTTTCAGCTTGTAAACTGTTTAATAAATGTACCAAAGCCGTCAAGATTGAGGAAAGATGTACACGTTCGTAGTGCTTGCGTAACTGCTTTCGTGAATCTGGCCCCAGGCCTCACACACACAGACATGATCACCACCCTGCAAAGCAAGTTTCATCTCCCGACCGACTGAGACCATCGCCGGGGTTCGATCCCGGGCGCCGGCGAGAAACAATGGGCAGAGTTTCTATTTAACTGCTCCTGTTACCTAGCAGTAAATAGGTACCTGGGGTTAGTCAGCGTCACGGGCTCTTCCTGGAGGTGGAGGCCTGGTCGAGGACCGGGCAGCGGGGAGACTAAAGCCCCGAAATCATCTCAAGATACCTAAAATAAGAATCACCGGCGCATCCCTCGCGCGCACGCTCTCCTACTGAACGAACTGGCGGCGAAAGCGACGCGTCNGTTGTATTGCCACTGAGTTAACGTGGTATCAGAGACAACTTAAGAGACTAAGACCACGTGTAAGGAGTTATCCCAAAGGTCATCTAGTGAACAGGAGACCGGCGAGTCGAGGACAGACTCAGCAAAGACTTGCACGATTCGAATGACGAATGACTCGAATGATACTCGAATGACGTCCGAGTTTCGTTACCCGCTCATCGAGTCTGGCGCAGCCACGTGTACTCATCTATTTGTGCTTGCGGGGGTTGAGCTCTGGCTCTATGGTCCCGCCTCTCAACCGTCAATCAACTGGTGTACAGATTCCTGAGCCTATTGGGCTCTATCATATCTACATTTGAAACTGTGTATGGAGTCAGCCTCCACCACATCACTGCCTAATGCATTCCATTTACTAACTACACTGAAAAAGGTCTTTCTAATGTCTCTGTGGCTCATTTGGGTACTCAGCTTCCACCTGTGTCCCCTTGTGCGTGTGCCACCCGTGTTAAATAATCCATCCTTGTCTACCCTGTCAATTCCCCTGAGAATTTTGTATGTGGTGATCATGTCTCCCCTAGCTCTTCTGTCTTCCAGCGATTTGAGATGCAGTTCCCTCTCCGTGTGACCTCTGACCTTGTGTGAACCTCCTCCTCCTCCCGGAACACCGGCCAAGCCACCTCTTGTCTATCTTGTTTATGAACCACGCAAGTACAGACACCTTGATTGGTGCTGCAGGTTCTTTGTTTGTGTTTGTCTGTCGCTGTGTGAGAGTTGTGTTTGAACCACCTGCGATCTTACCCATACGACACCTGCAACAGGTGGAGGTTAAGATACGGGGATCGTGTCAAATAACTTCATGTCGCACCTGATCCAGAGTCGTGATGTTGCTTGCAACTGCAGTCAAGGTCAAAGCAATATCCCTCACCACATACACACACACACAACACTGATTGTTATTTTGTAATTAATAGCAATCTAATGTCAATGATGTAATATCTTGAACGTGAAAAAAATCAGATCACCGACGTGGTTGAGTGCTTTCCAATAACCTCACGTACTCTATAGGGTCTAACTCTCACTAGACCCTCTAGTAACTAACTAGAACCCTCGCTATGGTAGACTAAAATGTGCATGTGCTGGTCACCATTTTAACTGAAACGCTATTTTTATGATAGCAATAACATACGAAAAGTTAAATATCCCAATTGTGGTCCGCAAATTCCGAAATTCTACAAATTCGAAATGGGAAATTCCGAAATATAATAATAATCTGTGAAACTACAAAATATTAAAAAAAAATCACAATCAGCACGACGGCAAGAGAACTCAAAAATAATTATTTTATAAAAACTCTAAAAACCAGACTTTGTTCTGAAGAACCTATATAAAGCGCTGACCAACTGTATCTCAAATATTACGAAAAAAAACACACCAATTACATCTACAATAATTAAATCCTGAAAAACGTGAAATAATTACCTCTCAATTACTCTAAACTCCGAGACCAAAATCTCTCCCAGTACCCCAAGTCTTTCCTCCACAAACTACAAACTCCTTAAACTCCAGGAATGAAAACTTGCGTCCTTCTCCCACTCCTTAAATAAACGAAGAAAAACCTGCGGACGAAGCCAGGAGGAGACGGGAGAGCTCTCGAACGCTCCTTCAAGACTCCTTCTGAGGTTCGAAGTCCAAAAGCAAATCTTTAAAATCTCGTTTTCTTTCCCCCTTCAACCTCTCCCGGCTAATGAGGATCTGATTGTGCTCCGTTGGGGGGGTTGGGGGAGGGGCATGGGGATAGAGGATGGGGGAATGGGGGTAGGGGGGGGGGAAGTCAGGAGGGATAGGCAAGGCTGCAATTTTGCTGTGGTGGACATATGTTGGTTCCCAGGGCTTGTGATTTTTGTAATTTTTTTTTCGTTTGTGTATTTGGGGGCGACCAGTGTTGTTGTTTTTGTTCGTACGACCGTTCATTGTGTGGTGGACAAACCTGTGCTGTTTGTTGATAGTGTTTGGAGCCAGCTGTTTGGGGCCAGCTGTTGGGGCCAGCTGATTGAAGCCAGTGTTTGGGCCAGCTGTTGTGGGCCAGCTGTTGTGGGCCAGCTGTTTGGGCCATTGATTTGATTAAGTGATCGATTTCTATTCGCAAGTGATGTATACAAATCATTAGTTTTGGCTGGACTGAACAAGTGTACAACCATAAAAGACACAGCTGCAACTTTTCTTGACAAAACACACAGAATCAAATTAAAATAATGAGACTAATATAGTCTCATTTAATTATGTATATTGTCTTCAAATTGGCAAATGTTTCAATTCAAGCCTCTGCATATTATATATATATATATATATATATATATATATATATATATATATATATATATATATATATATATATATATATATATATATTATATAAACACGATACGTTTCGATCCAAGAAAGCCCTGGGTAAATACTGCCTCTAGAAATAGGGTTATTAATTTAGGGTCAAATTACCGGGTGACAAGATAAGACTTGGGATCATTGGATTGTTTCAAGCGTAGGTGAGACATGTATATGAATGAGGTTTCGATGGATATAAATAGGAGCTGCCTCACACATGGGGGACCAATATAGGCCTTCTGCAGGTTCCTACATTCTAGGGTCAGGTTGTGGTTATTAATGAAGGAACTAGACCTTTTTGGTTCGTTTTTTGGTATATATGTTTTAAAATTTTTGGATGGAGGAATCATCTACTTTGTCCCAATCTAGTTCGTCTCACTCATTAATTTCTCATTAGACGTATTCGTGTCATAGATTCTCAGGAGTGTATTATATATGTCTGAATCATGTCTCTTATATTTCTCTTATATATTTCAGTTTCGTTAAGTTTAGTGTCCTAAGTCTATCCTCGTAGTTTAATCCCTTCAATCCTGGGACTAGTCTTGTATCAAGTCTCTGAACAATCTCATTTTGTGCTGCATATTCTAGCACTGGTCGCACCTATGTTGTATATGCCGGTTTGAACGCATTCATGTATAGGCTCCTTAAGGAGGTGCTCATGTTGGCCAGCTTAGCATAGGCTGGTGATGGGGTTCTACAACACCAGCCTCCCGAGGCTGACTCTGTCTCACGTTAATGTGATTTCTGTTCTCACTGACTGTCAGACTCCTTCGACCTTGTCCCGTACGGCTCCTTTCACCTCGTTATTCATATCTCCATCGTCATTCCTCTGTGTGTGTGTGTGTACTCACCTAGTTGTACTCACCTAGTTGTGTTTGCGGGGGATGAGCTCGGGCTCTTTGGTCCCGCCTCTCAACCGTCAATCAACAGGTGTACAGGTTCCTGAGCCTATTGGGCTCTGTCATATCTACACTTGAAACTGTGTATGGAGTCAGCCTCCACCACATTACTTCCTAATGCATTCCATTTGTGTGTGTGTAATTACCTAAGTGTAGTTACAGGATGAGAGCTACGCTCGTGGTGTCCCGTCTTCCCAGAGACACACACACACACACAGAGTGTGTGTGTGTGTGTGTGTGCGTGTGCGTGTGTGTGTGTGTGTGTGTGTGTGTGTGTGTGTGTGTGTGTGTGTTTTTAAATACACAAATCTTAAGTTATATTTCTTGTAAACTTAAAAAGTGTGGAATTAAATGCTGGTAAGACATCTGTCGCGTCCCGCTGGCCTCGGGACCTGAGTCACAGGTAGTGTTAAGTGCACTCAGGAATGAGCCTTGCAAGACGACACAGGTTGCAAGCATGCAACATTCTCCCCTTTTTTTTCTTCTTCTCCTTTTTCTTGCAAATATCCCTGAGGTGCATCTTGGCGTATGGCACTGCTCAAAAATAAAAGTGAAAATTCACCCGAAAGATAACGAGCTTTGCAATATGCAATTCCTTCCCCTCCCCTCCTGTTGCCATAACCCCCCCCCCCACCCCCATACTCTCACCTCTTCCCCCTCACCTGTTTCCCCTCTCCCTCTCTCACCCACTCTACCTGCAACAGTAGAGTGCAATTCACATGCATGAAATTTTCACACGCTCATTTTCTTTTTTGCTTTTTTTTTTTTTTTTTTACAAACTTTTGCAGCGATGTAGGTGTTGCGTATGTGATGCTTGAGCAGCGGTGTGGTGCTTGAGCAGCGGTGTGGTGCTTGAGCAGCGGTGTGGTGCTTGAGCAGCGGTGTGGTGCTTGAGCAGCGGTGTGGTGCTTGAGCAGCGGTGTGGTGCTTGAGCAGCGGTGTGGTGCTTGAGCAGCGGTGTGGTGCTTGAGCAGCGGTGTGGTGCTTGAGCAGCGGTGTGGTGCTTGAGCAGCGGTGTGATGCTTGAGCAGCGGTGTGGTGCTTGAGCAGCGGTGTGGTGCTTGAGCAGCGGTGTGATGCTTGAGCAGCGGTGTGATGCTTGAGCAGCGGTGTGGTGCTGAAGTGAAGCAGTGCTTCACTTCTCTGATACCCCGCGCCCTGGGGGATTGTTAGTGGCACTGGCACTTCTCTGCTGGTCCTTGTGAGGGGTGGCACTGTGTTGTTAACACTACTCTGGACCTGTTGGAGGAGATCACTGTATCCTGACACTATTCTGGATCTTATATAGGAAGGTGCTGTGTTCTGGCTCTTCTCTGTGCTCTCCTCTATTGGGTCCAGAGTAGGGCCAAGGTGTGGTGCCACGACACCTCCCTCCAGCAGGGGCAGAGTGGTGCCACGACACCTCCCTCCAGCAGGGGCAGAGTGGTGCCACGACACCTCCCTCCAGCAGGGGCAGAGTGGTGCCACGACACCTCCCTCCAGCAGGGGCAGAGTGGTGCCACGACACCTCCCTCCAGCAGGGGCAGAGTAGTGCCAGGAACGCCTTTCTCTCTGTCAGATACAATGTTCCTGGAGCTACCTGCTGGAGGGAGGTCTCATGGGGCCACTCTACCCCTGGATGCTGGAACAATATAACGATCGTGTTCCAGGTATATTTAAATTATCTTCCAGACACAAAACACCTTTCTCTCAATGTTCGATAATGACGCAAAATCATATGGATGTTTATTTTGGAGGAAGACAACTTACATTACAAGATGACCTGGATTAACTCAAAGAATGGATCGACAAATGGCTACCAGAGTTTAACTTGAGCAAGTGCAAAGGAATGAAACTGTACTGGGAACAGGAGGCTGGAAAAAAGTACCAAATGGGAGATGGATACCCTTCAAGAATCAGGGAGAGACCTGAGAGTTGAAATCACACCATTCCCGTCTTCAGGAACCCACATCAAACCGATATTGTCAGCGGCATATGCTGAGTTGACCAACATAATAACTTCCTTCAGAAATCTGGATAAGGAATCATTCAGGACCGATGTACATTACAAACGCCAGACTAATCCTAGAATATGCAGCGCCAGGCTGGAGCCCAGATCTTCTCCAACACAAGCAAGTTGAGGTGTTATCACAGAAGCGACTTACCAGAATATACTAACAAAATTAAACTTTACTGGAAGACAGAAAGTTCAGAGAGACATGATTACCACCTACAAAATTCTCAGGGAAATTTATATTGAAAACAAGGACGAACTGTTTAGAATGGGTAGCACAAGGTGGTGGTAACTGCAATAGTAACCCAAACGAGGTACAGAGACGGTAGAAAGAATTGTTTCAGAGCCAGAGGAACGAAATAGAGCCCAATTACCAATTACCTCGGAAATAAACCTGTATATCAGTTAATTGAAGATAGAAAGGCGGGGTCAAGCAGCTATAGCTCAACCACAGTAAGCACTAACACGTAAATGCACTTAAATTAAAACGGAAATGTGATTTTAAGCGCAAAAAAACCACACATTCCGGAGTTTAAGTGCAAACATTCATGATACAGCAAAATATCTTGCTTAATTTTAGCTATGATGTCTGTATGGAGACCATTATATAACCCTCTCCCATGTTTCTCTCCCACAGTGGATTACTACACACCTCGCTTCTTGGTCCACGCCGCCACGGCAGTTCTCCCAGTCAATGCCACAGGTGAGATTCCTCCCATAGTGAGCTCCACAGGTGAGCCTTCTCCCACAGTGAGCTCCACAGGTGAGCCCACAGGTGAGCCTTCTCCCACAGTGAGCACCACAGGTGAGCCTTCTCTCACAGTGAGCTCCACAGGTGAGCCTTCTCCCACAGTGAGCCCACAGGTGAGCCTTCTCCCACAGGGAGCCCACAGGTGAGCCTTCTCCCATAGTAAGCACCACAGGTGAGCCTTCTCCCACAGTGAGCTCCACAGGTGAGCCCACAGGTGAGCTTCTCCCACAGTGAGCACCACAGGTGAGCCTTCTCTCACAGTGAGCTCCACAGGTGAGCCTTCTCCCACAGTGAGCCCACAGGTGAGCCTTCTCCCACAGTGAGCTCTACAGGTGAGCCTTCTCCCACAGTAAGCTCCACATGTGAGCCTTCTCCCATAGTGAGCGCCACAGGTGAGCCTTCTCCCACAGTGAGCCCACAGGTGAGCCTTCTCCCACAGTGAGCCCACAGGTGAGCCTTCTCCCACAGTGAGCCCACAGGTGAGCCTTCTCCCACAGTGAGCTCCACAGGTGAGCCTTCTCCCACAGTGAACGCCACCAGAGCTTTTCCCCCGTAGTATATGCTACGGGCGAGTCTTCTCCCACAGTAACAGCTTCGGGAGAGAGGTCAATCATCTCCCACAGTCAAGACCAAAGGTGAGTCTTATCCCACAATCTAGGCTACAGGACAGACTTCTCCCACAGTCAAGGCCACAAGAAAGCCTTCTCCCACAGTCAAGGGTTTTCTCCCACATTAAACACCACGTATCTATCTACAACAATAAACTCTGAACTAATTTCCCAGTCAAACCCACAAGATAGTCTCCCATAGTCGATACCATGGCGCTGCCTCCCATAGTCGATACCATGGGCTGCCTCCCATAGTCGATACCATGGGGCTGTCTCCCATAGTCGATACCATGGGGCTGTCTCCCATAGTCGATACCATGGGGCTGCCTCCCATAGTCGATACCATGGGGCTGTCTCCCATAGTCGATACCATGGGGCTGCCTCCCATAGTCGATACCATGGGGCTGTCTCCCATAGTCGATACCATGGGGCTGTCTCCCATTGTCGATTCTCCCACACAGTCACCACCACACACCTCCCACACACGGTCACTACCACACACATTATTTACTCACATGTTTGTAACAATTTGTAAACAAACAAACAAAGCTCAAACACAACAACCATTCAGTAACAATGACAATTAACTCTGCCAACCACGTGTCACCCCCCACCCCCACCCCAACCACGTGTCACCCCCCACCCCCACCCCAACCACGTGTCACCCCCCCCCCCCCCACCCCAATCACGTGGGCGTGTTGTGAAGCCCCTAACAACCACTCATCCCACGTTAATTACTATGATATCACCTCGTCAATAATTGTTAAGGGATATGTTGACTATTTTGCCGGAAATTGGAGGTGGGGGGGGCGAGAAATTGGACAATTACAATCCAATTCACACTATTAATTACGCATTCCAGTTCAAAAGTGGAATACTTTGCATGTTCTGTTTCAACTAATGAGCTATTTATATATTGAAGGGCTTTAGAGCATTTTGTATGTGTGTGTGTCTGAAGCATTTTGTAAAAGGTAAATGTTTATACATTAAATATATATTTTTTGTCAGCTAAATGTATTTTAGACTTTCACAGAACTATGTAAATTTAAATGAAATTTTATAAAAAAAAAATCCAGTCCCGCTATGGAATTGAAAGCAAATATGTGTTTAAATAAAATTATTTGCAGACAAATTGAGGAAATGTTTATGTAATTAGTGTTTAAAACGAATTTTCAATTCTAATTAGAATAATAATTTGTGTTGTCAGCATCAGAAAATTACGGCAAAAATAATGTTTTATTTGCTCAGTAATTTACCAATTGCTTATCATATCTGTTATCTGGTTAATATTTTCTGTACATATTATCTATACTGGCTCCGAGAGATGTACTCAACTAGTTGTGCTTGCGCGGGGGGGTTGAGCTTTGGCTCTTTGGTCCCGCCTCTCAACCTGGAGGTTATCTGGAGATGATTTCGGGGCTTTTAGTGTCCCCGCGGCCCGGTCCTCGACCAGGTATCCACCCCCAGGAAGCAGCCCGTGACAGCTGACTAACACCCAGGTACCTATTTTACTGCTAGGTAACAGGGGCATAGGGTGAAGGAAACTCAGCCCATTGTTTCTCGCCGGCGCCTGGGATCGAACCCAGGACCACAAGTCCAGCGTGCTGTCCGCTCGACCGACCGGCTCCCTGTCAACTCAACCTGTCAATCAACTGTTGTACAGATTCCTAATATATAGATGTGGCACCATAGCTGGGTCCGCTCAATCTTGGACCGAGCAGTTGCAATTTGCTCTGATGCAACAATATCATGACGCTGCAATGGTTGCCTCACATCACTAGCGGCTCCACATGCGGGTGAGTATCAATTAGCAACCCCCCACGTCACCAACTGGCATCAATCACACCCCGGAGGCCCTCTGAATTGCAGTTGCTCCCTGCATTGATGCGAGAATCCACACTGCATACAGGTGCAGTTGCAGGGCAGCGAAGGCTGACAGGAACGCCCAGCATCGTGTGCTCTGATGAGGCACTGAGGGGGCTGGCACTGGAGGCACAGTGAAGTTAACGACATAATTAAGAGGAGACTTGCCATGGCTGGATGTCGAGAGAGAGAGAGAGAGAGAGAGAGAGAGAGAGAGAGAGAGAGAGAGAGAGAGAGAGAGAGAGAGAGAGAGAGAGAGAGAGAGAGAGAGAGCCCCCATTGTCAAATACCCCTGCAACTCTACCTATAATATATGTTACCCCAGATGGGATGACCGGTTTAAGCAGCTGGTACTCACCTTGTACCATCCAGTACCACCCCCAGCTGGTGTGGGATCACACCTGCGTACCTTCCTTCGCAAACAGCTACACTCAATCAGCCAAGTGTACAGAGAAATGGACAAACAGTACAATTTTGTCCCAATTACTTCGGGGACACTTGGTGTCGCGTAAAATAAAAAGTGCCGCTAGTATTGTGAATTAGAGCAATAAATACAAAAAGACGACTACAAATATATAAAGGTGTGGTAGGAGAAGACAATATATGTAAGCGCCCTGGGAAGCCCCACCCTGCTTCCCTGGGTACTTCACATTGTCTTCTTCCAGGCTGAGGGTCCCTACAAAGACAACCAGAGGTGGTGCCACCATATTATATATGTGTGTGTGTGTGTGTGTGTTGTGTGTGTGTGTGTGTGTGTGTGTGTGTGTGTGTGTGTGTGTGTGTGTAAATCACGAAAATTAACACGTGATGAAAAATGTGACAGTGTCAGACCACGGAGGAAGAATTTAAACAGGAATTTCCTATAGTACTTATGTATATTAATACATTTCAGAAGGAATGATTTACAAGTAAAGTATTGGACATATCGGACATATATATATAGGCAGGAGAGAGAGGTGAAGTGAGGTGAGGTACAATGAAAAATGAATGGGGATTAGGTGGATATAAATAAAAGTCGCATACGAACTGCAGAAGACGGGAGACATCTCCTGTCCACGAGGCTAACCATAGCCCGTGCTTCTTGCCCAGCTCCTGTGCCAGGTAAGTTACGGGCTCACCATAGCCCGTGCTACTTGGAACTTGTTCCGAGTAGCTGAGTCTATAACAACAACAGAACTGCAGAAGGCCTATTGGCCCATTCGAGGCAGCTCGTATTTATACCCACTAATGGTTTATGGGCCCATAAAATAAGAGGTGCATCAATAGGCCCACACATGGATAATAATGTCCTGTACGGGCTGCCAGAACGGGGTGAGAATAGCTTGAGCTACCTCATCCCTTTGTGTGTATTTTACATCAATAAACTTATTCAATGGATAATAATAGCATAAGACAGTAAATATTTACAATGAATTAGTGAGACAAATGTGTATCAATGATCCTACTCAAATCGCCCTTTAATTGATCTATCAAAAATGGATCTAAGTTATATAAACCACTGCTAATGTTCAAAATACTTTCTTTTGTAATCTGTATTAAAGCAGATTCAATTATGTTCTTATTGAAAGTGATTTTACAATTCGTTATTGAAGAAGCCATCTCCCAATCAATTTGGTGAGCATCTTCTGCCAAATGAACAAACAAAGCATTAGACAATTGGCCATGTCTTACAGAGTATTTATGTTGCAAAATTCTACATTTCAAATCTTTAGATGTTTGCCCAACATAGAACCTATTACAGTCTTTACAAGATATTTTATAAATGACACAATTATCACTACGAGGGATGTTTATAACTAATAGTTTACTAACAATATTTTCGTAATTAAACAATACATGTATATCAAATGGTTTCAAGCCTTGACCATATTTTCAAACCCAGAAAAATATGGTAAACATAAGACATCCTTTGGCGAATTTTTCACTGCATATATTTTTT
>WNGS01092210.1:23407940-23417940 GCA_020271785.1 Procambarus virginalis
TCACTGCTACTTGCAAGAGCTGCGTCACTGCTACATGCAAGAGCTGCGTCACTGCTACTTGCAAGAGCTGCGTCACTGCTACACGCAAGAGCTGCGTCACTGCTACATACTAGAACTGCGTCACTGACAAAATAACTGTTAAATTTCGGAAAAAAACAAACATGCAACGTGACTAATTTTAGATCATGTTAAAGATCGATCAATTACAGAGTCGTCTTTCTGGCCCTTGTGTGGCGTCGTAATATATTCTTAAGACAAACTAAGAATATTACTATAAGAATAATATTGAAACGTGTCTATGTTTCGTCACAGACTCACTAAGTTGTGTCCTCTATGTTCCAGGACCAGTCACCTTCACGGGTGAACTGCCATTGCATGCAACCAGGGCTGTGATAGGAGGCTCTGGGGTGCGACAGGGATGAAATGTAGACAATTTAACTGCGACGGGCATATAGGCAGAGGGAGCCGTCAGCTCTGGAAAAGGTATAATGGCTATTGGCTAGGATAACCAAAATATTTGGTTATCTTGGGTAATATTTGTTGGTGTAACACACACACACACATATACATACACACACACACACACACACCACACACACACACACACACACACACACACAAGAAAGAGAAGGGTGGGCAGACTGCATATTTTTGGATTGTCAGAAAGCCTTTGATATAGTGCCACACAAGAGGCTAGTGCGAAAGTTGGAGATGCAGGCTGGAGTGAAAGGGAAGGTACTCCGGTGGATAGAGGAGTACCTAAGCAACAGGAGACAACGAGTCTGCGTGAGGGGTGAAGTCTCAGATTGGCGAGACGTTACAAGTGGAGTCCCGCAGGGGTCAGTCCTTGGACCTATACTGTTTCTGGTATATGTAAATGATCTCCCAGAGGGTATAGATTCGTTCCTCTCAATGTTTGCCGACGATGCAAAAATTATGAGGAGGATTGAAACAGAGGATGATAGTAGGAGGCTACAAGATGACCTAGATAGACTGAGTGAATGGTCCAACAAATGGCTGTTGAAGTTCAACCCAGTAAATGCAAAGTAATGAAACTAGGCAGTGGAAAAAGGAGGCCAGACACAGGATACAGAATAGGTGATGAAGTACTTAATGAAACGGACAGAGAGAAAGATCTAGGAGTTGATATCACACCAAACCTGTCTCCTGAAGCCCACATAAAGAGAATAACGTCTGCGGCATATGCGAGGCTGGCTAACATCAGAACGGCGTTCAGGAACCTGTGTAAGGAATCATTCAGAATCTTGTACACCACATACGTAAGACCAATCCTGGAGTACGCGGCCCCAGCATGGAGCCCGTACCTTGTCAAGCACAAGACGAAGCTGGAAAAAGTACAAAGGTATGCTACTAGACTAGTCCCAGAACTAAGAGGCATGAGTTATGAGGAAAGGCTGCGGGAAATGCAACTTACGACACTGGAAGACAGAAGAGTAAGGGGGACATGATCACAACCTACAAAATCCTCAGGGGTATTGACCGGGTAAACAAGGATGAACTATTCAACACTGGAGGGGCGCGAACAAGGGGACACAGGTGGAAGCTGAGTACCCAAATGAGCCACAGAGACATTAGAAAGAACTTTTTCAGTGTCAGAGTAGTTAGTAAATGGAATGCACTAGGAAGTGATGTGGTGGAGGCTGACTCCATACACAGTTTCAAATGTAGATATGATAGAGCCCAATAGGCTCAGGAACCTGTACACCAGTTGATTGACAGTTGAGAGGCGGGACCAAAGAGCCAGAGCTCAACCCCCGCAAGCACAACTAGGTGAGTACAACTAGGTGAGTACACACACAGTGGTACACGAATGAAAGGATACAGGTGGAGACTGATGTCAACCAGTTAATTAAAAGCAGAGAGGCGGGACCAAAGAGCTGAATCTCAAACTCCCCGTAAGAAAATCAAGAGAATACTGCCTCCTCGCCAGCCGCACGACATACCATAAACACTCACGCGAAGAGGTAATTTGGACAACTTCAAGAAAAATATAAGGAGAGGGAGGAAAAGCAGGTCTTTTGGGGAGTGGTGGTACAAAGTGTACTCTGTACACTTCTGTGTCACAAGAGGAACAGCGGCTCTCAACAGGGAGGCGTGCGTCACGGCATCTGGGAGGCGTGCGTCACGGCATCTGGGAGGCGTGCGTCACGGCATCTGGGAGGCGTGCGTCACGGCATCTGGGAGGCGTGCGTCACGGCATCTGGGAGGCGTGCGTCACGGCATCTGGGAGGCGTGCGTCACGGCATCTGGGAGGCGTGCGTCACGGTACTTGGGAGGCGTGCGTCACGGCATCTGGGAGGCGTGCGTCACGGCATCTGGGAGGCGTGCGTCACGGTACTTGGGAGGCGTGCGTCACGGCATCTGGGAGGCGTGCGTCACGGCATCTGGGAGGCGTGCGTCACGGCATCTGGGAGGCGTGCGTCACGGCATCTGGGAGGCGTGCGTCACGGCATCTGGGAGGCGTGCGTCACGGCATCTGGGAGGCGTGCGTCACGGCATCTGGGAGGCGTGCGTCACGGCATCTGGGAGGCGTGCGTCACGGCATCTGGGAGGCGTGCGTCACGGCATCTGGGAGGCCTGCGTCACGGCACCTGGGAGGCCTGCGTCACGGCACCTGGGAGGCGTGCGTCACACCTGCTATGTTTGACTAACACAGCTGCCATCACACACAGATGTTGTGACACATTTTCCTGCTCACACGTGTCTATGAAAGAGAACATGTGTCCAGGAGGTACTCGGGGCTGGTTTAGCTCAACTTTCCAAGATGACACATGCGTGGTGTGGGACTGTCATAAGCTGGTCGGGTTCGACCATATTAGCCCCTTTTATTAAATATTGGCGACTTAAGATTTTTTTGGGAGTTTGAAATCGGGTATTTTTTTAGAGAGAGTTTTTGAGCAATTTTTTCATCTTTTTTCAATATGACAATATGTTACTTAGTACATACAATTAAACGTATTTGTTGAAACCCTTTACAGTGCTTAGTTAAATATATATATATATATATATATATATATATATATATATATATATATATATATATATTTATATATATATATATATATATATATATATATATATATATATATATATTGTCATATGGTTGAAGGACCATATGACAATATATTTAGCATTTCACATGACAATGCACCTAATTTCTAGCCAATCAGAGGGCGCCTCCTTCCACAGGCATTCCACACAGCTGTGTGGGGGGGGGGGAGATGATTAACCATAACCACCCAATTACACGCTTCTTACAGCATCTGAGCCACGCTGGGTCCTCGTGTGCGTCACGTTTAACAACAATCTCTCGGTGATCAGAATAAAAAGTGGATGATTTTTTAATAAAATAACTTTCTAGTTGATTTGGGTTTTTAAGGGGAGACATTTAACCCACTTAGGGAAGACAGGGTAGTGTGTGAAATATCAAATGGGTTCCCCCCTAATAGGTCCCATTCAGCCAAGTTTTGTACCATCAATGTTTGATGGTACAAAACTCATAAAAAGAATCCTAACAGAGGAATACTGCAATACATATCAAAATCATCTAGTCCTGCAGAGGTCTGAAAAAATGGCCACTAGACTTTAACCCAGACAAATGCACACAGTTTTGATGATAGGAACAGAATCATGTTCGTTTCTGCCTCCACCAGAAACGAACAATGACTCGGGCTTAGACTTAACAACTTAGACAAAGGATCCTTACTTTATATATATAAAGCTTACATTAGACCCAGGCTTCAGATTGGTGCCACGCTGTGTATCCCCCATTCTAAAGCAACACAAAACAAAATATAACTAAATCAGGACCAGAGACAAGACTCGTTCCTGAGCTGAGGGGACCGAACTATGAGGACACACCGAGGGAACCGGACCTCACCAAACTGGATGAAAAAAAAGAAAGAAAGGAGAGAGAAATCGACACATGAGATCATATGAGACATAGACCAAGTAGGGATACAGGACACATACCCAAGACACATCAGTGAACACCGAGAGCATATCTCTCTAACTCATTTCATAATAAGAAGTTATTTTTTTTTTTTGTAAGAGTCGTCATTAGATGAAGCGGATTGAAAGAAATTGTTGGCACTCACATAATCCACAAGTTAATCGTGAATGGAAGACAAATAGAGTATCGAGTTGTGGTATTGAAGTTCTAATCCTTAAAAGTTTGGGATTAAGTGCTCACCCTAATCCGTGTACACATATCCTGGTGAAGGGGTTTACGTATACGAGCACACACACACACACACACACACACACACACACACACACACACACACACACACACACACACACACACACACACACATACACATACATTAGGAAGCGATGTGGTGGAGGCTGACTCCATACACAGTTTCAAGTGTAGATATGATAAGAGCCCAATAGGCTCAGGAAACTGTACACCTGTTGATTGACGGTTGAGAGGCGGGACCAAAGAGCCAGAGCTCAACCCCCGCAAGCACAACTAGGTGAGTACAACTAGGTGAGTACACACACACTACAGGCCAGTGTCCCTAACTTGCAGTCCATACAAGATGATGGAGAAGATTGTGCGAAAAAAGCTGGTGGAACATCTGGAGCGAAAGAACTTTGGAACACAACATCAGCAACATTTGAGTAATCCTGAGGATTAAAAATCTCCCGGATGAAGAGGGATTAAGTTACTTAATTTTCTCTGGAAAGAATTTAACAATTTACGAGAGGACTATAACGAGGAGGATATTAATGACGTGCAATATGTATTAAAACAAAACAGAACACAAAACAAAGAATGTAAATGGGATAAATTTAGTCAGAAAAGACCTGGGTAAATACTGGTTTGGGATAAGAAGTTGTGGATTTATGAAACAATTTACCGAGCAATAGTGATCCAGGAGTGATTAAGAATACTATAGAAACAACAACTTAACAGTGATTAAGAAACAATTAAACCAAACAATTACACCTCAGCTAACAAGGACAAACACTCCTGAACTAATGGGCTTTTTAACAGCAAGCTTCTCACTCCCACCAAATTAACATCCAGAACAAAGTTAATGACCCGGGCATCAACAGACAAGGCACCATCACTCTTGCATTTACAGCCATTAACCTTTTACCTCCTGCACCATTTAACCCTAACAGGATCAATCTTGCCACAGGGAGTCTCACAAGCACCTGCTAACCCCCCATTTGTGTGTTATACACAACGACCATTAACCCATTAACTAATGGTTATACATTAACCCATTAGTTAATAGTTGGGTTGCTACCTGAAGTTCAAGAGTCCCATTGTGACGCAGAGAAATCCCATTATTGTTTAAGATCCGCTACCTGGAACAAAACGTTCCAAGCAGCACGGGCTATGGTGAGCCCGTAGTTGAAATCCCATTATCGGGATATATCAATGAACAAATGTACCGGAGCGGTGATGACGGATCGAAACTATGAGTGTTCCACTTCAAATAGTTTTTAATATTAGAACCACATCCACATGTACCATGCATTCATGGTATTGTCATGCGACTCTTAAGAGTTTCATTAGAACAAGTCGGGGGCTTGAACTTACGTTCTGGGTACTCCCAGACATGCGTCATAACGCATATGGGTTAATGTCCATAACGTCCGTGGGTTAATGCGCCGTAACGCACAGGTCCATGGGTTTTGGGGATGAACAGGAAGATGGTTCGAGCCCCCCCACCCCCATCTCTTCTAAAATGAGTTTCTCGCATTCGGATTATTATAGACCCATGTGTCTTTACCATCCTGCATTTGTGAAGTGCTTGAATGTACTTAACAAATTCTGAAACTTAAGTACTTAAATGTGCTTAACAAATTCTGAAACTTAAGTACTTTAATGTACTTAACAAATTCTGAAACTTAAGTACTTGAATGTACTTAACAGAGTCTGTACTTAACATACTTTGTGGCCCTCGTTCAACAAAAACAGTCATCACAAGTAATTAATATGTGCTTGTACTACACATGTGTTTCCTTAACTTGTGGAGCACGATAACATTTTAAGGATAAAATTATTTCTCAATATAAAATTTATCTCAACTCCGTCCGTCCGGACGGTACGGACGGAGTTGAGGGCTCTTTGGTCCCGCCTCTCACTGTCAATCAACTGGTGTACAGGTTCCTGAGCCTATTGGGCTCTATCATATCTACTTGAAACTGTGTATGGAGGCAGCCTCCACCACATCACTGCCTAGTGCATTCCATTTGTCAACCACTCTGACACTGAACAAATTCTTTCTAATGTCTCTGTGGCTCATTTGGGTACTCAGTCTCCACCTGTGTCTCATTGATCGTGTTCCACCCGTGCTAAAGAGTTTGTCTTTTACTATCCTGTCAATTCCTCTGAGAATTTTGTAGGTGGGGATCATGTCACTCCTATCTCTTCTGTCTTTTATAGACGTGAGGTTTAGTTCCCGTAGCCTTCCTCGTAACTCATACCTGTCAGTTCTTGGACAAGTCTTGTGGCATACCTCTGAATCTTCTCTAAGTTTGTCTTGTGTTTAATTAGATATGGACTCCAGGCTGGAGCTGCATACTCCAGGATTGGTCTGACATAAGTGGTATACAGGGCCCTGAACGATTCCTTACACAAGTTTCTAAAGTCAGTTCTTATGTGGGTCTTACTGAAGCGACCATACGAGTCATAAATACTCATATTCCCCTCAAGTAAACAGAAACAAGCAACACTTAGTGGCCAACCAGAGCTTAGGGCCCGCCCAGTGGGCTAGCCAGAGGCTTAGGGCCCATGCAGTGGGCCAGCCAGAGCTTAGGGCCCGCGCAGGAATATCCCTGCAAAAAAAAAAAATCTTATGTTGGCCAGTCTAGCATATGCCGCTGATGATATCCTTTGGATGTGGTCTTCTGGGGACAGGTTCGGTGTGATATCAACCCCCAGATCTGTCTCTCTACTGTACTCGTGCAGAATTACGTGCAACAGTATTCGAATGTCGTAGTTTTGCTCTTTATGACAGACCCCACAAGCTGGGTGTCGACGGAGTACCCTGCTCGCGTACCACAGGATACTATCACAGTTGATTGAGAGGCGGGACCAAAGAGTCAGAGCTCAACCCCCGCAAGCACAACTAGGTGAGTACACACCACGGCCGTAATGTGCCCATTAGCCCTTAACTAAGACAGTTTGTAACATTATGTTTAGGGACGGTACGGAGGACGGTACGGAGGGACGGTACGGAGGGACGGTACGGAGGAACGGTACGGAGGGACGGTACGGAGGGACGGTACGGAGGGACGGTACGGAGGGACGGTACGGAGGGACGGTACGCAGGGACGGTACGGAGGGACGGTACGGAGGGACGGTACGGAGGAACGGTACGGAGGAACGGTACGGAGGGACGGTACGGAGGGACGGTACGGAGGAACGGTACGGAGGGACGGTACGCAGGGACGGTACGGAGGGACGGTACGCAGGGACGGTACGGAGGGACGGTACGCAGGGACGGTACGGAGAGACGGTACGAAGGGACGGTACGAAGGGACGGTACGCAGGGACGGTACGGAGGGACCGTACGGAGGGACGGTACGGAGGACGGTACGGAGGAACGGTACGTAGCCATCTTGCAAGCTACAGTTTGGTAAATTGTATCTAAAACAATAGCAAGAAATAGCCCAGCTCAGATGAGGTCAACAGTCGACAGAGGACTGGTGACGTGTCTGTGACGTCACCACCCACGTCATCCCTGATGAACCTATAGTAATCTAGTTAGCTTGGAGGCCGTTAAAATGTTATCCGCTAACTGGCCAATCCAGAAACAAAGGTTGTTGCTACCCAGAGTTCGCCCAAAGCTGCCAGAAACTTCTCAAGTTGCGGGAAGAGAGAGAGAGTAGAGGTGTCCAGCAGACAGTAAACAGCGCGATAAGTCCCCAGCATGGTCAAGTTAGTGGAGACTTGGTGCCAGACACTTAGATTTTACAGCTGTCGAACGCCCTAAGTTGTATTGCCACTGAGTTAACGTGGTATCAAGAGACAACTTAAGAGACTAAGACCACGTGTAAGAAGTTATCCCAAAGGTCATCTAGTGAACAGGAGCCCGGCGAGTCGAGGACAGACTCAGCAAAGACTTGCACGATTCGAATGACGAATGACTCGAATGATACTCGAATGACGTCCGAGTTTCGTTACCCGCTCATCGAGTCTGGCGCAGCCACGTGTACTCATCTATTTGTGCTTGCGGGGGTTGAGCTCTGGCTCTATGGTCCCGCCTCTCAACCGTCAATCAACTGGTGTACAGATTCCTGAGCCTATTGGGCTCTATCATATCTACATTTGAAACTGTGTATGGAGTCAGCCTCCACCACATCACTGCCTAATGCATTCCATTTACTAACTACACTGAAAAAGGTCTTTCTAATGTCTCTGTGGCTCATTTGGGTACTCAGCTTCCACCTGTGTCCCCTTGTGCGTGTGCCACCCGTGTTAAATAATCCATCCTTGTCTACCCTGTAAATTCCCCTGAGAATTTTGTATGTGGTGATCATGTCTCCCCTAGCTCTTCTGTCTTCCAGCGATTTGAGATGCAGTTCCCTCTCCGTGTGACCTCTGACCTTGTGTGAACCTCCTCCTCCTCCCGGAACACCGGCCAAGCCACCTCTTGTCTATCTTGTTTATGAACGACGCAAGTACAGACACCTTGATTGGTGCTGCAGGTTCTTTGTTTGTTGTTTGTCTGTCGCTGTGTGAGAGTTGTGTTTGAACCACCTGCGATCTTACCCATACGACCACCTGCAACAGGTGGAGGTTAAGATACGGGGACCGTGTCAAATAACTTCATGTCGCACCTGATCCAGAGTAGTGATGTTGTTTGCAACTGCAGTCAAGGTCAAAGCAATATCCCACACCACATACACACAACACTGATTGTTATTTTGTAATTAATAGCAATCTAATGTCAATGATGTAATATCTTGAACGTGAAAAAAATCAGATCACCGACGTGGTTGAGTGCTTTCCAATAACCTCACGTACTCTATAGGGTCTAACTCTCACTAGACCCTCTAGTAACTAACTAGAACCCTCGCTATGGTAGACTAAAATGTGCATGTGCTGGTCACCATTTTAACTGAATCGCTATTTTTATGATAGCAATAACATACGAAAAGTTAAATATCCCAATTGTGGTCCGCAAATTCCGAAATTCTACAAATTCGAAATGGGAAATTCCGAAATATAATAATAATCTGTGAAACTACAAAATATTAAAAAAAATCACAATCAGCACAACGGCAAGAGAGCTCAAAAATAATTATTTTCTAAATTTTCTAAAAACCAGACTTTGTTCTGAAGAACCTATATAAAGCGCTGACCAACTGTATCTCAAATATTACGAAAAAAACACACCAATTACATCTACAATAATAAAATCCAGAAAAACGTGAAATAATTACCTCTCAATTACTCTAAACTCCGAGACCAAAATCTCTCCCAGTACCCCAAGTCTTTCCTCCACAAACTACAAACTCCTTAAACTCCAGGAATGAAAACTTGCGTCCTTCTCCCACTCCTTAAATAAACGAAGAAAAACCTGCGGACGAAGCCAGGAGGAGACGGGAGAGCTCTCGAACGCTCCTTCAAGATTCCTTCTGAGGTTCGAAGTCCAAAAGCAAATCTTTAAAATCTCGTTTTCTTTCCCCCTTCAACCTCTCTCGGCTAATGAGGATCTGATTGTGCTCCGTGGGGGGGTTGGGGGGGGGCATGGGGGATAGAGGATGGGGGAAAGGGGGTAGGGGGGGGGGGGGAAGTCAGGAGGGATAGGCAAGGCTGCAATTTTGCTGTGGTGGACATATGTTGGTTCCCAGGGCTTGTGATTTTTGTAATTTTTTTTTCGTTTGTGTATTTGGGGGCGACCAGTGTTTTGTTTTTTTGTTCGTACGACCGTTCATTGTGTGGTGGACAAACCTGTGCTGTTTGTTGATAGTGTTTGGAGCCAGCTGTTTGGGGCCAGCTGATTGAAGC
>WNGS01092210.1:23422940-23424480 GCA_020271785.1 Procambarus virginalis
AAACCGATATTATCAGCGGCATATGCTGAGTTGACCAACATAATAACTTCCTTCAGAAATCTGAATAAGGAATCATTCAGGACCGATGTACATTACAAACGCCAGACTAATCCTAGAATATGCAGCGCCAGGCTGGAGCCCAGATCTTCTCAAACACAAGCAAGTTGAGGTGTTATCTCAGAAGCGACTTACCAGAATATACTAACAAAATTAAACTTTACTGGAAGACAGAAAAGTTCAGAGAGACATGATTACCACCTACAAAATTCTCAGGGAAATTTATATTGAAAACAAGGACGAACTGTTTAGAATGGGTAGCACAAGGTGGTGGTAACTGCAATAGTAACCCAAACGAGGTACAGAGACGGTAGAAAGAATTGTTTCAGAGCCAGAGGAGCGAAATAGAGCCCAATTACCAATTACCTCGGAAATAAACCTGTATATCAGTTAATTGAAGATAGAAAGGCGGGTCAAGCAGCTATAGCTCAACCACCGTAAGCACTAACACGTAAATGCACTTAAATTAAAACGGAAATGTGATTTTAAGCGCAAAAAAAAAACACATTCCGGAGTTTAAGTGCAAACATTCATGATACAGCAAAATATCTTGCTTAATTTTAGCTATGATGTCTGTATGGAGACCATTATATAACCCTCTCCCATGTTTCTCTCCCACAGTGGATTACTACACACCTCGCTTCTTGGTCCACGCCGCCACGGCAGTTCTCCCAGTCAATGCCACAGGTGAGATTCCTCCCATAGTGAGCTCCACAGGTGAGCCTTCTCCCACAGTGAGCTCCACAGGTGAGCCCACAGGTGAGCCTTCTCCCACAGTGAGCACCACAGGTGAGCCTTCTCTCACAGTGAGCTCCACAGGTGAGCCTTCTCCCACAGTGAGCCCACAGGTGAGCCTTCTCCCACAGGGAGCCCACAGGTGAGCCTTCTCCCATAGTAAGCACCACAGGTGAGCCTTCTCCCACAGTGAGCTCCACAGGTGAGCCCACAGGTGAGCTTCTCCCACAGTGAGCACCACAGGTGAGCCTTCTCTCACAGTGAGCTCCACAGGTGAGCCTTCTCCCACAGTGAGCCCACAGGTGAGCCTTCTCCCACAGTGAGCTCTACAGGTGAGCCTTCTCCCACAGTAAGCTCCACATGTGAGCCTTCTCCCATAGTGAGCGCCACAGGTGAGCCTTCTCCCACAGTGAGCCCACAGGTGAGCCTTCTCCCACAGTGAGCCCACAGGTGAGCCTTCTCCCACAGTGAGCCCACAGGTGAGCCTTCTCCCACAGTGAGTCCACAGGTGAGCCTTCTCCCACAGTGAGTCCACAGGTGAGCCTTCTCCCACAGTGAGTCCACAGGTGAGCCTTCTCCCACAGTGAGTCCACAGGTGAGCCTTCTCCCACAGGTGAGCCTTCTCCCACAGTGAGCCCACAGGTGAGCCTTCTCCCACAGTGAGCCCACAGGTGAGCCTTCTCCCACCGAACGCCACCAGAGTTTTTTCCCCGTAGTATATCTACGGGCGAGTCTTCTCCCACAGTAA
>WNGS01092210.1:23424580-23437899 GCA_020271785.1 Procambarus virginalis
GCGCCCATATCAAACTGCGCCAATATCAAACTGCGCCATGATCAAACTGCACCAATTATCAAACTGCGCCAATATCAAACTGCGCCATATCAAACTGCGGCAATATCAAACTGCGCCCAACATGAAACTGCGTAATATCAAACTGCGCCAATATCAAACTGCGCCAATATCAAACTGCGCTAATATCAAACTGCGCCATATCAAACTGCGCCAATATCAAACTGCGCCATCAAACTGCGCCAATATCAAACTGCGCCAACATCAAACTGCGCCAACATCAAACTGCGCTAATATCAAAACTGCGCCATTATCAAACTGCGCCAATATCAAACTGCGCCAACATCAAACTGCGCTAATATAAACTGCGCCAATATCAAACTGCGCCAATATCAAACTGCGCCAACATCAAACTGCGCCAACATCAAACTGCGCCAATATCAAACTGCGCCGGTAATAAACTGCGACAATATCAAACTGCGCCAATATTAAACTACGCCAATATCAAACTGCGCCAGTATCAAACTGTGCCAATATCAAACTGCGCCAATATCAAACTGCGCCAAATCAAACTGCGCCAGTACAAACTGCACCAATATCAAACTGCGCCAGTATCAAACTGTGCCAATATCAAACTGCGCCAATATCAAACTGCGCCAATATCAAACTGCACCAATATCAAACTGCACCAATATCAAACTGCGCCAATATCAAACTGCGCCATATCAAACTACGCCAATATCAAACTGCGCCAATATCAAACTGCGCCAATATCAAACTGCGGCAATAAAACTGCGCCAGCATCAAACTGCACCAATATCAAACTGCGCAAGTATTAAACTGCGCCAATATCAAACTGTGCCAGTATCAAACTGCGCCAATATCAAACTGCGCCAATATCAAACTGCGCCAATATCAAACTGCACCAATATCAAACTGCACCAATATCAAACTGCGCCAATATCAAAACTGCGCCAACATCAAACTGCGCCAGTATCAAACTGCACCAATATCAAACTGCGCAAGTATCAAACCTGCGCCAGTATCAAACTGCGCTAATATCAAACTGCGCCAGAATCAATCTGCGCCAGTATCAAACTACGCCAATATCAAACTGCATCAATATCAAACTGCGCCAATATTAAACTGCGCCAGTATCAAACTACGCCAATATCAAACTGCGCCAATGTCAAACTGCGCCAGTATCAAACTGTGCCAATATCAAACTGCGCCAATATCAAACTGCGCCAAAATCAAACTGCGCCAGTACAAACTGCACCAATATCAAACTGCGCCAGTATCAAACTGTGCCAATATCAAACTGCGCCAATATCAAACTGCGCCAATATCAAACTGCACCAATATCAAACTGCACCAATATCAAACTGCGCCAATATCAAACTGCGCCAATATCAAACTACGCCAATATCAAACTGCGCCAATATCAAACTGCGCCAATATCAAACTGCGGCAATATCAAACTGCGCCAGCATCAAACTGCACCAATATCAAACTGCGCAAGTATTAAACTGCGCCAATATCAAACTGTGCCAGTATCAAACTGCGCCAATATCAAACTGCGCCAATATCAAACTGCGCCAATATCAAACTGCACCAATATCAAACTGCACCAATATCAAACTGCGCCAATATCAAACTGCGCCAATATCAAACTGCGCCAGTATCAAACTGCACCAATATCAAACTGCGCAAGTATCAACCTGCGCCAGTATCAAACTGCGCTAATATCAAACTGCGCCAGAATCAATCTGCGCCAGTATCAAACTACGCCAATATCAAACTGCATCAATATCAAACTGCGCCAATATTAAACTGCGCCAGTATCAAACTACGCCAATATCAAACTGCGCCAATATCAAACTGCGCCAACATCAAACTGCGCCAATATCAAACTGCGCCAATATCAAACTGCGCCGGTAATAAACTGCGACAATATCAAACTGCGCCAATATCAAACTGCGCCAATATCAAACTGCGCCAGTATCAAACTGTGCCAATATCAAACTGCGCCAATATCAAACTGCGCCAAAATCAAACTGCGCCAGTACAAACTGCACCAATATCAAACTGCGCCAGTATCAAACTGTGCCAATATCAAACTGCGCCAATATCAAACTGCGCCAATATCAAACTGCACCAATATCAAACTGCACCAATATCAAACTGCGCCAATATCAAACTGCGCCAATATCAAACTACGCCAATATCAAACTGCGCCAATATCAAACTGCGCCAATATCAAACTGCGGCAATATCAAACTGCGCCAGCATCAAACTGCACCAATATCAAACTGCGCAAGTATTAAACTGCGCCAATATCAAACTGTGCCAGTATCAAACTGCGCCAATATCAAACTGCGCCAATATCAAACTGCGCCAATATCAAACTGCACCAATATCAAACTGCACCAATATCAAACTGCGCCAATATCAAACTGCGCCAATATCAAACTGCGCCAGTATCAAACTGCACCAATATCAAACTGCGCAAGTATCAACCTGCGCCAGTATCAAACTGCGCTAATATCAAACTGCGCCAGAATCAATCTGCGCCAGTATCAAACTACGCCAATATCAAACTGCATCAATATCAAACTGCGCCAATATTAAACTGCGCCAGTATCAAACTACGCCAATATCAAACTGCGCCAATGTCAAACTGCGCCAGTATCAAACTGTGCCAATATCAAACTGCGCCAATATCAAACTGCGCCAAAATCAAACTGCGCCAGTACAAACTGCACCAATATCAAACTGCGCCAGTATCAAACTGTGCCAATATCAAACTGCGCCAATATCAAACTGCGCCAATATCAAACTGCACCAATATCAAACTGCACCAATATCAAACTGCGCCAATATCAAACTGCGCCAATATCAAACTACGCCAATATCAAACTGCGCCAATATCAAACTGCGCCAATATCAAACTGCGGCAATATCAAACTGCGCCAGCATCAAACTGCACCAATATCAAACTGCGCAAGTATTAAACTGCGCCAATATCAAACTGTGCCAGTATCAAACTGCGCCAATATCAAACTGCGCCAATATCAAACTGCGCCAATATCAAACTGCACCAATATCAAACTGCACCAATATCAAACTGCGCCAATATCAAACTGCGCCAATATCAAACTGCGCCAGTATCAAACTGCACCAATATCAAACTGCGCAAGTATCAACCTGCGCCAGTATCAAACTGCGCTAATATCAAACTGCGCCAGAATCAATCTGCGCCAGTATCAAACTACGCCAATATCAAACTGCATCAATATCAAACTGCGCCAATATTAAACTGCGCCAGTATCAAACTACGCCAATATCAAACTGCGCCAATATCAAACTGCGCCAGTATCAAACTGTGCCAATATCAAACTGCGCCAATATCAAACTGCGCCAATATCAAAATGCGTCAATATCAAACTGCGCCAATATCAAACTGCGCCAATATCAAACTGCGCCAATATCAAACTGCGCCAATATCAAACTGGGTCAATATCAAACTGCGCCAATATCAAACTCCGCCAATATCAAACTGCGCCAATATCAAACTGCGCCAACATCAAACTGCGCTAATATCAAACTGCGCCAACATCAAACTGCGCCAACATCAAACTGCGCTAATATCAAACTGCGCCAATATCAAACTGCGCCAATATCAAACTGCGCCAACATCAAACTGCGCTAATATCAAACTGCGCCGGTATTAAACTGCGACAATATCAAACTGCGCCAATATCAAACTACGCCAATATCAAACTGCGCCAGTATCAAACTGTGCCAATATCAAACTGCGCCAATATCAAACTGCACCAATATCAAACTGCGCCAATATCAAACTGCGCCAAAATCAAACTGCGCCAGTACAAACTGCACCAATATCAAACTGCGCCAGTATCAAACTGTGCCAATATCAAACTGCGCCAGTATCAAACTGTGCCAATATCAAACTGCGCCAATATCAAACTGCACCAATATCAAACTGCACCAATATCAAACTGCGCCAATATCAAACTGCGCCAATATCAAACTGCACCAATATCAAACTACGCCAATATCAAACTGCGCCAATATCAAACTGCGCCAATATCAAACTGCGGCAATATCAAACTGCGCCAGCATCAAACTGCACCAATATCAAACTGCGCAAGTATTAAACTGCGCCAATATCAAACTGTGCCAGTATCAAACTGCGCCAATATCAAAATGCGCCAATATCAAACTGCGCCAATATCAAACTGCACCAATATCAAACTGCGCCAGTATCAAACTGCGCCAATATCAAACTGCGCCAATATCAAACTGCGCCAGTATCAAACTGCACCAATATCAAACTGCGCAAGTATCAACCTGCGCCAGTATCAAACTGCGCTAATATCAAACTGCGCCAGAATCAATCTGCGCCAGTATCAAACTACGCCAATATCAAACTGCATCAATATCAAACTGCGCCAATATTAAACTGCGCCAGTATCAAACTACGCCAATATCAAACTGCGCCAATATCAAACTGCGCCAGTATCAAACTGTGCCAATATCAAACTGCGCCAATATCAAACTGCGCCAGTATCAAAATGTGCCAATATCAAACTGCGCCAATATCAAACTGCGCCAATATCAAACTGCGCCAATATCAAAATGCGTCAATATCAAATTGCGCCAATATCAAACTGCGCCAATATCAAACTGCGCCAATATCAAACTGGGTCAATATCAAACTGCGCCAATATCAAACTGCGCCAATATCAAACTGCGCCAGTATCAAAATGTGCCAATATCAAACTGCGCCAATATCAAACTGCGCCAATATCAAAATGCGTCAATATCAAATTGCGCCAATATCAAACTGCGCCAATATCAAACTGCGCCAATATCAAACTGGGTCAATATCAAACTGCGCCAATATCAAACTCCGCCAATATCAAACTGCGCCAATATCAAACTGCGCCAACATCAAACTGCGCCAACATCAAACTGCACCAACATCAAACTGCGCCAATATCAAACTGCGCCAATATCAAACTGCGCCAGTATCAAACTGTGCCAATATCAAACTGCGCCAATATCAAACTGCGCCAATATCAAACTGCGCCAATATCAAAATGCGTCAATATCAAACTGCGCCAATATCAAACTGCGCCAATATCAAACTGCGCCAATATCAAACTGGGTCAATATCAAACAGCGCCAATATCAAACTCCGCCAATATCAAACTGCGCCAATATCAAACTGCGCCAACATCAAACTGCGCCAACATCAAACTGCGCCAGTATCAAACTGCACCAATATCAAACTGCGCCAATATCAAACTGCACCAATATCAAACTGCGCCAATATCAAACTGTGCCAATATCAAACTGCGCCAATATCAAACTGCGCCAGTATCAAACTGCGCCAATATCAAACTGCACCAATATCAAACTGCGCCAGTATCAAACTGCGCCAATATCAAACTGCGCCAATATCAAACTGCGCCAGTATCAAACTGCACCAATATCAAACTGCGCAAGTATCAAACTGCGCCAATATCAAACTGCGGCAGTATCAAACTGCGCCAGTATCAAACTGCGCTAATATCAAACTACGCCAGTATCAAACTGCGCCAGTATCAAACTACGCCAATATCAAACTGCATCAATATCAAACTGCGCCAATATTAAACTGCGCCAGTATCAAACTACGCCAATATCAAACTGCGCCAGTATCAAACTGCGCCAATATCAAACTGCGCCAATATCAAACTGCGCCAGTATCAAACTGTGCCAATATCAAACTGCGCCAATATCAAACTGCGCCAGTATCAAACTGTGCCAATATCAAACTGCGCCAATATCAAACTGCGCCAATATCAAACTGCGCCAATATCAAAATGCGTCAATATCAAATTGCGCCAATATCAAACTGCGCCAATATCAAACTGCGCCAATATCAAACGGGGTCAATATCAAACTGCGCCAATATCAAACTCCGCCAATATCAAAATGCGTCAATATCAAATTGCGCCAATATCAAACTGCGCTAATATCAAACTGCGCTAATATTAGCGCAGCAACTCACATAACATCTCTATTTCCCCGTTTCTTGATATTTACGAAAAATCATTTTTCGTTTTGTAGTATTTTTACTGCTGTACACTCGGTCAGTCTGGCCAGACCGGCACCAACTGGCAGCAATGTGTTACGAAACAGATAATTCACTCTAAACCCCATCCTCCACCCGTCATCCCCCCCCCCCCAACGTCACTAAACTGGTGTACTAAATTGCCCGAACCTAACCTTCCCGACGACCCACCAACAGAAAACGGGACATCACGTCAATATCGCGAGTCGCTGTACCCCCAGTTTCAGTACACCAGTTTCTGGCCGTAAGGAAATTATACGTCAAAATACGATGTACTGTTTAGGAGAACGGATTCAGTCACCGTAGCTCTTGGAATGAGGTGATTAGGGTAATTACATTCCACACGGTAATTACCGTATACGGAATAAAGTAATTATGTTCTGAAATTTGCTTCGGCTATTGCCTTTGGGGAATGAAACGATGGGAAGGGTGTAACTGAGGAAAGAATTAAAATGGATAAAAATAGGAAACTCAGTCGCTAGGTGAGTACCTGATCAACCAGGCTGTGACTCATACGTCAGGCTGCGAGCAGCCGCGTCTAACAGCCTGGTTGATCAGTGCAGCAACCAGGAGGCCTGGTCGACGACCGGGCCGCGGGGACGCTAAGCCCCGGAAGCACCTCAAGGTAACCTCAAGGTGTTATGTAGAAAATAGGAAAGAAATAAGTGTGAATTGGAAAGGAAATTGGGTAATGGGAACAATTAATGGGAACCCGTAATAGTAAATAGCGGTAATGGGGGACTGAATTCAGCAACGGCGATACGAGAATGGATAAGAAATGGGGGTTCTAGAATAGGGAATAATGGGATAAGTAATTAGAAACTAAAGGGACCGGTATTTGTAATGGTACGGGAAGGGGGGGGGATGTAATTAGGACTAAGAGAGGGGGGGATCAGATAATGAAGACTGGGAATGGGGCCACAGTAACCCCCCCCCCACCTCCCCAAAGTCCCTAATCTCCTCAGCCCAAACTTCGAACTGTCACCTGATTGGCTGAGAGCGACAGATCCGTCGATGCTGATTGGGCAACTGTCCTTGCATGGTTTCCTTTTATAGGGCCTTAGCAAGTAAACACATTCCAGGAACTCACTTGTGACACCTGAGCTCTCTCGACGCAAACAAACACATTAACTTTTAAAATCCTATTTTTGTATTTTTTTTTTACCTGGCTATGACAAGGATTTTTTTTGTCCTGTTTGCGTCAAGGGGACAAACTATGACAATGTATATTGTGTGTGTGTGTGTGTGTTGCTATTCTTGCCTTTGCAACAAATGAATGAGAGAGAGGGGGAAAGCATTGCATTTAATTTTTCCACAGTATTGCAACTCAGCTGACAAGGCCCATCATCAACACAGTTTAATATTTTTCTGCTAATTTTTTTTAAATTTTGTCCCGAAATTTCCTGTCTCCCTCAACACCCGAGAGCCCTAAAAGCTGCTGTTCTCGACTAAATATTCCCACTCCAACTCTCTCTCTCTCTCTCTCTCTCTCTCTCTCTAACGCACTCTTTTTTTTTTTAACGGTGTACTTCAACGCACCGCCCAAAACGGTGGTGCGTCGAAGTACATATACGCGCACACACACACACGCATATATATATATATATATATATATATATATATATATATATATATATATATATATATATATATATGAAATATATATATATATATATATATATATATATATATATATATATATATATATATATATATATATATATATATATGCTCTCAAACAGCTCTTCTCCAACACCACACCCTCAACACCCCCCCCCCCCATCACCTCAACACTCCCTATCCTAATTATTTATTCCACACGACTAGCCAAAAGCAATTAAATTTAATGATAAATGAATGCTTTGTTTTTCACCCCTTGCTCCCTTCCGTCACTGTGAGGACACACACACACTACCCCTCCCACCTGTCAAGGACAGGGACACACACTACCCCTCCCACCTGTCAAGGACAGGGACACACACTACCCCTCCCACCTGTCAAGGACAGGGACACACACTTACCCCTCCCACCTGTCAAGGATAGGGACACATTACCCCTCACACCTGTCAAGGACAAGGACACACACTACCCCTCCCACCTGTCAAGGACAGGGACACACACTACCCCTCCCACCTGTCAAGGACAGGGACACACACTACCCCTCCCACCTGTCAAGGACAAGGACACACACTACCCCTCCCACCTGTCAAGGACAGGGACACACACTACCCCTCCCACCTGTCAAGGACAGGGACACACACTACCCCTCCACAACACTGCAGGAGAGAGACAATTTCCCCTTAGCTGTATACAATCAGGACAGGAATACAATCCCCCTCCCGCCCACAATCAGGGCCACCATCGCCCTGGGAGACACTAGGTCATAGAAGGGAACCGCTGATGACCTAGCCACCTGCTAATCCGGTGAATTCTCGCAAGGTGATTTAATTTTCAGGGCTAACTGAATTAATTGTGTTCGAGTGCTTATCTTAGCTTGCGCCCGCAGACACGAATTGCCTGAATTCATCAAGAATTTACGCGTCCACACACGAACGTGAGCAGCTTTCCTCAATCCAGGTAGTTTGGTTGGCATTCATTAAACAGTCTATACGAGCTTTAAAATGTCGTTACGAAAGGTAATATCGTAGCCCCTTGAAGCGCATAGACTGCCATGTTTGAGGAAAGATGTACATGTTTCGCACACGTGTACCTCCCGAATGCTAACTCAATTTACCAATCTCTAATGTCAATTACCTTCATGCCGCTCCCTAAGAGATGGTCAGGTGCATCAGGGAAGTAACAGTCGAACAATGTACTCATAAAGTGGCTATTTCAAGTCAAGTACCGAAAAGCTAATAGAGTCCAGCTTTCTGAATATCATGTATTTGCTTTCTTGCCAATGCTATATATAGCGGGTTCCCCATAACACCCTTAGCATGAAGTCAAATTGGTTAAACATCCGTGTTCAAAATTATAATGTTTGCGAGCCTGATGTGAAATTATACGTGAAGACGAAAAAACATTTGAACATGATATTCTGGCCGTAAGCAATAGTGGCCACGCCTAGCTACATCACCAACACACCTGAAAGTTAACGTGACTGAGGGATACACACGTACATGTATATAAATAACATTATTAACGAGGAAATTTGAACAGTCTGCGCTGAAAATTTCTGCTTACATATGGCAGGAAAGTGAAGGCAGATGAGGCCTCCCCCTCCCCCAACACACACACACACACACACACACACACACACACACACACACACACACACACACACACACACACACACACACCTGGTGACTCAAATAACTGAGGGTACCTAACAACCTCCCCCCCCCCCACCACTCAGGACAAGGGAAGGTCGCTCTAATCCCAGGTGATGATGATGATGTTTTAGTTCCAGCTACTGGGAGCCAAAAGCTTGCAAGTAGCACGGGCTATGGTGAGCCCGTAGTGGACTTACCTAGCTCAGGAGCGGGGCAAGTAGCACGGGCTATGGTGAGCCGTAGTGGACTTACCTAGCTCAGGAGCGGGGCAAGTAGCACGGGCTATGGTGAGCCCGTAGTGGACTTACCTGGCACAGGAACGGGGTTCTAACTCCGTCCCCGAGATCACAATTCAACTGAGCAGATTTGTATAAATATCTGAATTAATTCGTATCATTAATATTCATGTAACAACCGGATACGTGAACACGTCGGCTCTTTAGTCCTAAAACTAGCAATTATATCTTCTCATTCAGAACATGATATATACTTCAATTGTTACTTTAATGAAATGACGAATACAGCGATACAATTTTACAGATACAAGGGAGAATACAACACTTTACAGTATAGTAATGTACTAGGAGAGGTACCCGGCGGTGCCCGGGGTAGTTTGCCTCTTCCACCCCCCTCTCAACCCTCTCCCATTCAACCCTTCTCCTTTTCCTCTCTATCTCATTCTTCACTTCATCTGTCCTTTGATACCCATTTCCCCATTCACTTTGTCCAGCCCTAATAGTCCTTCCCCATTTTCTCCTATTTCCTCTTCTCTTTCCCTAGTCTCTTCCCCCTCCCTCTCTTTCCACCATTTCTCCCACTTCCCCCTTGACCCTTCCTTCTCTTCCCTTCCTCTCAGAATATGTAATAATGACTAAACACTCTATGGAAATCACACCATATATTTCACGCTAGACTCCATGACAATCGCATGGGGGTGTTTATAATTCCTGATATTTCATAAAAGCATTTAACCTAGGCCAACTCCGACCAGCCTATGTCCATCCCGTACCTCAGACCTATCCCTCTACAAGTTTGAGTGAGGCTAGCACCAAACATCTGACCTCCACCTTTCGATAAACAGACGAGCGGACATTCTCTTTCTTATAGTATAAACATCATTGTTTTGAGGTCTCAATAACAAGTGTTTTGAGATCTATTGTTTCACAAATTTTGTATTGTCTCCAGTTTTCTATAATTTGTATATACATTTTTTTGTACCTACAAAATGCAACAAAATTTCCACTGTCTAACAATATGGTGGTTGTTCTACTTGAAATACATTAGGGAATGCTAATCATTAGAGGAACAAAATCAATTTTGTTCATTAGGGAATGCAATATTGAGGAAGAGAGATCTGCTTAGTCTCAATGCGACCACACCTTGAGAGCCAGGGTTCGATACCCAGAAATCTGACCAGTGCCACAGTGTTGTTATAACAAAGTCGTAAGGCACAATCGGCTTGTGCCGGAAAGGTCCCAGGTTCGATTCCTGTGCAGGACGAGACATTTGGGGCAATGATCTTTAAACCTGACGTCTCTGTTCACCTAGCAGTAAACAGGTACTCTTTGAGTGAGGCAACGGTTGTGGGCAGACAGATGGTTGTTGTGGAAACCTTCAATTGTTAGCCAATATGGGTCCTAATCACCCAATTAGACTTCTCCTAATCATCCAATTAGACTTGATCTTTCCTACACTAGCAAACATCGCACCAGTTCCCTGCTGGCAACTATGACCTCCATACACCTGTCAATCATACTCCAGGTATAGTGAGAAGGCGCACCTGTCAATCATACCCCAGGTATAGTGAGAAGGCGCACCTGTCAATCATACTCCAGGTATAGTGAGAAGGCGCACCTGTCAATCATACTCCAGGTATAGTGAGAAGGCGCACCTGTCAATCATACTCCAGGTATAGTGAGAAGGCGCACCTGTCAATCATACTCCAGGTATAGTGAGAAGGCGCACCTGTCAATCATACTCCAGGTATAGTGAGAAGGCGCACCTGTCAATCATACTCCAGGTATAGTGAGAAGGCGCACCTGTCAATCATACTCCAGGTATAGTGAGAAGGCGCACCTGTCAATCATACTCCAGGTATAGTGAGAAGGCGCACCTGTCAATCATACTCCAGGTATAGTGAGAAGGCGCACCTGTCAATCATACTCCAGGTATAGTGAGAAGGCGCACCTGTCAATCATACTCCAGGTACAGTGTGAGGGCACACCTGTCAATCATACTCCAGGTACAGTGTGAGGGCGCACCTGTCAATCATACTCCAGGTACAGTGTGAGGGCGCACCTGTCAATCATACTCCAGGTACAGTGTGAGGGCGCACCTATCAATCATATTTGTGTCTGTATATGTTTGGTGGCGGGAGCTAATGAGAGTCGATCGTGTGATCTTGTTGGTAAAACATTACCAACAAATATATATTTTTATGAATGTGAGAGAGAGAGAGAGAGAGAGAGAGAGAGAGAGAGAGAGAGAGAGAGAGAGAGAGAGAGAGAGAGAGAGAGAGAGAGAGAGAGAGAGAGAGCAAATCCTAATGTATTAAAACAATTAAAACACACTTGGCGAATACTAATTGACACGAGCTGGACCAATCACCAGTAACCTAACACACACACACTAGACATCGTTCACAACTCTGTTACAGATCACAGTTAACATTAACGGTTTAATTGGGGATGTATGTAATAGCTGACAACTGGCTTCTGGCAACACAGCTTGCCGCTCCCTCGTTATATATATATATATATATATATATATATATATATATATATATATATATATATATATATATATATATATATATATATATATATATATATATATATATATATATATATATATATATATATATATATATATATATATATACAGCTCTCGTGATTTTAATTGGGGACAGATATATCATCAACTCCCTTCAACATGATGGGGTCACCCATCAATCTTGTGGGATTTGACTTCCTCCATAAATAATTGTTAACATTACAAGAACTACTAAACCCAAAAGAAAGACTACAGCAAACTTAGCCGTCTACTGTGATAGTAGTTACTGCAGGCTCACTGTTCCTTACCTGACTACAGTCGCAGGGAGAGTCAACAAGGCTGGTGCTGCTTCATTTACCTGTTGAATGATAAATCTCATTACCTAATGGTCAAATGAAAGATATGTATAATCCTGCATGCAATGGTGAAGGTTATAAATTGTTGTAGTTTAATCTTTTAATTCTGGTATCTAGTCACAGATGAATTATATTTCAAACAATGACAATATTGGTTATTTATTTCTGTATTGTTGTGAATGCAAAGTTAAAATCATTTGATCTTTACAAAATTGCTATAACTTTCAAATATTAACCTAATTGGTTAGATTTCATTAAGTAGCAAGTATCTTTCACTTATTGAGTTGGGCTTAAGAGCCGATGAATGGATTTCTGAAACAGACAGTGACACACATTTCCATTAGGATCCCTGACAAAACTGACGTTTCGCCAACTGTCCCGTAATTTGTTGTAGGATTCCGGGTGCCTAAAATCTTTGGTTATATGTAGAGTGTTGATAAGACTTTGTTTAGTCATCTCAGTGGACCAGGCACTATTTTGATTTGGTTAACTGATAAAAGTGGTGTTGGTGCTACGCTTTCTGGCTCCTTAGGAAGCCTGATAGACGACCGGGCCGCGGGGACGCTAAGCCCCGGAAGCACCTCAAGGTAACCTCCTTCAGCATGGCGGCGGTTTACGTTTTGCCCCGAGAGATGAGTTTATTGGGCAGCGTCACTCATTCTGTGAGTGGACACACCGCCATAGTGACAGTATTGGGCAGCGCCACTCATCCTGTGAGTGGACACACCGCCATAGTGACAGTATTGGGCAGCGCCACTCATCCTGTGAGTGAACACA
>WNGS01092210.1:23441225-23463917 GCA_020271785.1 Procambarus virginalis
GCAACACCTCCTTAGTGACCGTCAGTTATTGGGCAGGTAGCACTCATCCTTTGAGTGGAACACCGCCAAGTGACAGTATGGGCAGCGCCACCATCCTAGTGAGTGGACACACATGCCTATGGACAGTATTGGGCAGCGCCCACTCATCTGTGAGTGAACCCACCTGCCATAGTGCAGTATTGGGCAGCGCCACTCATTCCTGTGAGTGAACACACCGCCATAGTGACAGTATTGGGCCAGCGCCCACTATCTGTGAGTGGGACACACCGCCTATCGTGACAGTATTGGGCAGCGCAAGCTAATCCTTGAGGGACACTACCGACCATAGTGACAGTATTGGGCAGCGCCACTACTCGTGAGTGGACACAGACCATTAGTGACAGTATGGGCAGCGCCACTCATCCTGTGAGTGGACACACGCCCATAGTGACAGTATTGGGCAGCCCACTCACTCCTGGTGAGTGGACAAACCGCCATAGAGACAGTATGGGGCAGCGCCACTCATCCGTGAAGTGGACAACCGCCATAGTGACAGATGGGCAGCGCCCGTACATCCTGCTGAGTGGACACTACCGCCATAGTGACAGTAGTGGGCAGCGCCATCATCCTTGAGTGGACTACCGCATAGTGACAGATTGGGCAGCGCATCATAATTGTGAGTGGAAACACCGCCATAGTGACAGTTATTGGGACAGCGCCACTCATCCTGTGAGTGGACACCGCAATAAGTGACAGTATTGGGCAGCGTCACTCATCCTGTGAGGGACAACGACCAGTTACAGTATGGAGCGCACCACTGTATGGCATAGATGGCAGATTGAGCGCCACTCTGAGTACCAACCATGTGAAGTTGGGCACATCTGGATACCGCCATAGTGACAGTATTGGGCAGCGCCACTCATCCTGTGAGGTGGACACACACGCCATAGTGGACAATTGGGCAGCGCATATCGTTACCGCCAGGCATACTGGGCAGCCATCATCCGAGTCCACGCCTTACAGTTGGACGCCATACCTGTGACGACACCGCCATAGCCAGCTGTACATCACTCCCATAGGAAAGAAAACGATGGGTTGTTCATACCTGTCACTTGTACCAGACCCACAGTTAGGACTTGCTTAACTATCTCAATGTGAATGGAGTCGGTGTGATCTCAGTAGCATTATTCAATCTACGGCTCTGTCATCAATCCACCTTATGGTTTTATTCTCCCCACAAAACTGTCCAACCTGTTTTTAAAGATCGATTGGCATTAGTACCATAATCAAAAACGTAATGATTTAATTAACATATGCTGGTAAGGACCATTACAGACACCTCCCTGAGGAGGTACATTTGAAAAATAAAGTATCCACTTGTATCCATAAAGTATCCACTTGTATCCATAAAGTATCCACTTGTATCCATAAAGTATCCACTTGTATCCATAAAGTATCCACTTGTATCCATAAAGTATCCACTTGTATCCATAAAGTATCCACTTGTATCCATAAAGTATCCACTTGTATCCATAAAGTATCCACTTGTATCCATAAAGTATCCACTTGTATCCATAAAGTATCCACTTGTATCCATAAAGTATCCACTTGTATCCATAAAGTATCCACTTGTATCCATAAAGTATCCACTTGTATCCATAAAGTATCCACTTGTATCCATAAAGTATCCACTTGTATCCATAAAGTATCCACTTGTATCCATAAAGTATCCACATGTATCCATAAAGTATCCACTTGTATCCACTTGTATCCATAAAGTATCCACATACAAAAACCTTCAGGCAAGATTTTATTTGTAAAAATCTTAGAGATTTAGTCTATTAAATTCGAGCAATAACAATGATTCGGATTTAAAAATTCATTATGCTTTTGACCTGTATAATCTGACGTGTATAATCAATGTCACTAGGGGGTGACCAAGTACAAATACACAAGCATTATACAGGATATCTATAAGACAAATATCATTCACTGCGAAAAATGACGGGGAGATATAGGGGAGCCCTTCGACAAGCCGCCTGCTTCTTGTCCCCCGTCGAGGCCACTATACAGTGTACCACTTCCACCACCATCTGTGGAGAACATAACTGAAGAACACCACATGTTCTCCACGACAGTATCTCTGAACTTCGAAGAACATTTCCCCTGAGTTACAAGGGTAAAATAGGCCTATATCTTCTCCCATAACATTTCTATATTCATCATCAACCTGTTCTCTTACATAGAACGTCGCTTTTCGGTCGTATGCGTTACATAAGGCCAAAAAATTTTGTCGTACTAGAAAGTGGAAGCGGCGGGCAAAAGTGACGTACTGTCCCGTTTTCTGTTTTGGGTCCTCTGGTTAGGTTAGGAGAGACCACTGTAAATTGTCCGTTTTAATTCCTCACTTAATCCCGCTACGATAACCACGGCTTGGCCTAGAGTCCCGTCAGCTGGGGCGCAACCCACACGTGTGGGGACAGGAAGCCTTTGTAAGGCCATATAGGCTCGGCCAGGTCTAAAACGAAAAGGAAAATATGAAATAAATAGATAATGATCCTCAATCACCTCAATAGTCATCTGAAGTACTCGCAATAAATGGGCCATCAGAAGCACTCGCTTAGCTGGGCCATCAGAAGCACTCGCTTAGCTGGGCCATCAGAAGCACTCGCTTAGCTGGGCCATCAGAAGCACTCGCTTAGCTGGGCCATCAGAAGCACTTTCAATAGCTGGACCCTGAGAGGCACTCTCAATAGCTGGGCCCTCAGAGGCACTCTCAATAGCTGGGCCCTCAGAGGCACTCTCAATAGCTGGGCCCTCAGAAGCACTCGCTTAGCTGGGCCATCAGAAGCACTTTCAATAGCTGGACCCTGAGAGGCACTCTCAATAGCTGGGCCCTCAGAGGCACTCTCAATAGCTGGGCCCTCAGAGGCACTCTCAATAGCTGGGCCCTCAGAGGCACTCTCAATAGCTGGGCCCTCAGAGGCACTCTCAATAGCTGGGCCCTCAGAGGCACTCTCAATAGCTGGGCCCTCAGAAGCACTCTCAATAGCTGGGCCCTCAGAAGCACTCTCAATAGCTGGGCTCTCAGAAGCACTCGCAATAGCTGGGCCCTCAGAGGCACTCTCAATAGCTGGGCCCTCAGAGGCACTCTCAATAGCTGGGCCCTCAGAGGCACTCTCAATAGCTGTGCCCTCAGAGGCACTCTCAATAGCTGGGCCCTCAGAGGCACTCTCAATAGCTGGGCCCTCAGAGGCACTCTCAATAGCTGGGCCCTCAGAGGCACTCTCAATAGCTGGGCCCTCAGAGGCACTCTCAATAGCTGGGCCATCAGAAGCACTCTCAATAGCTGGGCCCTCAGAGGCACTCTCAATAGCTGGGCCCTCAGAGGCACTCTCAATAGCTGGGCCCTCAGAAGCACTCTCAATAGCTGGGCCCTCAGAGGCACTCTCAATAGCTGGGCCATCAGAACCCCTGGCAATAGCTGGGCCATCAAAACCCCTGGCAATAGCTGGGCCATCAGAACCCCTGGCAATAGCTGGGCCATCAGAACCCCTGGCAATAGCTGGGCTATCAGAAGCGACATCAGAAGACGTCTTGACTCTTAAGTCATATCTTCTGTCATTGCTGACCTCTTGACCAAGGCTCCGTCAGCCCCTTGGAACCTGTCTTCATACCTGTCTCTATTTCCTGTTTAATTTCCGAGAGACGTTGCTCGTGTCGCGCCAAACTCACTCCACTTGACATCCCCATCATCCCTGCCACTTGGACTGGTCGGTACGAGGACCACCTCGCCTCTTGCAAGTCGGCGTTCGATTCCCATAGGTCCAAGTGGTATGGTCATCATTCCTTCCGTATTTTGATATACCAGCACCTATCCTGCCCTCGTATGCCTTCGACATGATATGTTGTTATCCTGAATTTGGGCTCTCTCTTCATATATCCTCTTCATATATAGACACACATACACGACAGCTGCACCGCGATTGGTCAAGAAATCTAGAGCCTCTGTGATTGGTCAGAGAGGCCTCATAATCATCAGACAGGAACTCTGATTGGTAAGACAGGTCTCAGCAGACACACCCACCGTGGGAGACCCAAGACCAGCAGACACACTCACCGTGGGAGACCCGAGACCAGCAGACACACCCACCGTGGGAGACCCAAGACCAGCAGACACACCCACCGTGGGAGACCAGACCCCAGCAGACACCCACAACGAAGACCATCACGCCAAGAAGCCCAGGAAGCAGACTTTGGCTCTCCAGACACTGGCCAAGCCACTATACGAAGCAGCAGCACTATACAGTTGGACAGTATACGGCAGGGGTGTATATGGTGTATTTTATACTTTCAATTGTGTAAGAACGACATCTCATGCCCAATTAGTATGCCCTATTTTCCTAGTTCATTCTTCATGCATACCCCTATTTTCCTAGTTTTCTTTCTTACCTATTCCACATAGCCTATCGTTATTTCTTTCCTCAGGTCCTCATATAAGCCCTGGTTTCAGGCCTATTGCAATCTTTTGGATATTGCAATCATTTGCTGGTGTCCCGAGGCTGGTCTGGGGCCGTGTCAACACCACAGACTCACTCTCTCGCCACAGTGGCGCCTGCAGCTCCTCAAAGGAATCCTTAGATTTGCCGCCGATTTTCTCAGACACGACCAAGTACGGTTCATCGGGTTTGATTGCTTTCAATTTCCCTAAATGATTTCGTAGATTTGTTGCACCGTGTTTGTCACTGTTGTCAAGCTACGCCGCCGTGATTGTCATTGCTGTCAAGCTACGCCGTGATTGCCACTGCTGTCAATCTACGCCGTGATTGCCACTGCTGTCAAGCTACGCCGCCGTGATTGTCACTGCTGTCAATCTACGCCGTGATTGCCACTGCTGTAGAGTTACACAACTTTGTTACTGCCGTCAAGTTATTCTGTTCTTGTCAGTGCTGTCAACATGCGTTGCTCTCACCGTGAGAACACATAGCGCGTTACTTTCCGTTACCAGATGGTAACGTCGGCCGAGCGGACAGCACGCTGGACTTGTGATCCTTTCGTCCTGGGTTCGATCCCAGGCGCCGGCGAGAAACAATGGGCAGAGTTTCTTTCAACCTATGCCACTGTTACCTAGCAGTAAAATAGGTCCCTGGGTGTTAGTCAGCTGTCACGGGCTGCTTCCTGGGGGTGGAGGCCTGGTTGAGGACCGGCCGCGGGGACACTAAAAAGCCCCGAAATCATCTCAAGATAACCTCAAGAATCTCAAGATAACGTAGTAGCTGCCAGCGCTCCTGATGGTGGTCCACTACGGGCTCACCATAGCCCGTGCTACTCGGAACTTTTTGTTCCATGTAGCGAATCTTAAACAACAACAACAACAGCTCCTGATGGAGGATGCTCCGTGCTGTATCTATCTTGAGGTTACCTTGAGATGATTTCGGGGCTTAGTGTCCCCGTGGCCCGGTCCTCGACCAGGCCTCCACCCTCAGGAAGCAGCCCGTGACTAGCTGACTAACTCCCAGGTACCTATTTACTGCTAGGTAATAGGGGCATCAGGGCGAAAGAAACTCTGCCCATTGTTTCTCGCCGGCGTCCGGGATCGAACCCAGGACCACAGGATCACGCGTCCAGTGTTCTGTCCGCTCGGCCGACCGGCTGCTGACAACTCAGGGGACAGCTTGCCTCCACTGGAACGTTTGAGAGACACGATAATCTTGAGGTTATCTGGAAATGATTTCGGGGCTTAGCGTTTCCGCGGCCCGGTCCTCGACCAGGCCTCCTTTTTGTTATACATCCCCAGGAAGTAGCCCGCAGCAGCTGTCTAACTCCCAGGTACCTATTTACTGCTAGGTGAACAGGGAATCAGGGCGAAAGAAACTCTGCCCATTTGTTTCCGCCTCCGCGGGGATTGAACCCGGAACCTGTGGACTACGAATGCCGAGCGTTGTCCACTCAGCCGTCAGCCCCCTGATCAATGAACCATTATCACATAGAATCATTAGCTTCACTTTGGTTCATAACACAACGTCACCAGCCCGTTCTCCTAATAAGATTTCCCAACGTCAAGAAAACGGACAATATAAAGTGTCCTTATCCTATCCTACCAGAGGACCCAAAACAAAACGGGACAGTACGTCACTTTCGCCAGCCGCTTCCATTTTCTAGTACGACAATCTGTGGCCTTATGTAACGCATGCGAGCGAAATGCGACGTTCTCTGTAGGAGGTTATCTTAAGATGATTTCGGGGCTTTAGTGTCCCCGCGGCCCGGTCCTCGACTATGAAGAGAAAATGTTGATAATTAGTGTGCTTTGAGATAACATGGGGTAATATTGACCTGTATATATAGGAGCACCTGGGGTGATAATGACTTGTATCTATTATCAGTATATGGGGATGATTAAAGCAACAGATGAGAAACGGTGAACAGGTGCAAAAGGTGCAAGAAGTGCGGGCAAATATAATAACATATGCCAGCTGATAGATGGTTCCAGACTACAGGAAGGTCAGCCATACACCAGAAATAATCATTACAAGAAATACACCATCTTTCTCCTCCAGACTGTCCCAAAAAATTATTACTCCAGAAAGCAGTGCCTCTTGAAACTAATAATTCTTAGTACATTATAATTAAGTCACTTTATGGCTGGGAATAATTTAAAGAACTCTCTCTTCGTACGACTCATTGTAATCACTACTGAACCAAAATAAATGCTACTTAACTATAACTTTCAGCCAATGAACGAGTACATCCGCACGTCACGAGTCCTGGGCACCGACTGACGCTTTACCTCTCTGATCAGTCGAAATCTCACGTCTCTAGGCCCCGGTGTTGCCACTTTCACATTTAACGAAGTATGGTATACTCGCTATCCGGTATAAAACCTGTCAATAGTAACTGTTAATTGGCCACTTACCATCTGACAATTATTATATATATATGACTACGCTTGAAAACTTTCATATACAATATTTTATCTGGCTACCAGAGACATTACTGTAATAGTTATACACTTGGCAGCGTTGCAGCAGCTGCTGTCTTAGACTCTGGTTTAACCATTGTTTCATCTCTCGATATTTTCTATAAAAATAAATTATCATTCCTATGATAAAATAACTGGTTGTACTGGTCGTTTAATACTCTAATAACCCGGTACATGAATGAAAAAAACTGCGACTTACAAAACACAGAACATACATATTAAACCATAGCCTATCTAAATATATTTGCCCATATTCCTATACTCATTTGCATGTGTATGCAAATTAACTAATGAAATTCGAACATGCAATATAAATAAAAACATCTCAACAATTACCATCTTCTCTATTAATATGCTGATCTACCTCCTACCGGTTAATAGGCCTACTATGTATGTTCAACAAAGTGCTACCTAGCATATACTTAAGATAAAAGTTATATTTTTCATTCAATTGCAAGAATATGTAACATAAAGCAACAAGCATCCAAGACATGCAATGGTATGGAAATTAATATTGTCTATGTAAGCTCTCACGACAATGGTAGGTCAATTCCCGATCGTCCAAGTGGTTGGGCACCATTCCTGTTCCCCGTCCCATCGCCAAAATCTTTATCCTGACCCCTTCCAAGTGCTAAATAGTCGCAATGGCTTGGCGCTTTCATCCCTGATAGTTCCCTTCCCTTCACGACAATGGTAGGTCAGTCAACGAGTTGTGATGAGCCTTCCAGCCCATTTATAACGAAAATACGTTACAATGTTAACGAATTGCTCGATTTCGTAAAAAAAAAAGTGTCAAAGTATTAGGCTAGTGGAGCAGGGTGAAAAAAACAGGTTAGTTAAGGGTGACAAGATCTTACAATCTTGACCTTAGATCCAAGATTGTATCTTGGATCTTAGCCTGACGGCCTGACCTATCGGCTGAGTGGACAGAGCAATATTCTTAAGGTCCTGAACGACGTTACCGGCATCACACCCACTGACATTAATCAGGAAGGTGATGATATCGTGCTCTTCTTTTCATGTGAGGAAGAGATAGAAAAACTCTTGACCAACGATGCCATACTTCGCAAGGAGCACCACCTACATCCTCACTACCCACGTCAGTTCCTGGCCGGAAGAACTGTTTTTACCAGCAGGACCAGCCAGTGGATCGCTGACCGACCGCAACATAATATTACGGACAATATCGAGGACGAAAATCTGAACTTGAGTGTATTCAACCTAGAGTTCTGTAACAATGACAAATCATCAATGAAGATTACTTTCACCACCATAGCTGTGGTCACCCAGGCTGCCACACAAGGTTTCTACTGCTTCGGCTTACAAATACAACCCCACCAAGTAAAAAAACGAAAGATACCATGAGATCCAACAGTGCTTCAAGTGTTACGAACTCTGCCACCCACACCAACAAGTGTCAGCGCCCCGTCCAGAAGTGAAGCCTGTGTGCACTGGACCATCACTACTCCATATGCAAGGCAACAGCCCATCGCTGCTTGATCTGTGATGGCAATCACCCCGCAATTTCCTACCGCTGTCCCCGCAGACAGGAAAACATCAAGGCTCAGGTTGAAGCCAAAAGAAACAATCCTTTTATCATCACGACCAGAGCCCCAGGCGCTCAACCCACCACCTCACCTCCCACCAACCGACCAGAAGACTTTCCAGTCTTACCAAAGAGTGGCTCCTCCCACCAGGCGACCCAGCCTTCACAATAGGGATCCAAGGCCACACAGGGTTCTTCGCAGCCCCCTGCATCACGTGCAGGCATTATCCCTGGTCTTATTAGACTAGCGGAGAGGCTTGCAGGTCCAGACAACCACCATTTTGTCAATGAACTGAACGCATTATACATAGCCAACGGTCTGGACCCCATCATCGCCCTGGACGCAAGTCTCACTGCCTCAACTACCACTCTGGAGACTACCACCAGGACGACCACGAGGTCGATTTTAACACAGACTTCAGACCACCCAGACCCGGGCGGTAAGTAGTAGGGTAAATTGAGACTACGACCGTGCGCAGCACCTGGGCAGGTGAGCCAATTAGGGCCCTGCAGAGGTGTTGCACACGTCCGTAGTCTCGTGGGGTTCGGGGGGGATCCCCGGGAGCATGCGTGTGTCGTCTGGGGTGTTTGTGGGTGTTGGTGTGTGGCTGAGCGCGCCAGGTCGTTGTCTCGTGGGGAGGTTGTGAGTCGCTGAGGGGTAAGTGTAAGTATAGGAACAGGTGAGCATGAGTAGTAGAGTATAGATGAATGTGTTAAGAGTATGTAACGTAGAGTTAAGCATGTGGATTATAAAGCTAAATGCATTGTTGCAAATTCCCAAACTAGACTGCAAGCTCTACTTGATTCATTCGCTGCTAAAAGCATTGAATGTGGTCTTGTTATCTCTATAACTAAATCCAGAGTTCTCCATCCCCGAGAGAATACTCGTGTCCCTATAACTTTCAAGGTCAACAACCAGAACATTGAAACGTGTAGGCAGCACAAATACCTTGGAGTTGGTATTAACAGTGACATTGTAAATGATCTACTCTGTAGGTTAAAAGAAAGACTAAAACCATTGAAAACACTTACTGGTAGGAATATTGGTATCAATATTAAATATGCTAGACTATTCTATATGATGTTTGTTAGATCTCTCGTTGATTATAATGCTCTGCACCTAATTAATTTCCCCTCCTCTGTGTTGGAGAAACTTGAAGTAGTACAGAATGAGGCCATGAGGATAATTCTTGGTGCCCCAAGATGCACAAGAATCATCAACATGCGGGAAGAACTGAAGCTTCCAACCATACAAGAGAGATAATGCAAGTCAACACCACCTTTTGCCTTAAAGTCATGAGAGACCCTACATCTCCTGCATTGCTCAGAGACAAATTATTTAGTGCTGTTAACACCCTATTGACCGGTGCCGATATACCAACTCACTCCTTTTATGATAAATGGCTGAGGAACAATGCTTACAATCTCCTCATACTTAACATCCCTTTTAAGTGCAATCTACCTATCTCTGATATTCCTCTTTATCTGTACCCCACCATTCAAGTATCATACACACCTGTCACCAAGAAAGATAATGAGAATCTTGCTCTTCTCAAAGCTGTCACTCTTGAAACAATTGCCTCCTCCATCGAGGGTTTAAGATCTCACGAGCACTGTGTCTACACCGACGGCTCAGTCCAATCCTCTACTGGACGGACTGCAGCAGCATGTAGGTTTTATAGAAATAATATTTGCACAAAGACTGTCAGTGTCAGGTTAAACAACTGGCTGACCTCCACACAAGCAGAACTAGCAGCATTACACTTAGCTACCAGTACATTAAAAAACATTGGAGGAGGAATAATATTCTGTGATTCAAAGTCTGCTCTTCAAGCAATCGAAAACTTCTCTTGGAAGATCGATAGCAAGAACCTCATACTCCCAATTATAAATGACCTAATTGATGCACAGAGTAAAGGGTCTCGAATTTCCTTTGTATGGATACCTTCACACATAAATATAACCCATCATAATGAAACAGACATTGCAGCCAAATTAGCGTGTAACAAGTTTGAAGTTGACTTAGATCTAGGTATCCCCATCTCTGCTGTCAAAACTGTATTGATCCAAACATTCAGATCTGATAGGAAAGAACTTACTGACTCCCAACGACCTGAAAGTACTAGTATAAAAAGCTATGATTTGTTCAGATCTGAAACCTACATCTATGGGCAGCACAAAACGTCCACTAGACTGTGCGACACAGTGGTTGCAAGGATCAGGTTGGGTTACCGTTACCTGTGGCAGGTGGCTGCAGGTGACGGATCTCCCAATCCTGAGCACTCCAGTTGCAAACTCTGTGAGCAGGAACTACGGCACGATCTCCCGCACTACATCACTGAATGCCCAGTTATTAGACCTTTCAGACCAGTTGGCATGAGGTACCTGGAGCTTTGCAATTACTTTATTCACTCTCGTATTCTTGAAGATATCCTCACAGTGTACCCAAAATTTGCCAGTGCAGGCTACTAAACATATGGCCCTGTATGACTAACCATCCTGCGAGATGGGGACCTTTATTACCACTGCTACCTTATTCAATCTTGTGTTGATGATATCCTCAAAATGCATCCGGAATCTGCCAGTGCAGACTGCTTATCACATGCCTCTGTATGACTAACCATCCTGTGTGATGGGGATTTTCTAGCATCAACTAGTTAGCTTTTTTGACACACTGTACTCCACTTCATATAGTCTAGGGTAGCTGCACTAATGCAGATGTACCTAAGGAATAATAAAAAAAAAAAAAAGATNAATCAACACCAGCTAACACATAATTACATTCTACCCACTTGAAGACCCCGAGCCCAATGCAGAGACAGCTTCCATGGGCCTACCTTAGGACATGAATTTAATACCCAATTAATACCCATGAAACATTATACATGATACATTTAAGACCCATTAATACCTGTGTTATGCCATTCATCAAACTTGTTCTCCATCTCACCCAAAGAGAATATAATCCGATGTTAAACACGGTAAAATAAGACTGTATGGCAGTGCAGTCGTTACGGCATAAGACGATACGGGCTCACCATAGCCGTGCTACATGGACATTTCGTTGTGAGTAGCTAAATCTAAAAACAACACACCTTAACATTGTCTTTCAAAATGTAGGAGTACCTTGCGAAATGCATCCCTAGGCATCGACCTAGGTGTGTGAAAATGAACTTTGGAGAGTTAATTTTTCAGTTTCCCTCAACAGTCTAGAAAAAACACAAGCAATATTGAGTAGATTCGTGTTAGAATCATTTTTCTTTACCCTTTCGGTCACATTCAAGAACATCTGTTTGCAAGAGAGACTGCTACCAAAATATACTAATTACACAACGTTACACACACACACACACACACACACACACACACACACACACACACACACACACACACACACCATATATATATATATATATATATATATATATATATATATATGTCGTACCTAGTAGCCAGAACGCACTTCTCAGCCTACTATGCAAGGCCAAATTTGCCTAATAAGCCAAGTTTTCATGAATTAATTTATTTTCACTAATTTTTTTCTTATGAAATGATAAAGCTACCCATTTCATTATGTATGAGGTCAATTTTTTTTATTGGAGTTAAAATTAACGTAGATATATGACCGAACCTAACCAACCCTGCCTAACCTAACCTAACCTATCTTTATAGGTTAAGTTAGGTTAGGTACCCGAAAAAGTAAGGTTAGGTTAGGTTAGGTAGGTTAGGTAGTCGAAAAATAATTAATTCATGAAAACTTGGCTTATTAGGCAAATTTGGCCTTGCATAGTAGGCTGAGAAGTGCGTTCTGGCTACTAGGTACGACATATATATATATATATATATATATATATATATATATATATATATATATATATATAGAGAGAGAGAGAGAGAGAGAGAGAGAGAGAGAGAGAGAGAAAGAGGGGAACCCGGCGGTGCCGGGTCTGTGCATCTCTTTCATCTCCCCCCTCCTCAACCCTCTGCTTTCCCCTCTCCACTCTTCCCTCTTCCCCATTTCACCCCCTTCTTCCCTTCTTTTCTGCCCGTCCCGCCTTTCATTTCCTCGCCTCTTTCTCCCACAATTCTTACCCCTCCCTATTTCCCTCCTCATCCATCTCTCTTCCGCCCTCCACCTGTCTCAGAAAATGGATAATTATGAAGCACTGAAACTGCTGAATAAATCTATGGCAAACAACACAGGTTTCAGACTTCATGAAAATATCATTGGAGACGGGGGGGGGGGTTACAAATGCCGATTTTTTTTTAAAGCATTTCACTTGGGCCGACGCCGAATGGCCTATGACACTCCCCCACCCCACATGACTCATCTTGCAGCGATGGGTGAGGCTAACCGCAAGCGTCGGGCCTTCTTGCTCAAGACACACATTCTACTCTATATATATAAACTTTTCCTAACAAATATATGTTATCAATGAAGTGAATTCTAAGCTCTGCTAAAGCATTACCAACAAACAAGCTAAGAATATCGCCCGTGTACCGATGAGAGGTGTGAGAGGCAGGGGCCAGATTCACGAAGCAGTTACGCAAGTACTTACGAACGTGTATATCTTTCCTCAATCTTTGACGGCTTTGGTTACGTTTATTAAACAGTTTACAAGCATAAAAACTTGCCAATCAACTGTTGTTACTGCAATAAACAGCCTCCTGGTGCTTCGGAGCTCATTAACTGTTTAGTAATTGTAAACAAAGCCGCCAAAGATGGAGAAAAAATGTGCAGGTTCGTAAGTGCTTGCGTAACTGCTTCGTGAATCTGGCCCTAGAGCGTTAGGCTAACGCTCTAGGGCCAGATTCACGTTTACTGGCTAACGGGCTGCCAGTAAATCGATGCGTTATTGACGAGTCAGCCATTGTTATTGTTGTTTTAGATTTAGCTACTCAGAACGAAGTGTCCATGTAGCACGGGCTATGGTGATCCCGTACTCGAGTCAGGCGCTCGTAGGCTCATCTTAACGGTCTGACAGCCTCTCCAACTCTCCTCTGATGACTCCACAAAGCAGAAGTGATTCTCACGATACCGTAACATAACATTTCTGCTAGAGTTTTCAACAATGCAATTGGCAGTTTCTCAATGTGTATTTCTCCTCACTTCAAGCTGCTGGGCTGAGCTTACTCAACAGGAGGTTGTACTTGTTGTTTAAGATTCGCTACCTGGAACAAAAAGTTCCAAGTAGCACGGACTATGGTGAGCCCGTAGCATCAGGAAGTATCGTGTCCCGTTGAACAGTACCGCTGCACAACTTGCAAAGGAACGGTGTTTCCTCTCAATCACAGTAAGACAGTTGTAACTCTCCCATGATGCATCACACACTGGCAACATCACAGTTTTGACTTTCTTATTTTCCTCTTAAAGTGTCGTAATAAAAGGGTCGTATCAGTACTTAAGTGTTGAGTAGCGGTGCTCATCTAGTTGTGCTTGCGGGGGGTTGGGCTCTGGCTCTTTGGTCCCGCCTCTCAACTGTTAATCAACCGGTGTACAGATTCCCAAGTCTTGCCACACACGGCGGTATTCTTTAGAATCATCTCTCCGCTTCTACACACACACCTAATACAATGTCATACACAATGCAGGCTGCTTATGAGTCCCACAGGTGTGCCGCACAGCCTGGCACCCTAATGCAACGCAGGTGTCGCCTTCGCTAGAAACACCGGTATGTAGCCCCCCATCATGCACAGCTGCTTGGCTTAGCCACTCAACACTACCGTCTCTCAAGACACCAAACAGTAAGATTAATTATTTTGAACATGTGAGCCGATTTCCATAAAAGAAATGCCTGCTCGCCTCTAATTGCTTCTGGCATCTTATCTCGGATATCCCCCCCCCCTTCCCCCCCACTTGACGTGACAATCACGTGACAGTCACGTGACTGTTACGTACCTGTCACGTGTCTGATCGTACCTCATTAGCTAGCATAGTTGCCAGACACCACCAGCAAGACAAATAAGAGGTTTCGGTACAGCCATATGAATAAATGATCATCAAAGGAGAAACTTCTAATTTATATTACGCCATATATAATTGGTCCGGGCGTGGACAGCGAGCCTGTGTGTTAAATTTAAATTTTGCCCCGAGGGGCGAGTTTATTGGGCAGCGCCACTCATTTTGTGAGTGGCGCTGCCCACACGCCGCCACTCAGTGTGTGTGTGTGTGTGTGTGTGTGTGTGTGTGTGTGTGTGTGTGTGTACTCACCTATTTGTACTCACCTATTTGTGCTTGCGGGGGTTGAGCTTTGGCTCTTTGGTCCCGCCTCTCAACTGTCAATCAACTGGTGTACAGATTCCTGAGCCTACTGGGCTCTATCATATCTACATTTAAAACTGTGTATGGAGTCAGCCTCCACCACATCACTGCCTAATGCATTCCATCACATGTGTGTGCATGTGTGTGTGTGTGTGTGTGTGTGTGTGTGTGTGTGTGTGTGTGTGTGTGTGTGTGTGTGTGTGTGTGTGTGTGTGCGTGCGCGCGCGCGCATGTATATATATAGCCGAGGGAGGTGTAGGGGCCACCTTGAGGGAGACACAGGAAACTATTGTGTCTAGCCACATAACTAGGCACATTATTCTTAGCATAATAGACACAGGAGCCTAGATCATCACTACAGGTTGGCATCAACCTGTAACGACGTGTACAGTGTTACAGGCTGGCTCTATTACAGGCTCTGAAACCTCTGGGTGTCTAGGGTAAATGTGTGCACACACACACACTCCAAAAGGAGGTTGGGTGAGGAACTCAACATACAAACTAGAGACTCAAGAGCGGCCAGTTTCCTGTTCCAGCGCCTCAGTGTCGTGATCCAAAGAGGAAATGCGTGCACTATCTTGGGTGCACACACCCCATCTCTGTAAAGCTGGGTGAGCTCTGTGAACAAATTTTAGTATGCGCGTGTTTTCTGTAAACTTTAACATGCACATTCAAGCCCGTCCTCGCATACAAAGATCCAAGCTCGTTAATCCAGCCGCCAAACCCCCTGTTTATGAATGAAAAGCGGTTCACACACGACTCTCAACTGATGACGTTCGAACACTTCCGGAACAAGTGCTTCACTGACGACTTGTGTTCGAGCCACAACGCTGTAAATGCTTCACCCACGTACTACAAATACAAATAATCGCCAACAGAACCTAAAACCTAACCTAACCTATGCCTATATATGCATAATATGCTAATATACTATAATATTAATTTACATTTGTGAAAATTCATATTTTGAATGAACAGCATGTAAAAAATTATGAATGCGTCTGTGGGGTCGACCGCTGGATGGAATAGACTTGAGTCGAGGACGGGTTGAACTACTGACCTTCCCTGGGATGCAACCCCCTCCCCCCCACAACAACTGCCTATCTCCTCCGTACCTATTTACTGCTCGGTGAACAGAGGCATTGGGTGAAAGGAAACGTGTCCAACCATTTCTGTTATGCCCGAGAATGGAACCCAGGATCCCCGACTGAGGGAGGGGAGGGAGCTATCAGGGGAAAGCGCCAAGCCATTACGACTATATAGCACTGGGAAGGGGTCAGGATAAGGATTTGGGATGGGACAGGGGGAAGGAATGGTGCCCGACCACTTGGGACGGTCGGGGATTGAACTCCGACCTGCATGAAGCGAGACCGTCCCCTACTGTTAAGTTCAACGGTTAAGAGCACCGTTGAACTCAAGACATACGAGTTTCATCTCATTATAATACCAAAATATTTTCTCATCATAGTTACTCGAAATAAAATTTCTTGAGACTGATCCACTTAGCATATTAAACCTTCCAGAGGCATCTTGGAAGGTTAGGAGATTGGATGATGAATCACTAATTATAGTAAGACGGGGAAAATGAGCTGATAAGATTCTTAACGTTCCGAGGCTGAATATACTTAGAGCAAGCCATCAGAGGGGGGAAGATCAAGGGTTGGTGCTGCGTGCACATCTTCAATATATTTAGGAGGATGACTAAGTCGTTCAAGATCATTAACGAATTGGAAACTGGTGCTCAACGAGGCTCTGAGGGAGAACACTGCTCGCAGACGGTGAATCATATTAACGTTGCTGAAGATATGATGACCAAACCCCACACCAGAAGATGGAGGCAAGATGAAGAGAATAGTAAGTCAAGAGCACTGACGGCAGGCAGGCAGGCAGGCAGGCAGGCAGGCAGGCAGGCAGGCAGGCCAGGCAGGCAGGCAGGGAGGCCAGGCAGGCAGGCAGGAAGGCCAGGCAGGCAGGCAGGCAGGCAGGCAGGCAGGCAGGGAGGCAGGCAGGCAGGCAGGCAGGCAGGCAGGCAGGCAGGCAGGCAGACAGACAGACAGACAGACAGACAGACAGACAGTCAATCCTAATAGCATGATAGTCACAAACACTTTCTGAATGAACAAAATCATCTAAACTGTGATAAAGGTTAGGATGATTTGGCAGATAAACACAGCAGGGGAGAATTTAGTGAAAAGTGGGACAAATCTTGGTGTTCAACTCACGAGAAGAACAAAGTGTATAGTAACCCTTCAATATATGCCAGAGAAAGGGGCCATGGCTGCCCATCTTAGCACCCCCAGAACCCCTGTTTTCCCAGAACCCCAGAGACGACTCTAAGGGGTGATTGAACCCCAAAATCCGAGGGTCAATGTCCCGAACACTCTGCCAATTTAGTGCTCTCCGGTTAACGACAATTCTGTGCCCTTAACCATCAAACAACCTTCGAGGGAAAACAAATGCAAACATAAAACTAACGATGCAACTTGCAGTATAAATTTAATGTGTGAGAGTCAAGAGGTCTGTTTAGGAGAGTGACTCTTGATTGGACTCCAACTGGGCCTGCGAGAGATATGGGCTGAAGCAGGTAGTTAAGGGATTAATGGTAATCCCGCTATCAAGATGAATTATAATGCTAAAAATAAAAATTACAAAGCTATGAAGATGATTTAGAGCCATCAAGATAAATGAAAAAAGCTACAGTAGAAAGCAGAAAGCTGTCAACAGAAATTGGAAATCCTGCAATGAAAATTAGAAATCAATCAATTCAAACTATAAAGCTAACAATATAAATTAGAAAGTTAGTAATATAAATGACAAAACTACAATGTGAACAAGAAAGCTACAAATATAAATAAGAAATCTGCAAATATAAATTAGAAAGCTGCACCATAAATAAAAAAGCTACAAATCTAAACTAGAAAGCTAATAATATAAATTAGAAGCAATCAAAATTAATTAGAAAATAACGTGCGTGCAGTGCCACAACAGTCAGCGAGTGCCATATAGGTACTCCCCTACTTGTGCTGCTTGTGTGGGTGAGCTTTGGCTCTCTGGTCCCGCCTGGTGTGCCAGTTTCAACCCTTTCCCTCATTCGCAGAGCATCACCTTCCTCCTTAGATCTTAAGTTACAGTTGACTTTTCCTGAACCTCAAAGGAAAACTCTTCAATTCCATCGTGTGAAACCTTTTCCGTCCTCCAAGAAGATCTGAACCATAAGAACAAAGGTAACTGCAGAAGGCCTATTGGCCCATACGAGGCAGCTCCTATTTATAACCACCCAATCCCACTCATATACATGTCCAACCCGCGCTTGAAACAATCGAGGGATCCCACCTCCACCACGCTACGCGGCAATTGGTTCCACAAATCAACAACCCTGTTACCGAATCAATATATACCCAAGTCTTTCCTAAATCTAAACTTATCCAATTTATACCCATTGTTTCGTGTTCTGTCTTGTGTTGATACTTTTAATACTGTTCCTCGATCGTTCCAGATCTTCTCTAAAGAGATCATTACCTGTACCTTGGAGTGTCTTCAAGGTGTTTACTCCTTTAATGAGGGTGTTTGTGTACTTGTTTGTGTCAACACTTTACCAGCGTTTTCATCTTTTATGTCTGAATTGTTTGTGGTGTGTGACTCGAAATTGCTAGCCATGAAGCTTATATTTGCTGGGAGAGTGAGAGGGAGATTGGCTTTGGGAGGGGAAGGCAGTCCCACACCCACAGTAATTGACAAACAGTACAGAGGGAAAAGTGAGAAAAAAATACAAATATATATATATATATATAATATATATATATATATATATATATATATATATATATATATTATATATATACTAGAGAGTGGCAGACGCGAGACAGAAATGTAGCCTTTTTCCTTCACACAGGTGGGTGCAGCAACAGGTCCAGAGCATTTCCTTTCCCTTTTAGTGTAAATAAAATGGAGTTTCGTGACAGTTTTAGTGAAAAGAATGAAGGAAATGCAGGCGATGAGTCACAATAACGTGGCTAAAGTAAGTTGACCAGACCACACACTAGAAGGTGAAGGGACGACGACGTTTCGGTCCGTCCTGGACCATTCTCAAGTTGATGAAGGAAATGGCTTGACTCCATCATAAACCACAACCCGTATAAAGTGACACAGTGTCCCTCTAGTGTATAGTGCTGCAGGCGACGTCAACAAGATGACCACAGCTGAAAAATCACAACATCGCCAAGGACACTTGGTTTACGGCACAACACTTAACTAATACAACTACGGCAGAAAATAAACCAATACTTTACAATGGGCATCAGTCCTCTTACAAGAAACAACACACAACAAAGTGATCTTGCAGGCGATGAGTCACAATAACGTGGCTAAATTATGTTGACCAGACCACACACTAGAAGGTGATGGGACGACGACGTTTCGGTCCGTCCTGGACCATTCTCAAGTCGATTGTCTTGATAGATGCCATTCCGGACGCAATAAACAGGTGAGCCAAACGTAGATAAGACGGTGAAAGCTGTAAAAGCTGGAAGGAGGAGGTTCCCTGCACCAGGTCACAAGGTACATAATTAAAACTAAAAACAAAACAAAAATAAATGTCATTTCACTCAGCAGTAATTGTGGACTTGATTGTAAAACGATTGTCGAGTCGTGTTCCAGGGGGAAATCTAGAACGGCAAGGCTTACCATGAGCTATGGGAAGGGAAAGCTCTCAGCCAGCTAACGGGGCTCTGAAGTCAACGACTCCTTTACCCACCTCTGTAAACAAACAAAAAAACATTATTTAGCATAAATATTATAACAAACAAGCAACAGTTGCACGCTGTCTCCACCTTAAGATGTAAGTTACAAGGTGTTTCCTAACTCACATAAGCCATGATGTCGACTGATGTTGAATTGACACATTGATGCTCTTCTGAATTTGGTTAGCAGAACACAACCAATATCTGAGGGGGGTGAATCCCCCCTCCATTCCTCTCCCCTCCCCCCCGGCTGTTAAGAGCTCCACAACTCTATAACCCCAGGGTATTATTGTTATAAACAAACTCCTAGCTCCTCGCATTTCAAATTGCTTACAAAAATGTAAATAAAATCGCCCTTATTGAGGGAAGATGTAGAGGTTTCGTAAGAGGTTACGTTGATGCTTAGCGAATTCTGGCCCTCGATGATTAGTAAAGGTTTCAACCCAAGTGACCAGATGTTAACAGATATTAGAACCACAGGATGTTCTCCTTAGTCTAATTATCCATAAAGTATCCACTTGTATCCATAAAGTATCCACTTGTATCCATAAAGTATCCACTTGTATCCATAAAGTATCCACTTGTATCCATAAAGTATCCACTTGTATCCATAAAGTATCCACTTGTATCCATAAAGTATCCACTTGTATCCATAAAGTATCCACTTGTATCCATAAAGTATCCACTTGTATCCATAAAGTATCCACTTGTATCCATAAAGTATCCACTTGTATCCATAAAGTATCCACTTCTATCCATAAAGTATCCACTTCTATCCATAAAGTATCCACTTCTATCCATAAAGTATCCACTTCTATCCATAAAGTATCCACTTCTATCCATAAAGTATCCACTTGTATCCATAAAGTATCCACATACAAAAACCTTCAGGCAAGATTTTATTTGTAAAAATCTTAGAGATTTAGTCTATTAAATTCGAGCAATAACAATGATTCGGATTTAAAAATTCATTATGCTTTTGACCTGTATAATCTGACGTGTATATTCAATGTCACTAGGGGGTGACCAAGTACAAATACACAAGCATTATACAGGATATCTATAAGACAAATATCATTCACTGCGAAAAATGACGGGGAGATATAGGGGAGCCCTTCGACAAGCCGCCTGCTTCTTGTCCCCCGTCGAGGCCACTATACAGTGTACCACTTCCACCACCATCTGTGGAGAACATAACTGAAGAACACCACATGTTCTCCACGACAGTATCTCTGAACTTCGAAGAACATTTCCCTTGAGTTACAAGGGAAAACAGGTCTATATCTTCTCCTATAACATTTCTATATTCATCATCAATCTGTTCTCTTACATAGAACGTCGCTTTTCGATCGTATGCGTTACATAAGGCCAAAAATTTTGTCGTACTAGAAAGTGGAAGCGGCGGGCAAAAGTGACGTACTGTCCCGTTTTCTGTTTTGGGTCCTCTGGTTAGGTTAGGAGAGACCACTGTAAATTGTCCGTTTTAATTCCTCACTTAATCCCGCTACGATAACCACGGCTTGGCCTAGAGTCCCGTCAGCTGGGGCGCAACCCACACGTGTGGGGACAGGAAGCCTTTGTAAGGCCATATAGGCTCGGCCAGGTCTAAAACGAAAAGGAAAATATGAAATAAATAGATAATGATCCTCAATCACCTCAATAGTCATCTGAAGTACTCGCAATAAATGGGCCATCAGAAGCACTCGCTTAGCTGGGCCATCAGAAGCACTCGCTTAGCTGGGCCATCAGAAGCACTTTCAATAGCTGGACCCTGAGAGGCACTCTCAATAGCTGGGCCCTCAGAGGCACTCTCAATAGCTGGGCCCTCAGAGGCACTCTCAATAGCTGGGCCCTCAGAAGCACTCGCTTAGCTGGGCCATCAGAAGCACTTTCAATAGCTGGACCCTGAGAGGCACTCTCAATAGCTGGGCCCTCAGAGGCACTCTCAATAGCTGGGCCCTCAGAGGCACTCTCAATAGCTGGGCCCTCAGAGGCACTCTCAATAGCTGGGCCCTCAGAGGCACTCTCAATAGCTGGGCCCTCAGAGGCACTCTCAATAGCTGGGCCCTCAGAGGCACTCTCAATAGCTGGGCCCTCAGAAGCACTCTCAATAGCTGGGCTCTCAGAAGCACTCGCAATAGCTGGGCCCTCAGAGGCACTCTCAATAGCTGGGCCCTCAGAGGCACTCTCAATAGCTGGGCCCTCAGAGGCACTCTCAATAGCTGTGCCCTCAGAGGCACTCTCAATAGCTGGGCCCTCAGAGGCACTCTCAATAGCTGGGCCCTCAGAGGCACTCTCAATAGCTGGGCCCTCAGAGGCACTCTCAATAGCTGGGCCCTCAGAGGCACTCTCAATAGCTGGGCCATCAGAAGCACTCTCAATAGCTGGGCCCTCAGAGGCACTCTCAATAGCTGGGCCCTCAGAGGCACTCTCAATAGCTGGGCCCTCAGAAGCACTCTCAATAGCTGGGCCCTCAGAGGCACTCTCAATAGCTGGGCCATCAGAACCCCTGGCAATAGCTGGGCCATCAAAACCCCTGGCAATAGCTGGGCCATCAGAACCCCTGGCAATAGCTGGGCCATCAGAACCCCTGGCAATAGCTGGGCTATCAGAAGCGACATCAGAAGACGTCTTGACTCTTAAGTCATATCTTCTGTCATTGCTGACCTCTTGACCAAGGCTCCGTCAGCCCCTTGGAACCTGTCTTCATACCTGTCTCTATTTCCTGTTTAATTTCCGAGAGACGTTGCTCGTGTCGCGCCAAACTCACTCCACTTGACATCCCCATCATCCCTGCCACTTGGACTGGTCGGTACGAGGACCACCTCGCCTCTTGCTTCGGCGTTCGATTCCCATAGGTCCAAGTGGTATGGTCATCATTCCTTCCGTATTTTGATATACCAGCACCTATCCTGCCCTCGTATGCCTTCGACATGATATGTTGTTATCCTGAATTTGGGCTCTCTCTTCATATATCCTCTTCATATATAGACACACATACACGACAGCTGCACCGCGATTGGTCAAGAATTCTAGAGCCTCTGTGATTGGTCAGAGAGGCCTCATAATCATCAGACAGGAACTCTGATTGGTAAGACAGGTCTCTCTGATTTGACCCCTTTAGGATATCAATAAACATCATTAACCCTTAAGATGGTAATTACATTACAGTGCCCATGACGGTCGG
>WNGS01092210.1:23464917-23481837 GCA_020271785.1 Procambarus virginalis
TTTACAACCGAGTAATTCTTGCATGTTGAAAAAAAGTGTTTTGATGCATAGTTAACCGCTGTTAGATTTAATTTCAAACCAAATGGGGAAATATACTTGAAAGCAGAAGGGCACCAGAGGCAGTGAGCTTGATTGGTGGTGTAACCAAGACACGTAGGAGCGAAGGATTTGCAGCCAGGTTATCTTGAGTTATCTTCCACCCCAGGAAGCAGCCCGTGACAGCTGACTAACACCCAGGTACCTATTTTACTGCTAGGTAACAGGGGCATAGGGTGAAAAACAAACTCTGCCCAATGTTTCTCGCCGGCGCTGGGATCGAACCAGGACCACAGGATCACACGTCCAGCGTGCTGTCGCTCGGCGACCGGCTCCCTAACGGAGGGGGGGGGGGGTTAACCAACGTGAATACACAAGAGAACCAACTTCCATATATTGCTGATCATTATCAACTGTCCCCAAAATAATTGGTAAACATCCTTTAGGCACAGTACTGACTTATGCTCAGTCATATTCGTAGGCACAGTACTGACTTATGCTCAGTCATATCCTGTAGGCACAGTTCTGACTTATGCTCAGTCATATCCTGTAGGCACAGTTCTGACTTATGCTCAGTCATATCTGTAGGCACAGTATGACTTATGCTCAGTCATATCCTGTAGGCACAGTTCTGACTTATGCTCAGTCATATCCTGTAGGCACAGTACTGACTTATGCTCAGTCATATTCTGTAGGCACAGTACTGACTTATGCTCAGTCATATTCTGTAGGCACAGTACTGACTTATGCTCAGTCATATCCTGTAGCACAGTACTGACTTATGCTCAGTCATATCCTGTAGGCACAGTACTGACTTATGCTCAGGTAATATCCTGTTGGCACAGTACTGACTTATGCTCAGGTAATATCCTGTAGGCACAGTACTGACTTATGCTCAGTCATATCCTGTAGGCACAGTACTGACTTATGCTCAGTCATATCTGTAGGCACAGTACTGACTAATGCTCAGTCATATTCTGTAGGCACAGTACTGACTTATGCTCAGTAATGTCTGTAGGCACAGTACTGACTTATGCTCAGTCATATCCTGTAGGCACAGTACTGACTTATGCTCAGTCATATCCTGTAGGCACAGTACTGACTTATGCTCAGTCATATTCTGTAGGCACAGTACTGACTTATGCTCAGTCATATTCTGTTGGCACAGTACTGACCAATGCTCAGGGCATCAACAACAGACCGTGGCAGAAAGCTGGGGTTTAATACCTGCTGGAACAGACCAACTAGCCAATTTAACAAGTCACCACTCAAGACCTATCCCAATAGGTCCTGTGAAGGGGTCGGGAATGTTTGTGGCCCCCACCAGGAGTTACAAGCACATGACGGAAGTGCTTGGGGGGAATATAGAAGGCAAATAACCTCCTGAAGTGGCTTCATTAGCAGTTCCTCTTAAGGCAGCAAGGCAACCATTGTGCTTGCCGGTCATTAGCTGCAGTTACCAACAATTGCATGCCAGCTTATCGTGCAATTCAGTGCCCTTCAAGGACTTAAACAGCTCGTTGCTATAGTTATGTCTTGACTCAACAGGAGCAAATAATCAGAACTTTACAAGGTTCTCCAACTATACAATCACTGTAGTTGCTTCCTACGTGACAAGTTGAAGGTTTACAGGTTGCAAAGCAAAGTAGGTTTGTTACGGTTAAAATGAAAACTGAATTTTAAATATAAATTCAATTTACACCTGTCATACATATGCCAAAATAATAATAAAGAAATGTTGATTCAAAGGCGAGATATAGAAATATTCCCCGCTTTGACCCCCTTCAAATACCCACCATAATGCCTTTTTGCCAATAACATTTTTCTTGCACAAATAGGGGAAAAACGTTCTTCTTAGGAGATATATAAACATGAGGCTTCTGCAAAGTTTGAGCAATAAATCATGTTTATTGCACGAGTGGTTGGTGAGCTCTGGCCAGCCTGGTCAATTTGAACACCCTCACCCCCCCTACCCCACCCCACCGCAGACACGTTCCGAACGGTTGCCTGTTCAAAAATGGAGGCAATTGTCCAAACTCTATTTTTTCTTACCTTTGGTATATTGGTCAGGGAATAAGAGCTATTTTTTTTCAATAAAAATTTTGACTCTACCCAAGTCTACATTCCAGTACAGGTTCTGGCCAGCAAAGGTTCTGGATTCCAGTATAGACCATGGGCCAGATTCACGAAGCAGTTACGCAAGTACATTCGAACGTGTACATCTATCCTCAATCTTTGACGGCTTTGTTTACATTTATTAAACAGTTTACAAGCATGAAAACTTCCCAATCAACTGTTGTTATTGTTATAAACAGCCTCCTGGTGCTTCGGAGCTCATTACCTGTTAAATAATTGTAAACAAAGCCGCCAAACACTGAGAAAAGATGTACAGGTTAAGTGCTTGCGTAACTGCTTCGTGAATCTGGCCCCAAGCTCCTGCCCTTGTACATCCTAGTACGTCTCAGACAATACCACAGGCCACTACCTCACCTGTTTCTCAAATTCATGACAAGCTGAAGCCAACCAACTACCTGGAATTCAGCAAAGCTTCCAGCCAGCCTAGTTTCTGGAATTCAGAATAAGTTCCAGTCAAGCTAGCTCCTGGAATTCAGTACAGGTTCCAGCCTTCCTAGTTCCTGGAATTCAGTACAGGCTCCAGCCTGCCCAGCAACGCAGCTCCGGTACAGGCACGAGCCTGTACCCCCCACCCTCGCCCCAACCACTCACTCTGTTTACAAACTGCTCTATCACACGGAACGCAGCTGCTGCCAGTGATGCAGCAGCGCTGTTGTTTGGTGGTGGTGGGGGGGGGGCTCGTGTAGGAGAGGAGGACGGTAGGGGAGCAAGATGAGAGGTAAGGGGAGGGGTTAGAAGGAAAAGGTAGAGGGGAAAGGGGGAGAGTATGGACAGGAAAAAGGGACAAGGAAAGGAGCAGAAGGGGACACTCACAGCTCCCTGACAAGAGAGAGAGCAAGCTTAGCCCACCTGTTCACACACACACACACACACACACACACACACACACACACACACACACACACACACACCGTGTCAGCAAGGCGGACAGTCCGCCTGCTATAGTAGCTCACTATATTTCCCATTTCCACACTTTTCTCTTCACAGCTACCTCTCTATCCTCTTTACTAAAAAAAAGGGGAGGGGGGTCAAGGGGTAGTGGGGTGGGGGAAGAGGGCCAAAGGGAGGGGTCGGGGAGACCAGTGGGGTGAAGGGGGGAGGCGGGGGGGGGGGGGGCAACAGAGATCCAACAGAGGTAAATACTGAAAAAGCCGAAACCTTCACGCAATTAATTCGCCTCGCTGAGCCCAGCACAGTACTGAGTAGTACTTGGCCGCGCTCTCGGTACCTTGCGGCACTGATTGGTACCTTGCGGCACTGATTGGTACCTGCGGCACTGATTGGTACCTTGCGGCACTGATTGGTACCTTGCGGCACTGTTTGGTACCTTGCGGCACTGATTGGTACCCTGCAGCACTGATTGGTACCTTGCGGCACTGATTGGTACCTTGCGGCACTGATTGGTACCTTGCGGCACTGATTGGTACCTTGCGGCACTGATTGGTACCTTGCGGCACTGATTGGTACCTTGCGGCACTGATTGGTACCTTGCGGCACTGATTGGTACCCTGCGGCACTGATTGGTACCTTGCGGCACTGATTGGTACCTTGCGGCACTGTTTGGTACCTTGCGGCACTGATTGGTACCTTGCGGCACTGATTGGTACCTTGCGGCACTGATTGGTACCTTGCGGCACTGATTGGTACCTTGCGGCACTGATTGGTACCCTGCGGCACTGATTGGTACCCTGCGGCACTGTTTGGTACCTTGCGGCACTGATGGTACCTTGCGGCACTGATTGGTACCTTGCGGCACTGATTGGTACCTTGCGGCACTGATTGGTACCTTGCGGCACTGATTGGTACCTTGCGGCACTGATTGGTACCCTGCAGCACTGATTGGTACCTTGCGGCACTGATTGGTACCTTGCGGCACTGATTGGTACCTTGCGGCACTGATTGGTACCTTGCGGCACTGATTGGTACCTTGCGGCACTGATTGGTACCTTGCGGCACTGATTGGTACCCTGCAGCACTGATTGGTACCTTGCGGCACTGATTGGTACCTTGCGGCACTGATTGGTACCTTGCGGCACTGATTGGTACCCTGCAGCACTGATTGGTACCTTGCGGCACTGATTGGTACCCTGCGGCACTGATTGGTACCTTGCAGCACTGATTGGTACCTTGCGGCACTGATTGGTACCCTGCAGCACTGATTGGTACCCTGCAGCACTGATTGGTACCCTGCAGCACTGATTGGTACCTTGCAGCACTGATTGGTACCTTGCGGCACTGATTGGTACCCTGCGGCACTGATTGGTACCTTGCGGCACTGATTGGTACCCTGCGGCACTGATTGGTACCTTGCGGCACTGGTCGGTCCATTGAGGTACTTCTTGGTACCGTGTGGTATTGAGCGGTACCTTGAGTACTACGCGTCAGAAATCGACACTCAACACCAGTTTATACCACCTAGAGTACCACTCGCTCGGCTAAATCACACTGCATCAAGATATATAAAGATTATATGTTCCTTGAAGGAACCCTGTTGTTTGTGCATTGTTAACCGCTTAGAGAGACGTGTTGTCTTGCCTATATACTGAGATCGTTGGGTTGACAGTCCCTAAGTGGTATAACATAGGTATTATATATATCTCAGAATATAGGCAAGACAACAACGTCTCTCTAGGCGATTAACAATGCACAAACAACAGGGCTCTATCAAGGAGCATGTAATATCCACTCACAACCTGATCATCACCAGAGACATCTTGAGAAGCAACACTGAAGGCAGATATAATCAATCAACAATCGACAGATATAACGGCAGCAGGAGACTAGACATCAGCGAGGCGCTTCATATCAAAAAGTCCAGACCAGCAATCAACAACCAGCTAACACATAATTACATTCTACCCACTTGAAGACCCCGAGCCAATGCAGAGACAGCTTCCAATGGCCCTACCTTAGGAACATGAATTTAATACCCAATTAATACCCATGAAACATTTATACATTGATACATTTAAGACCCAATTAATACCTGTGTTATGCCATTCATCAAACTTGTTCTCCATCTCACCCAAAGAGAATATAATCCGATGTTAAACACGGTAAAATAAGACTGTATGGCAGTGCAGTCGTTACGGCATAAGACGATACGGGCTCACCATAGCCCGTGCTACATGGACATTTCGTTGTGAGTAGCTAAATCTAAAAACAACAACACCTTAACATTGTCTTTCAAAATGTAAGGAGTACCTTGCGAAATGCATCCCTAGGCATCAGACCTAGGTGTGTGAAAATGAACTTTGGAGAGTTAATTTTTCAGTTTCCCCTCAACAGTCTAGAAAAAACACAAGCAATATTGAGTAGATTCGTGTTAGAATCATTTTTCTTTACCCTTTCGGTCACATTCAAGAACATCTGTTTGCAAGAGAGACTGCTACCAAAATATACTAATTACACAACGTTACACACACACACACACACACACACACACACACACACACACACACACACACACACACACATATATATATATATATATATATATATATATATATATATATATATGTCGTACCTAGTAGCCAGAACGCACTTCTCAGCCTACTATGCAAGGCCAAATTTGCCTAATAAGCCAAGTTTTCATGAATTAATTTATTTTCACTAATTTTTTTCTTATGAAATGATAAAGCTACCCATTTCATTATGTATGAGGTCATTTTTTTTATTGGAGTTAAAATTAACGTAGATATATGACCGAACCTAACCAACCCTGCCTAACCTAACCTAACCTATCTTTATAGGTTAAGTTAGGTTAGGTACCCGAAAAAGTAAGGTTAGGTTAGGTTAGGTAGGTTAGGTAGTCGAAAAATAATTAATTCATGAAAACTTGGCTTATTAGGCAAATTTGGCCTTGCATAGTAGGCTGAGAAGTGCGTTCTGGCTACTAGGTACGACATATATATATATATATATATATATATATATATATATATATATATATATATATATATAGAGAGAGAGAGAGAGAGAGAGAGAGAGAGAGAGAGAGAAAGAGGGGGAACCCGGCGGTGCCCGGGTCTGTGCATCTCTTTCATCTCCCCCCTCCTCAACCCTCTGCTTTCCCCTCTCCACTCTTCCCTCTTCCCCATTTCACCCCCTTCTTCCCTTCTTTTCTGCCCGTCCCGCCTTTCATTTCCTCGCCTCTTTCTCCCACAATTCTTACCCCTCCCTATTTCCCTCCTCATCCATCTCTCTTCCGCCCTCCACCTGTCTCAGAAAATGGATAATTATGAAGCACTGAAACTGCTGAATAAATCTATGGCAAACAACACAGGTTTCAGACTTCATGAAAATATCATTGGAGACGGGGGGGGGGGTTACAAATGCCGATTTTTTTTTAAAGCATTTCACTTGGGCCGACGCCGAATGGCCTATGACACTCCCCCACCCCACATGACTCATCTTGCAGCGATGGGTGAGGCTAACCGCAAGCGTCGGGCCTTCTTGCTCAAGACACACATTCTACTCTATATATATAAACTTTTCCTAACAAATATATGTTATCAATGAAGTGAATTCTAAGCTCTGCTAAAGCATTACCAACAACCAAGCTAAGAATATCGCCCGTGTACCGATGAGAGGTGTGAGAGGCAGGGGCCAGATTCACGAAGCAGTTACGCAAGTACTTACGAACGTGTATATCTTTCCTCAATCTTTGACGGCTTTGGTTACGTTTATTAAACAGTTTACAAGCATAAAAACTTGCCAATCAACTGTTGTTACTGCAATAAACAGCCTCCTGGTGCTTCGGAGCTCATTAACTGTTTAGTAATTGTAAACAAAGCCGCCAAAGATGGAGAAAAGACGTGCAGGTTCGTAAGTGCTTGCGTAACTGCTTCGTGAATCTGGCCCTAGAGCGTTAGGCTAACGCTCTAGGGCCAGATTCACGTTTACTGGCTAACGGGCTGCCAGTAAATTGATGCGTTATTGACGAGTCAGCCATTGTTATTGTTGTTTTAGATTTAGCTACTCAGAACGAAGTGTCCATGTAGCACGGGCTATGGTGATCCCGTACTCGAGTCAGGCGCTCGTAGGCTCATCTTAACGGTCTGACAGCCTCTCCAACTCTCCTCTGATGACTCCACAAAGCAGAAGTGATTCTCACGATACCGTAACATAACATTTCTGCTAGAGTTTTGAACAATGCAATTGGCAGTTTCTCAATGTGTGCTGAGCTTACTCAACAGGAAGTTGTTGTTGTTTAAGGTTCGCTACCTGGAACAAAAAGTTCCAAGTAGCACGGACTATGGTGAGCCCGTAGCATCAGGAAGTATCGTGTCCCGTTGAACAGTACCGCTGCACAACTTGCAAAGGAACGGTGTTTCCTCTCAATCACAGTAAGACAGTTGTAAGTCTCCCATGATGCATCACACACTGACAACATCACAGTTTTGACTTTCTTATTTTCCTCTTAAAGTGTCGTAATAAAAGGGTCGTATCAGTACTTAAGTGTTGAGTAGCGGTGCTCATCTAGTTGTGCTTGCGGGGGGTTGGGCTCTGGCTCTTTGGTCCCGCCTCTCAACTGTTAATCAACCGGTGTACAGATTCCCAAGTCTTGCCACACACGGCGGTATTCTTTAGAATCATCTCTCCGCTTCTACACACACACCTAATACAATGTCATACACAATGCAGGCTGCTTATGAGTCCCACAGGTGTGCCGCACAGCCTGGCACCCTAATGCAACGCAGGTGTCGCCTTCGCTAGAAACACCGGTATGTAGCCCCCCATCATGCACAGCTGCTTGGCTTAGCCACTCAACACTACCGTCTCTCAAGACACCAAACAGTAAGATTAATTATTTTGAACATGTGAGCCGATTTCCATAAAAGAAATGCCTGCTCGCCTCTAATTGCTTCTGGCATCTTATCTCGGATATCCCCCCCCCCTTCCCCCCCACTTGACGTGACAATCACGTGACAGTCACGTGACTGTTACGTACCTGTCACGTGTCTGATCGTACCTCATTAGCTAGCATAGTTGCCAGACACCACCAGCAAGACAAATAAGAGGTTTCGGTACAGCCATATGAATAAATGATCATCAAAGGAGAAACTTCTAATTTATATTACGCCATATATAATTGGTCCGGGCGTGGACAGCGAGCCTGTGTGTTAAATTTAAATTTTGCCCCGAGGGGCGAGTTTATTGGGCAGCGCCACTCATTTTGTGAGTGGCGCTGCCCACACGCCGCCACTCAGTGTGTGTGTGTGTGTGTGTGTGTGTGTGTGTGTGTGTGTGTGTGTGTGTACTCACCTATTTGTACTCACCTATTTGTGCTTGCGGGGGTTGAGCTTTGGCTCTTTGGTCCCGCCTCTCAACTGTCAATCAACTGGTGTACAGATTCCTGAGCCTACTGGGCTCTATCATATCTACATTTAAAACTGTGTATGGAGTCAGCCTCCACCACATCACTGCCTAATGCATTCCATCACATGTGTGTGCATGTGTGTGTGTGTGTGTGTGTGTGTGTGTGTGTGTGTGTGTGTGTGTGTGTGTGTGTGTGTGTGTGTGTGTGTGTGTGCGTGCGCGCGCGCGCATGTATATATATAGCCGAGGGAGGTGTAGGGGCCACCTTGAGGGAGACACAGGAAACTATTGTGTCTAGCCACATAACTAGGCACATTATTCTTAGCATAATAGACACAGGAGCCTAGATCATCACTACAGGTTGGCATCAACCTGTAACGACGTGTACAGTGTTACAGGCTGGCTCTATTACAGGCTCTGAAACCTCTGGGTGTCTAGGGTAAATGTGTGCACACACACACACTCCAAAAGGAGGTTGGGTGAGGAACTCAACATACAAACTAGAGACTCAAGAGCGGCCAGTTTCCTGTTCCAGCGCCTCAGTGTCGTGATCCAAAGAGGAAATGCGTGCACTATCTTGGGTGCACACACCCCATCTCTGTAAAGCTGGGTGAGCTCTGTGAACAAATTTTAGTATGCGCGTGTTTTCTGTAAACTTTAACATGCACATTCAAGCCCGTCCTCGCATACAAAGATCCAAGCTCGTTAATCCAGCCGCCAAACCCCCTGTTTATGAATGAAAAGCGGTTCACACACGACTCTCAACTGATGACGTTCGAACACTTCCGGAACAAGTGCTTCACTGACGACTTGTGTTCGAGCCACAACGCTGTAAATGCTTCACCCACGTACTACAAATACAAATAATCGCCAACAGAACCTAAAACCTAACCTAACCTATGCCTATATATGCATAATATGCTAATATACTATAATATTAATTTACATTTGTGAAAATTCATATTTTGAATGAACAGCATGTAAAAAATTATGAATGCGTCTGTGGGGTCGACCGCTGGATGGAATAGACTTGAGTCGAGGACGGGTTGAACTACTGACCTTTAATGGGATCCCCAACCCCCCCACAACTGCCTATCTCCTCCGTACCTATTTACTGCTCGGTGAACAGAGGCATTGGGTGAAAGGAAACGTGTCCAACCATTTCTGTCATGCCCGAGAATGGAACCCAGGATCCCCGACTGAGGGAGGGGAGGGAGCTATCAGGGGAAAGCGCCAAGCCATTACGACTATATAGCACTGGGAAGGGGTCAGGATAAGGATTTGGGATGGGACAGGGGGAAGGAATGGTGCCCGACCACTTGGGACGGTCGGGGATTGAACTCCGACCTGCATGAAGCGAGACCGTCCCCTACTGTTAAGTTCAACGGTTAAGAGCACCGTTGAACTCAAGACATACGAGTTTCATCTCATTATAATACCTAAATATTTTCTCATCATAGTTACTCGAAATAAAATTTCTTGAGACTGATCCACTTAGCATATTAAACCTTCCAGAGGCATCTTGGAAGGTTAGGAGATTGGATGATGAATCACTAATTATAGTAAGACGGGGAAAATGAGCTGATAAGATTCTTAACGTTCCGAGGCTGAATATACTTAGAGCAAGCCATCAGAGGGGGGAAGATCAAGGGTTGGTGCTGCGTGCACATCTTCAATATATTTAGGAGGATGACTAAGTCGTTCAAGATCATTAACGAATTGGAAACTGGTGCTCAACGAGGCTCTGAGGGAGAACACTGCTCGCAGACGGTGAATCATATTAACGTTGCTGAAGATAAGATGACCAAACCCCACACCAGAAGATGGAGGCAAGATGAAGAGAATAGTAAGTCGAGAGCCTGGCGGCAGGCAGGCAGGCAGGCAGGGAGGCAGGCAGGGAGGCAGGCAGGGAGGCAGGCAGGCAGGGAGGCAGGCAGGGAGGCAGGCAGGGAGGCAGGCAGGCAGGCCAGGCAGGGAGGCAGGCAGGCAGGCCAGGCTGGGAGGCCAGGCAGGCAGGCCAGGAGGCCAGGCAGGCAGGCAGGCAGGCCAGGCAGGGAGGCCAGGCAGGCAGGCAGGCAGGCCAGGCAGGGAGGCCAGGCAGGCAGGCAGGCAGGCAGGCAGGCAGGGAGGCCAGGCAGGCAGGCCAGGCAGGGAGGCCAGGCAGGGAGGCCAGGCAGGGAGGCCAGGCAGGCAGGCAGGCAGGCAGGCAGGCCAGGCAGGCAGGCAGGCAGGCAGGCAGGCCAGGCAGGGAGGCCAGGCAGGCAGGCAGGCAGGCAGGCAGGCAGGCAGGCAGGCAGGCAGGCAGGCAGGCAGGCAGGGAGGCAGGCAGGCAGGCAGGCAGGGAGGCAGACAGACAGACAGACAGACAGACAGACAGACAGACAGACAGACAGACAGGCAGACAGGCAGACAGGCAGACAGACAGGCAGGCAGACAGACAGGCAGACAGACAGACAGACAGACAGACAGACAGACAGACAGACAGACAGACAGGCAGACAGACAGACAGACAGACAGACAGACAGACAGACAGACAGGCAGACAGACACAGACAGACAGACAGACAGACAGACAGACAGACAGACAGACAGACAGACAGACACAGACAGACAGGCAGACAGACAGACAGACAGACACAGACAGACAGACAGACAGACAGACAGACAGACAGACAGACAGACAGACAGACAGACAGACAGACAGTCAATCCTAATAGCATGATAGTCACAAACACTTTCTGAATGAACAAAATCATCTAAACTGTGATAAAGGTTAGGATGATTTGGCAGATAAACACAGCAGGGGAGAATTTAGTGAAAAGTGGGACAAATCTTGGTGTTCAACTCACGAGAAGAACAAAGTGTATAGTAACCCTTCAATATATGCCAGAGAAAGGGGCCATGGCTGCCCATCTTAGCACCCCCAGAACCCCTGTTTCCCCAGAACCCCAGAGACGACTCTAAGGGGTGATTGATCCCCGAAATCAGAGGGTCAATGTCCCGAACACTCTGTCAATTTAGTGCTCTCCGGTTAACGACAATTCTGTGCCCTTAACCATCAAACAACCTTCGAGGGAAAACAAATGCAAACATAAAACTAACGATGCAACTTGCAGTATAAATTTAATGTGTGAGGAGAGTCAAGAGGTCTGTTTAGGAGAGTGACTCTTGATTGGACTCCAACTGGGCCTGCGAGAGATATGGGCTGAAGCAGGTAGTTAAGGGATTAATGGTAATCCCGCTATCAAGATGAATTATAATGCTAAGATAAAAATTAGAAAGCTATGAAGATGATTTAGAGCCATCAAGATAAATTAAAAAGCTACAGTAGAAAGCAGAAAGCTGTCAACAGAAATTGGAAATCCTGCAATGAAAATTAGAAATCAATCAATTCAAACTATAAAGCTAACAATATAAATTAGAAAGTTAGTAATATAAATGAGAAAACTACAAATGTGAACAAGAAAGCTACAAATATAAATTAGAAAGCTACCACCATAAATAAAAAAGCTACAAATCTAAACTAGAAAGCTAATAATATAAATTAGAAAGCAATCAAAATTAATTAGAAAATAACGTGCGTGCAGTGCCACAACATTCAGCGAGTGCCATATAGGTACTCCCCTACTTGTGCTGCTTGTGTGGGTTGAGCTCTGGCTCTCTGGTCCCGCCTGGTGTGCCAGTTTCAACCCTTTCCCTCATTCGCAGAGCATCACCTTCCCCTTTAATACTGGATCTTAAGTTAGTTGACTTTTCCTGAACCTCAGAGGAAAACTCTTCAATTCCATCGTGTGAAACCTTTTCCGTCCTCCAAGAAGGTCTGAACCATAAGAACAAAGGCAACTGCAGAAGGCCTATTGGCCCATACGAGGCAGCTCCTATTTATAACCACCCAATCCCACTCATATACATGTCCAACCCGCGCTTGAAACAATCGAGGGATCCCACCTCCACCACGCTACGCGGCAATTGGTTCCACAAATCAACAACCCTGTTACCGAATCAATATATACCCAAGTCTTTCCTAAATCTAAACTTATCCAATTTATGCCCATTGTTTCGTGTTCTGTCTTGTGTTGATACTTTTAATACTGTTCCTCGATCGTTCCAGATCTTCTCTTAAAGAGATCATTACCTGTACCTTGGAGTGCCTTCAAGGTGTTTACTCCTTTAATGAGGGTGTTTGTGTACTTGTTTGTGTCAACACTTTACCAGCGTTTTCATCTTTTATGTCTGAATTGTTTGTGGTGTGTGACTCGAAATTGCTAGCCATGAAGCCTAATATTTGCTGGGAGAGTGAGAGGGAGATTGGCTTTGGGAGGGGAAGGCAGTCCCACACCCACAGTAATTGACAAACAGTACAGAGGGAAAAGTGTGAGAAAAAAATACATATATATATATATATATATATATATATATATAATATATTATATATAATATATATATATATATATATATATATATACAAGAGAGTGGCAGACGCGAGACAGAAATGTAGCCTTTTTCCTTCACACAGGTGGGTGCAGCAACAGGTCCAGAGCATTTCCTTTCCCTTTTAGTGTAAATAAAATGGAGTTTCGTGACAGTTTTAGTGAAAAGAATGAAGGAAATGCAGGCGATGAGTCCACAATAACGTGGCTAAAGTAAGTTGACCAGACCACACACTAGAAGGTGAAGGGACGACGACGTTTCGGTCCGTCCTGGACCATTCTAAAGTCGATGAAGGAAATGGCTTGACTCCATCATAAACCACAACCCGTATAAAGTGACACAGTGTCCCTCTAGTGTATAGTGCTGCAGGCGACGTCAACAAGATGACCACAGCTGAAAATCACAACATCGCCAAGGACACTTGGCCACTCGGCACAACACTTAACTGATACAACTACGGCAGAAAATAAACCAATACTTTACAATGGGCATCAGTCTTCTTACAAGAAACAACACACAACAAGTGATCTTGCAGGTGATGAGTCACAATAACGTGGTTAAATTATGTTGACCAGACCACACACTAGAAGGTGAAGGGACGACGACGTTTCGGTCCGTCCTGGACCATTCTCAAGTCGATTGTCTTGATAGATGCCATTCCGGACGCAATAAACAGGTGAGCCAAACGTAGATAAGACGGTGAAAGCTGTAAAAGCTGGAAGGAGGAGGTTCCCTGCACCAGGTCACAAGGTACATAATTAAAACTAAAAACAAAACAAAAATAATGTCATTTCACTCAGCAGTAATTGTGGACTTGATTGTAAAACGCTTGTCGAGTCGTGTTCCAGGGGGAAATCTAGAACGGCAAGGCTTACCATGAGCTATGGGAAGGGAAAGCTCTCAGCCAGCTAACGGGCTCTGAAGTCAACGACTCCTTTACCCACCTCTGTAACAACCAAAAAAACATTATTTAGCATAAATATTATAACAAACAAGCAACAGTTGCACGCTGTCTCCACCTTAAGATGCAAGTTACAAGGTGTTTCCTAACTCACATAAGCCATGATGTCGACTGATGTTGAATTGACACATTGATGCCATTGATGCTCTTGTGAATTTGGTTAGCAGAACACAACCAATATCTGAGGGGGTGAATCCCCCCTCCATTCCTCCCCCCCCGGGATGTTAAGAGCTCCACAACTCTATAACCCCAGGGTATTATTGTTATAAATAATCTCCTAGCTCTTCGCATTTCAAATTGTTTACAAAAATGTAAATAAAATCGCCCTTATTGAGGGAAGATGTAGAGGTTTCGTAAGAGGTTACGTTGATGCTTAGCGAATTCTGGCCCTCGATGATTAGTAAAGGTTTCAACCCAAGTGACCAGATGTTAACAGATATTAGAACCACAGGATGTTCTCCTTAGTCTAATTATCCATGAAGTATCCACTTGTATCCATAAAGTATCCATAAAGTATCCACTTGTATCCATAAAGTATCCACATGTATCCATAAAGTATCCACTTGTATCCATAAAGTATCCACTTGTATCCATAAAGTATCCACTTGTATCCATAAAGTATCCATAAAGTATCCATAAAGTATCCACATGTATCCATAAAGTATCCACTTGTATCCATAAAGTATCCACTTGTATCCATAAAGTATCCATAAAGTATCCACTTGTATCCATAAAGTATCCACATGTATCCATAAAGTATCCACTTGTATCCATAAAGTATCCACTTGTATCCATAAAGTATCCACTTGCATCCATAAAGTATCCACTTGTATCCATAAAGTATCCACTTGCATCCATAAAGTATCCACATGTATCCATAAAGTATCCACTTGTATCCATAAAGTATCCACATGTATCCATAAAGTATTCACTTGTATCCATAAAGTATCCACTTGTATCCATAAAGTATCCACTTGTATCCATAAAGTATCCACTTGTATCCATAAAGTATCCACATGTATCCATAAAGTATCCACTTGTATCCATAAAGTATCCACTTGTATCCATAAAGTATCCACTTGTATTCATAAAGTATCCACATGTATCCATAAAGTATCCACTTGTATCCACTTGTATCCATAAAGTATCCACATACAAAAACCTTCAGGCAATATTTTATTTGTAAAAATCTTAGAGATTTAGTCTGTTAAATTCGAGCAATAACAATGATTCGGATTTAAAAATTCATTATGCTTTTGACCTGTATAATCTGACGTGTATATTCAATGTCACTAGGGGGTGACCAAGTACAAATACACAAGCATTATACAGGATATCTATAAGACAAATATCATTCACTGCGAAAAATGACGGGGAGATATAGGGGAGCCCTTCGACAAGCCGCCTGCTTCTTGTCCCCCGTCGAGGCCACTATATAGTGTACCACTTCCACCACCATCTGTGGAGAACATTACTGAAGAACACCACATGTTCTCCACGACAGTATCTCTGGACTTCGAAGAACATTTCGCCTTGAGTTACAAGAGTAAAATAGGCCTATATCTTCTCCCATAACATTTCTACATTCATCATGAACCTGTTCTCTTACTTAAAACGTCGCTTTTCGATCGTATGCGTTACATAAGGCCAAAAATTTTGTCGTACTAGAAAGTGGAAGCGGCGGGCAAAAGTGACGTACTGTCCCGTTTTCTGTTTTGGGTCTCTGGTTACAGACCACTGTAAATTGTCCGTTTTAATTCCTCACTTAATCCCGCTACGATAACCACGGCTTGGCCTAGAGTCCCGCCAGCTGGGGCGCAACCCACACGTGTGGGGACAGGAAGCCTTTGTAAGGCCATATAGGCTCGGCCAGGTCTAAAACGAAAAGGAAGATATGAAATAAATAGATAATGAACCTCAATCACCTCAATAGTCATCTGAAGTACTCGCAATAAATGGGCCATCAGAAGCACTCGCTTAGCTGGGCCATCAGAAGCACTCGCTTAGCTGGGCCATCAGAAGCACTCGCTTAGCTGGGCCATCAGAAGCACTTTCAATAGCTGGGCCCTCAGAGGCACTCTCAATAGCTGGGCCCTCAGAGGCACTCTCAATAGCTGGGCCCTCAGAGGCACTCTCAATAGCTGGGCCCTCAGAGGCACTCTCAATAGCTGGGCCCTCAGAGGCACTCTCAATAGCTGGGCCCTCAGAGGCACTCTCAATAGCTGGGCCCTCAGAGGCACTCTCAATAGCTGGGCCCTCAGAGGCACTCTCAATAGCTGGGCCCTCAGAGGCACTCTCAATAGCTGGGCCCTCAGAGGCACTCTCAATAGCTGGGCCCTCAGAGGCACTCTCAATAGCTGGGCCCTCAGAACCCCTGGCAATAGCTGGGCCATCAAAACCCCTGGCAATAGCTGGGCCATCAGAAGCACCATCAGAAGAAGAAGATATGACTCTAAGTCATATCTTCTGTCATTGCTGACCTCTTGACCAAGGCTCCGTCAGCCCCTTGGAGCCTGTCTTCATACCTGTCTCTATTTCCTGTTTAATTTCCGAGAGACGTTGCTCGTGTCTCGCCAAACTCACTCCACTTGACACCCCCATCATCCCTGCCACTTGGACTGGTCGGTACGAGGACCACCTCGCCTCTTGCAAGTCGGCGTTCGATCCCCATAGGTCCAAGTGGTATGGTCATCATTCCTTCCGTATTTTGATATACCAGCACCTATCCTGCCCTCGTATGCCTTCGAAATGATATGTTGTTATCCTGAATTTGGGCTCTCTCTTCATATATCCTCTTCATATATAGACACACATACACGACAGCTGCACCGCGATTGGTCAAGAATTCTAGAGCCTCTGTGATTGGTCAGAGAGGCCTCATAATCATCAGACAGGAACTCTGATTGGTAAGACAGGTCTCTCTGATTTGACCCCTTTAGGATATCAATAAACATCATTAACCCTTAAGATGGTAATTACATTACAGTGCCCATGACGGTCGGGGATTGAACACCGACCTGCATGAAGCGAGACCGT
>WNGS01092210.1:23512585-23523468 GCA_020271785.1 Procambarus virginalis
GGTCGATAAACAAGCAGGCAAGGCTGTCAATTCAGTCCTAATAGCGCGTCTCATTTTTGCGGGTCCTCTACCTAAAGAGCAAAAATCGTTGCACTAACCAAATGGTAGCGGTTCGCAAAATTGACATACTCTCCGTTTTCTGTTTTGGGTCCTCTGGAAGGTTGGAATATTGGCACTTTAGTACAACAGTTTCTTGACGTTGGGACACCTTAGGAGGACAGGTTGGTCAATTTGGGGGCTCTCCTGAAGCTGCCGCAAATTCCTATGGGGTTTGGCTCATATATATCCCCCCCCAAATTGTAACACAGATGCCATGGACACAGCTTACGTCGTCTGCAGCCTTGTTGGAGTGGTCCTGGCTCTGGCACAGTGCCTGTCTCATCATTCAGGGCCAGGACACACACACACACACACACACACACACACACACACACACCACCAAAACACACACACACACACACACATCACTGGTCCTCTCCCAACCTGTCCTTAGGGAGGATGTATAACTCAAAATACATAACTTTTGAAGTGATAAGGAGGTGTATCACTTCAAAACCACTATGAAATTAATGCTAACATCTAGCATCCAATCCATGGTTAGTTTAGGTTATGTTAAGGTTCGATCCGGTTCATTATGTTTGCTTACATTAATATGGTGTATTATTCTCAAACACGTGACAGATGGAATTCAACAACTATTTGAGTATCCCCTAGAATTCCATTTACAGAAAGTCAAATTCATCATACCGTTTCAGTGAATACGAGTTCAACATATACTTTTAATATTTATACCAAAGATTTATAATAGAATGAAGTTAAAGGTTATAACTTGAGAATATTCTCAGTATAAGACCAAGGTTCACTTATCAGTTTACAAGTAGACTACGCACAATGAACTCGCATTAACGTGACTTATCAATGAGAAAAAATGAGACGGAAGTAGACTTATTGGAACTGTAATATGCTTTCAGACCATCACAAACATGTAGACAATTATCCAGATGGTTTGAGCGGAGGGGAAGAGGGGGGGGGGGCGGTGTGATGTTGTGTTCTAATGAGTTTACTTTGAGAAGACGCTGTCTGTCCTTGTACTTGACGGCGCTTACTGTCTCACTCTCATCTGGTAGCCTAAAAGGTAGTCCCCCACACACCAATGTACTAACAACTTGTTTCCAACCACTTGTGTATATACTGTGCACACTTAACCCGCTCCAGTTGCTAGACAAGCGATCAGAAAGCACATGGAGAGGCAGAATCACACCAAGGTATATTATATCTCGGTGTGTTTCGACAACTATTTGAGTATCCCCTAGAATTCCATTTACAGAAAGTCAAATTCTTCATTCCGTTTCACTGAATACGAGTTCAGCATATACTGAACTTTATTAACTTGTAAAAGTTAATAATGCAATCAACTCTCTATGGAGGAGAATTGCAGTTCCCTCTGCAATTCTGGCCCCTTTAACCTCCTCATCCTCCTTACTGACTGCCACGAGGATGAAACTACATCAAACTCATTATATTCAAGTAGCCTCGCCCACTTCAAAGCATCATCAAACTATGTGACTAATGAAACTTATAATAAAAACTGAATCAAAGCACAGGTTTTTACTAATGGTAAGAAAACCTTTTTGTTACTATAAATCAAAACTCATTCTCACTTGCCTCTCCCCAAGTGACTATAGGCTTCTGCCTCCTAATTTAATTTCTCCAAAATCTATTCCGTAAATCGTAGCACCGTCTCCCAAATATCATAATCCAGAAAAATCACTTTCAAATGCCACTTGAGGCACGTATACACACAATATAAATTCTTATTTGTTCCTTGGAACGGCCTACTTCAAGGAAAGAAACAGTCTCAATCTACCTGGCTTTTACAACTAGCGCCCTGTTGCCGTAGTCAGCCTTGTCACCTTGTCGTAGACAGCCCTGTTACCTTGTCGTAGACAGCCCTGTCACCTTGTCGTAGACAGCCCTGTCACCTTGTCGTAGACAGCCCTGTTACCTTGTCGTAGACAGCCCTGTCACCTTGTCGTAGACAGCCCTGTCACCTTGCCTTCCTCTACAATTATCCTGTGTAAACTACGCCTTCGTCTCTACGATCCTCACTTGTTCCTCCCTTCCTGGTGTCTTGCAAGGCATTCATCTTCCAGTTGTTCCATGTCCTCCCGCTCTTGTCCAGGCGAGTGAGTACTAGAGGGGACAAACTGCGGACAGTACCGGTCCCCATTAGCAATGAGGCTAACGGGGAACTGTTTCCTTGTACTCCAGTGAAATTCCTACAGTTGGGTCCACCAACTGTGGCTCTTGGATACTCCTTCACACTGATTCAGTGTATCACACTGCTCCTCACACTTGGAGACGACGTGGAGGGGCCTGCAACGGCCCACTAGGGCTCTCACTGTCACACTGCACTGTTCACTGTCACTAGGTGATTAGCTGCCACAACTTCAGACACATCACTGTCTGTTCTGTGGTTGACTGTTCAATAAATCACTGAACTATATGTTTAACGGATCACTAACCCTGTCTATGGAGAACAGATGAAAATGTATAATATACTGGTTAGCATTGTAAATATATGGCCACGACTGTGGAAGAAAAATAATATATATATATATATATAAATCAAGGAAAGATTTAATTTCGTGATATACGCACATATATATAAATAAAAAACTTCCTCACTGTCACCGGTTGTGACCACATAGCAGGTGTCCAACGCAGAACACTCCCTACCTATAGTTTAGTGGTCACAAGACTCACCACAAGGCAGCAGGATGTCAACTTGTAATTCACTGTTCACCTTCTCACACTTGCTGCTGATCTTCACTGACCAGGACTGGTCTAAGAACAACGTGCGCTGAGTTGAGATTTAGGCTGCGAAGCGACCATTCACTCTGGCCTTCCCGCCCAGCTGTTGTCTTTGAGCCCGTGGGGTCCCTGACGACGACTGACTTGCACTCCAACTCGCAAAATCCAGGAACCACTTATCAGTCTTCTCATACAAGACGTCCAGAGCTGCTCCACGCGTACACCGTCCGTTTTTATCTTGTCATCCCGGCGCGCACACTCGAATTTGGTCAAATTCTCGGAGCTGTCTTCAAGGAGACCTTTCTGCACGAAGTCAGACTGTATAGTGCCTTCCCGCCCGACTGGAAAGAACCACTCAAGGGCCTTGCACTGACCACGTGACCTCTGGTCAGCACTCCATTGGCTAATCCAAATTTCATGCATCCAATCACCTTACTCCTCAATATCCGGGGAATCCATTTTTACCGCATCACTTAAAATCTTGGCATCAATTCTCTATGCTTCAGGGCCTCACGTGCGCCATGTTGGAGAATGGACAAGGCTGCTGCTCCTTCAGAAACTATAAGATGTAACGAAGAACAAAACTTTAAGCTTCTTGCGTCCTTACAAATATCCTTAACCTAAAGCTCGCCGTCTTACATTTTCACAGGTATGACTCCCATCCACAAAAGGCACTACTGTATGTGTGAAGGACTCATCTTCAGTCCCGAGCCGTTCAATACAGGAGAGATGTTGGTGGCCTTAGTCAATATTCTCAAAGTTCTCCACCTGGCCCAACTTGGTGGACAACCAGATGTTGGGAGATAGCACAAGGCGCCCAGACATCAACAGACTCATGCTGGGTGTGCCAGATTCAAGAGTATCACTCCATCAGCGATCATTCATCCCAAGACTGACTGGCAGGTGGAGCACATTCACACATTATGTGGATATTGGTGGATTGAAGTCATCCCAAGTTTGTCTACTGATGTTGTTAACATGTTACCGTCCACCACCACACAGTACTACCACCACCACCCACTATCTCCACCACCCCCCTTACCCTACCACCCACAACCTCCACCACCCCCTCTACCCTACCACCCACTACCACCACCCCCCTACCCTACCACCCACAACCTCCACCACCACCCTACCCTACCACCCACTACCACCACCCCCCTACCCTACCACCCACAACCTCCACCACCCCCCCTACCCTACCACCCACTACCACCACCCCCCTACCCTACCACCCACAACCTCCACCACCCCCTCTACCCTACCACCCACTACCTCCACCCCCCCCCTACCCTACCACCCACAACCTCCACCACCCCCCCTACCCTACCACCCCCTACCCTTGCACTAATCACGACCATAAACCCGCCCACTAACACCACCTTCCACTACCCCCACCCACTACCACCACCCACTACCACTACCACCACCCACTACCACCACCCACTACCACCACCCACTACCACCCACTACCACTACCCACTACCATCACCCATTACAATCATCAGTAAGTTACTGTTGCTGTTTCTCAATCACCAAGTTCAGTGATTCAGGGAAGGCGCCGCTTCTGTGTACCAACTAACGAAGCACACATATTTGTACGTCTGCAAGATTTCTGCAAAGTTGCATCATCACGGTCTGCTGGCGTCTGCTGCTGCTGTGCGTGTCTGCAGCTCAACATGATTATTCCTCACCACCTGCAGATCATTTTGTGGTGAAAACACGTTACGACTAATCATTAGCGAGATCAAATTAATTACTTATGGCGTGGATATTATTATTAGTTTTTTTTCTAATAATGCAGAAAATCCCCAAGACTAGAGGAGAATTTTTTTTGGAGCAGGGCAGTGGACTCGAACCCACGGTCAGACGCTCGCTTTACCCACATATTCATATTCTTGTTACCGCCTCTCAACTGTCAATCAACTGATGTACAGATTCCTGAGCCTATTGGGCTCTATTATATCTACATGAGAAACTGTGTATGGAGTCAGCCTCCACCACATCACTGCCTAATGCATTCCATCTGAATGTGTGTGTATACATTCAACAATTTATACCCACCTGCAGGAAGGAGCTCCAGCTCTTGGACTCGGCGCCACCCGACTTGAAAGCAAGAACGACTGTAGAAAAAGTTGAAAGTGTAAAGTTACACTTGTAAACTATTAAAGTTACGTTTAGAATTAATAAGCTAATATAAGAACGAACTTAACTGTGTTATTTTAGTTAGGTTCATGAACCATAAACCGCATTAGGCTTAACAAAAACTACATAAAGTTAAACAAGAACTGAAAGCAGCAGGAGTTCAACAAAAAAATAATGCGAACCCTGTTACCTAGCAGTAAAATAGGTACCTGGGTGTTAGTCAGCTGTCACGGGGTGCTTCCTGGGGGTGGAGGCCTGGTCGAGGACCGGGCCGCGGGGACACTAAAAAAAAGCCCCGAAATCATCTCAAGATAACCTCAAGATAACCCACAAACAAATTTAAAATCACCTGTGGCACAAATAATGTTTTTGTCTCAATGGCACTTGACCGGTTTTCAGGTTAGGGATAATACGGAGTATTGACCATCTTTGGATAACACATTATGGGTAGTGTTGAGGAACTGTTTTTTTATTTATTTATTATTATTATTATTATTTTCTACCACAGACGTGGCCAGACATTTACAATACTAACCAGCATATATACATTTTCTTCTGTCCTTCATGGACAGGGTGAGAGATGTGTTAAACATATAGTTCAGTGATGTATTGAACAATCAACCATAGAAGGTGATTGTAGTGCTTTTAAAATCTAATCTAACCTACAGACATAGATACACAGATTTACGTCTGTCCTACATAAATAGTGTTCTATATGTCTTTTGTGCGTTTACAAAGGTGAAATGCAATTCTGACCAGTTTCCACATATCCTGTATACACACACACACACACACACACACACACACACACACACACACACACACACACACACACACACACACACACACACACACACATACATACACACACACACACACATACATCTTGCAGACTGCTTACTGCTCCATGGACAGGGAAAAATTCACACAGTTGACTAATAGAGGTAGTTGATTACAAATATTTGTACAAGTGTTTATTCAAACTTTAAACTATCGCAGGACCTGATTGGGTGGCGCGTCATGCGCTTCTCTATGGCTACTTTCAGTAAGTTTTAATTAATAGTATAATTTCAGCAAAACTTTGACAAAGCATTATTATTAGTCTAGTGACTGCTAAAGTTAGCAAAGTGAAGAGTCGCAAGGAGGAGGAGGAGGAGGATAGGAAGTAGGAGGAAAAGTAAGAGGAGGAATAGGAGGAAGGAGGAATAGGAGGAAGGAGGAAGAGGAGGAGCAGGAGAGAGAAAGAGTAAGAGGAGCAGCATCAGGAGGAGCAGGAGAGATGGTAAAAGAGTGTGTGTACTCACCTAGTTGTGCTTGCGGGGGTTGAGCTCTGGCTCTTTGGTCCCGCCTCTCAACTGTCAATCAACAGGTGTACAGGTTCCTGAGCCTATTGGGCTCTATCATATCTACACTTAAAACTGTGTATGGAGTCAGCCTCCACCACATCACTGCCTAGTGCATTCCAGTACGAGGGAGAGTAAGACAACCTATTACTAACTAGTTTGTTTCTCCAACTTGGGCAACCGCCTCTTATGGGTACTGTGTCAACTGCTTTCTGACTGTCTAAGAAAATGCAGTCTGCCCATCCTTCTCTTCCTTGTGTAATGATTGTTGCTTGGTCATAGAATTCTAGTAAACCTGTGAGGCACGATTTAAAATCCCTGAACCAATACTGGTGGTGTGTTACAAAGTCTCTCCAGATGTGCTAAAAGCCTTTTTCCTCACCATCTTCTCCATCACCTTGCATGGTATGCAAGAAGTTAAGTTAAGAAGTGAAGTTAAGGACTTAAGAAGTGAAGTTAAGGACACCGGCGTGTAGTTAATTAAAACCCTCATGCCTGCCCCCTTCTTGTATATTGGGACTGTGTTATTTGTCTTCCAATTCTCTGGTAGGTCTCTGTTTCCAATGACTTGTTAATACACCATAGTGTGGGGCATGCAAAGTCCAACAGCAGATACCTCCTAACCTCATCTCTTGTTATTTCAATATGTCTTCCAAGTCTGCTTAGTTTATCGCCACCCGTCTTAGTTCAGGAGACGTCCCCTTGCTCTATTGTAAAGACGACCTGGAATCTCTTGTTGAGTTCTTTATACATCTCTTTGTCATTCTCTGTGTACCCATCCTCTCCCTTTCTGAGTTTCATCACCTGTTCTTTCATTGTTGTTTTCCCTCGTGATGTGGCTGTATAGCAGTTTTGGTTGGGTCTTGGCTTTATTTGCTATGTCATTTTCAAACTGCTTCTCTCCTCACACACTGAGTTACCCATTGCTGGCCCTCAGGTGTCTCTCTCTCTGGTCTCTGGTGTCTGGTGTCCTGTTATTTCTGTAGTTTCTCCATGCCCTTGCGCTTAGCTGCCTTGCTTCCTTACATGCCTGATTGAACCACGGATTCCCCTTTTGCTTTTCGATTTTGTTTTCTTTCTGGGCCGGGATGAACCTGTTTTCTGCCTCCTGGCACTTTTGGGTGACGTAGTCCATCATGCCTAAACACACTTTCCACTTGAGTTTTGTCTCTCATGGTGTTCCTACGAGACATTTTATAATCTCACCATAGTTTCCCCTTTGGTATTCCAGCCTTTACTTATCGGTCCATTCCCTGGACGGGTTAATGCTAATTCCACCTGATACTCAAATGTTAAGACACTGTGGTCACTCATTCCTATGGTGAGTTCTGATTTAGCCATATGTCTGACTCGTTCGGGGTGAATAACAGATCAAGTTTGGCTGGTTCATCATTTCCTCTTATTCTTGTTTGGTCCCTAGACATACTGGCATAAAAAGTTTCTTGTCGCTACGTCTAATAGTTTAGCATCCATGTTTCTGTCCCTCTGTGTGGTTCTCTATTTTCCCAATCTAATCTTTCCATGGCTGAAGTCACCCATGATCAACAATTTAGATTTCTTTCTGCAGGCAATAGAAGCTGCTCTCTCTATTACGTTATTACGTTAATGGTTGGCATGTTGATTCTGTCATACTCCTGTCTGAGTCTTCTGTCATTTAATGGGAGGTTTAAATATTACAACTGTCATTATCCATGGTCCTCCCATTGTCATAGTGCCTGCTATGTAGTCTCTGAAATCTTGACAGTCTGGGAGGTCTTAGATGTATTAGAAACTCCATGCCATATCAGCAGAGCCATTCCTCCTCCTCCTCTTCCCTCCCTCCCTCTCTTTCCTTACTATATAGTAGTCCTGTGGAAACACTGCATTTGCTATAATGCCTAAGACTTTTGTGTGCGTGTGCGTGAGTGACATAATACTTTGCGTCAAAAAGTCTCCCCCCAAGTAAATATCAGTGTCCACCCACGCTCACTCTCATGTATTACTCTTATAAACACACCTTCAGGCTCTATAATACACCACCCAACAACCTTATTCCCCCCCCCCTTACCCCACCCCCTAACCCCCCACAACCTCATTCCCCCTCACCATGCCAAAATTTGTATTATTTATTCATAAAAGGAACTGCCTCTTCTCTCACTTTAGGGCAACCTCCCTTGAGGTGCTTCTAGGGCTTAGCGTCCCCGCGGCCCGGTCATCGACCTAGGGTGGTGATTGGTAGATGAACTCGGGGTATTTATAGGTGGGTATTTATACGCGGGGTTTTATACGTGGGGTATTTAACGTATAAGGAAGCGTAAAGTTCGCGTAGGGAAAGCAATTCTTGGATTGTTAAAAGGCTGAAAGCGGGTGATTGACGTTGGGCAGTTGACATCTGACCTTAGTTTGTGGACGGGTTGTACGTGTCGGTTCGTGGACGGGTTGTACGTGTCGGTTCGTGGACGGGTTGTACGTGTCGGTTCGTGGACGGGTTGTGCGTGTCGGTTTGTGGACGGGTTGTACGTGTCGGTTTGTGGACGGGTTGTACGTGTCGGTTTGTGGACGGGTTGTACGTGTCGGTTTGTGGACGGGTTGTACGTGTCGGTTCGTGGACGTGTTGTACGTGTCGGTTCGTGGACGGGTTGTACGTGTCGGTTTGTGGACGGGTTGTACGTGTCGGTTCGTGGACGGGTTGTACGTGTCGGTTCGTGGACGGGTTGTACGTGTCGGTTCGTGGACGGGTTGTACGTGTCGGTTCGTGGACGGGTTGTACGTGTCGGTTTGTGGACGGGTTGTACGTGTCAGTTTGTGACGGGTTGTACGTGTCAGTTTGTGACGGGTTGTACGTGTCAGTTCGTAACGGGTTGTACGTGTCAGTTTGTGACGGGTTGTACGTGTCAGTTCGTAACGGGTTGTACGTGTCAGTTTGTGACGGGTTGTACGTGTCAGTTCGTGACGGGTTATACGTGTCAGTTCGTGACGGGTTGTACGTGTCGGGTATTGGACGGGTTGTACGTGCCAGTTCGTGACGGGTTGTACGTGTCAGTTCGTCGACGGGTTGTAAGTGTCAGTTCGTCGACGGGTTGTAAGTGTCAGTTCGTCGACGGGTTGTAAGTGTCAGTTCGTCGACGGGTTGTAAGTGTCAGTTCGTCGACGGGTTGTAAGTGTCAGTTCGTCGACGGGTTGTAAGTGTCAGTTCGGGGCCGGATGGCGCTTCAGATTCTACTCTAATTATTCATTCAATTTGAGCTTTTTATGGCGAAATCTGGAGCCCAATGGCGGCCACAAGAGCCTCAATCTTCACACCTTAATGACCAATATATATACCGTGACGGCGTCGTACTCACAGTGACGGCGTCGTACTCACCGTGACGGCGTCGTACACACCGTGACGGCGTCGTACACACCGTGACGGCGTCGTACTCACCGTGACGGCGTCGTAAACACCGTGACGGCGTCGTACACACCGTGACGGCGTCGTACACACCGTGACGGCGTCGTACTCACCGTGACGGCGTCGTACACTCACCGTGACGGCGTCGTACACACCGTGACGGCGTCGTACACACCGTGACGGCGTCGTACACACCGTGACGGCGTCGTACTCACCGTGACGGCGTCGTACACTCACCGTGACGGCGTCGTACACTCACCGTGACGGCGTCGTACACTCACCGTGACGGCGTCGTACACTCACCGTGACGGCGTCGTACTCACCGTGACGGCGTCGTACTCACCGTGACGGCGTCCTACACACCGTGACGGCGTCGTACACACACCGTGACGGCGTCGTACACACACCGTGACGGCGTCCTACACACAGTGACGGCGTCCTACACACCGTGACGGCGTCCTACACACCGTGACGGCGTCCTACACACCGTGACGGCGTCGTACACACACCGTGACGGCGTCGTACTCACCGTGACGGCGTCGTACATACACCCCACACATCTTGTCCCCGGGAGGAGAGGCCGGCCTCCCCCCCCTAACGACTGAGAGTAACTATTACTCTCAGATACCTCCAGGATGCTGCTCAAATTGCCAATTAACCGTCCACTCAAACAACTAAACCATTCGGCACTAATTATTCCCCGCGGTTAACAAGCGTTTGAGTCTGGCCCTTCTTGGAGAAAGTAAGGTAGGACCTAACTCTCTGCCAGCAGAGGACCACACCCACTGGAAGAGGGACCAGACCAACTGGAAGAGGACCAGACCCACTGGAAGGGGGACCAGACCAACTGGAAGAGGGACCAGACCAACTGGAAGAGGGACCAGACCCACTGGAAGAGAGACCAGACCAACTGGAAGAGGGACCAGACCCACTGGAAGAGAGACCAGACCAACTGGAAGAGGGACCAGACCCACTGGAAGGGGGACCAGACCCACTGGAAGAGGGACCACACCCACTGGAAGAGGGACCAGACCAACTGGAAGGGGACCAGACCCACTGGAAGGGGGACCACACCCACTGGAAGAGGGACCACACCCACTGGAAGGGGGACCAGACCCACTGGAAGGGGGACCAGACCCACTGGAAGGGGGACCAGACCAACTGGAAGAGTATCAGACCTTACTGGACCCCTTCCAGTGAGTCAGGTCACA
>WNGS01092210.1:23533038-23538038 GCA_020271785.1 Procambarus virginalis
GGAGTCATCAATTTTAACGTCCTGCGTATTCAAAATTTGAATTTTCTGCAATATAAGATAATGTTATTATATACGAGAATATGTTGCATATTCACACGACTCTCACAACTAATGACGTTCGAACACTTCCGGATCAAGTGTTTCGTTGACGACTTTTGTTCGAACCACAACGCTGTAAATGCTTCACCCACGTACAACAAATCCAACTAATCGCCATCAGAACCTAAACACCTAACCTAACCTACGCCAAACTATACATAGAATTTCTACGTATAAGAATATAAATTTATATACGAAAACAAACCAATTTTTAATACACAGTATGTTAAAATTGATGCATGCGTCTGGGGAGAACGGCCGCTGCTTTAACCAGCCTAGTGTGAGGACGGGGCTGCTAAATGCTTCGTCCATGTACAATGCAAATACCAATACTGGCCAACAGAACCTAGCCCCCCTAAGTTAGGCCTAACTATTCAACACATTCTAGTATGTAATAATGTTACCTCATATTTTCCTTTTTTTCCAAATATTAACTTTCATATATTTGAGAAAATATACATTTTGAATACGTAAAAAAGAATGACGACTGTGTCTTTGGATTCAGCCGCCGCCTGGACGAGCCTAGCCTGGGGACAGGTTGCACATACTTGTCAATAAAGCCAAAACACTACACCAAACCTCTCCTACATCTAACACTGCACAAAATTTTAATATTCATATTCACACATTTACATTCCAGAAAATTACATTTTTGATTGCATAAACGACTCATAAATACTCAAACTCCGCCTAAGTAAAACAGAAACAAGAGGCAAGTAACACATAAGTGGGCCAGCCAGAGGCTTAGGGCCCGCGTCGGAATATCCCTAAAAACAAAAAAAAAGAACAAAAACAATATCCCTAAAAAACAAAAAAAAACAAAAAACAATATCCCTAAAAAAAACAAAAAAAATAAAAAAACATGATTGCATAATACGGCATCATTGATGTTTTATCTATATTGGCAGGAGCTGTTTCCCGCCAAACACACACCGAAACTACGACGTTGGTACAACGTTCGAACAAGTTTTAACACCTAACCAGTTATAACAACCAATATAGCAAGTTGTAACAACGTTCTAATACGTCATAAACACGTTAAGCCAAGATGTAACAACTTTATTACAAGTTGTAACAAGCGGAAAATAGAGACAGTTTCGGTTTGTGTTTCCAGGGTTATAAGCTCTTCAGTAGCTTGGCATCACTGTATAACTCGGTGTATGGGCCATACACTGATCTGTATTAGTGACATATATTAATAATTACACACAATCGTGAATAAAAATGAACATTGAATCCGTGTCAATAATCATTCAATTAATAAGTCATACAGAAATAAACTCAATAGCATGAAAGCCCTTATAATTAATGAATTAATTAATAACAAATTTTTAATAACTACAATCTCACTTAGCCCATCACAGAATTAGAGGGATGGCGAAAATACAGGCAATTGGGGCAAAAAATACTCTACTAGGATTGATATGGGAATATTATGTTATGAAAATATTACTGCTGCCTGCCTAAAGAAGTCTGCTCAATTTGCCTTCCAATTTGCATTGAGCTCGGGGGACAGTATGGTGCTTCTGTAGTTGCCTCGAATCTTTCCTCCTCCTGCAATAAGTTCTGCTTGCAAGGTGTCTTTGGTGGTGACCTTCTTTTGTGTCTCGAGGTCGAATATGTCGTCCAACTCCACTTTCCGGGCCATCTCACTTGGTCTGGACATATCGTGACAGTTTATACCCAGATTTAGGAGAGTGACTTGCTCCTCAGTGAGGTTGATTCCTGCAAGGTTCAGGAAGGCGTCTCTGGGTCGTGGAATCGCCATAGGTCCTCCATATAATGTTGTTAGTTCTTGATTATCCTTGCTTCGGTGCTGAGGTGATGTCGGTCTGTGAGAATGTCGAGGTGTTGTTCGATGCGAGTACGGAGCTTTCGTCGATGTTGCTGTTTCTCCATTCGTTTGTAGCATGAAGTAGTTGCGTTTTGTTGTCTTTGATTTCATTTTCTGCCTTGTGTATCTGATTACGAATCAGATCTTGGCGATATTTTATCGTATTTACAGATACACAAGGCAGAAAATGAAATCAAAGACAACAAAACGCAACTACTTCACGCCACAAACCAATGGAGAAACAGCAACATCGACGAAAACCTCCGTACTCGTATCAAAACATGCCATGAACTTGACATAAACTTGAAACCTGTCATATACTGCAGGTATGTTGACGACATTTTTACACAGGTACCTGATGTCAGACGTCTGCAGGAGCTGAAGGAGGCATTCGAGCGGAATTCTGTATTGAGTTTCACTTACGAAATGGAGAAGGATGGGAAGCTGCCCTTTCTAGATGTAACAGTCATGGAAAGGAGCGGAGGTTTCCACACTGCAGTCTACACTAAGGCAACAAACATAGGAATGTGCCTCAATGCCAGCAGTGACTGCTCAGACAGGTACAAGAGGAGCGTTGTCAACACTTACGTCGACCGTGCTCTCAGCCACAGCTCAGGATGGAAGGAAGTCGATGAAGAACTCTGTTGGGTAAGGCAGGTCCTAGTAAAAAACGGCAATGGTTTCGTTGAAGACATCATAAAAAGGAAAGTGAAACGCCATGCAACCTCTGAAGAGACAACTAACACAACACCTATACCCCCTATTAGACTATTTTACAGGAACTTCTTTTCCACAGCTCATAAAACGGAGGAAAGGGTCCTGAAAGATATTGTTGATAGGAACGTTATCCCTACAGACAAAAATCAGAAGATAAAATTGACGATTTACTATAAAACTAAAAAAACCGCCAACCTACTCATGAAAAACTCTCCAGACACAAAGCAGAACGCCTTAAAGGAGACCAACGTCGTCTATGCCTTCATATGCCCACTTGGGGACTGTAAGCCTAAAAAAAATCAGTATATAGGCAAGACAACAACGTCTCTTCCCAGGCGTTTAACAATGCATAAGCAACAGGGCTCCATTAAGGAACATATAATCTCTTCCCACAACCAGACCATCACCAGAGAAGTCGTAACAAACAACACAGAAATCATCGATAGATACAGCGATAGCAGGTGGCTTGACATCTGCGAGGCACTCACATCAAAAAGTCAACACCAGCAATCAACAGCCAATTAATGCACAACTATATTCTACCCACTTCAAGACTCCGCACCAATATAGAAGCATCAAGAGGAAGTATGGGGCCAATAGGCCCTTTGCAGTTACTTCCATTCTTCCCTCTCATTTATCCAATTTATACCCATTGCACCGTGTTCTGTCTTGTGTTGGTCAAAAGTTTGTTCACCTCATCCAAAACTGTTGCAACATATCACCTCACCCAAATGCGAGTATATAAGACAAGCTGTTCAATGTTAGCATTAAGTAAAACTGTTTAGTGTTTTCAGGTTACAGTTGTGTGTGTGTAAACTAAAGTCTTTGAAAATGTAATAAGTTATTACGAAACGCGTTCAAGCGTCGCGTCAGACTAAAAATAAAAATGAATTTTGTAGAATTGATTTTTCAGTTACCATCGGCAGTAAAAAGAAACATAAAAAATATTGAGAAAAATCGTGTTAGAATTATTAATCTAACTTTATATTATATATATATATAATATATATATATATATATAAAGTATAACTTTAACTATATATAAAGTATAACTTTAACTATATATATATATATATATATAATATATATATATATATATATATATATATATATATATATATATATGTCGTACCTAGTAGCCAGAATGCACTTCTCAGCCTACTATGCAAGGCCCGATTTGCCTAATAAGCCAAGTTTTCCTGAATTAACATATTTTCTCTAATTTTTTTCTTATGAAATGATAAAGCTACCCATTTCATTATGTATGAGGTGAATTTTTTTTTATTGGAGTTAAAATTAACGTAGATATATGACCGAACCTAACCAACCCTACCTAACCTAACCTAACCTATCTTTATAGGTTAGGTTAGGTTAGGTAGCCGAAAAAGTTAGGTTAGGTTAGGTAGGTTAGGTAGTCGAAAAACAATTCATTCATGAAAACTTGGCTTATTAGGCAAATCGGGCCTTGCATAGTAGGATGAGAAGTGCGTTCTGGCTACTAGGTACGACATATATATATATATATATATATATATATATATATATATATATATATATATATATATATATATATATATATATATGTGAGAAAGCTGCATGAACGCGCAAGCCATATATCACTAAGAACTCTTTGACCCGGCCAGGATTCGAACCCATGCCGTCCAGGATCACCCCTAAACGTACACAGTACCGTGACCACCGCACCAATGATCGTCTAACATTGGTGCGGTGGTCACGGTACTGTGTACGTTGAGGGGTGATCCTGGACGGCATGGGTTCGAATCCTGGCCGGGTCAAAGAGTTCTTAGTGATATTATATATATATATATATATATATATATATATATATATATATATATATATATAAGGGTACCTCCTCTGGTGCAAGTGTAGGGACCCATAGCCTCGGAGAAGAAAATAAAGAGTACTCAAAGAAGACCTTGTGGATCCTCACTGAACACTTTGATATTTTCTTCCCCTACCAACCCTATTCTTTTGGTATGTGTGTATATATATATAACTTTATTTGAAAATGTCATTACACAAAAAAAAGTTACACACTGGTATATATAATATATAGTAAATGGCGTACATTTATAAAATTTGCAAAGAAAATTAATTAAAAAACAAGCACACCAATGCTAATTAAAAAATAATTGCAATATGCATTACAGTTGCAATCATACGATTCTGTACCCTTGTATTTGTTACCTTACCTTGAGGTGCTTCCGGGCTTAGCGTCCCCGCGGCCCGGTCGTCGACCAGGCCTCCCGATCTCCCTTGTTACTGACACCCGAGTTTTTGAACTGTTACATAAACAAACTTGATATGTAAATACAGACAGCTTACA
>WNGS01092210.1:23540538-23545451 GCA_020271785.1 Procambarus virginalis
AAAATAAAGCAAAAGGGAATCCGTGGTTCAATCAGGCAGTGTAAGAGAAGAAAGGCAGCTAAGCACAAGGCATGGAAAACACGAAACAGACAGGACACCAGAGACCAGAGAGAGAGACACCAGAGGGCCAGCAATGGGACCTCAGTTGAGGTAGAGAAGCAGTTGAAAATGACTATAGCAAATAAAGCCAAGACCCAACCAAACTGCTATACAGAGCCACATCACGAGGGAAAACAACAGTGAAAAGAACAGTGATGAAACTCGAGAACAGGAGAGGGATGGGTACACAGAGAATGACAAAGAGATTTGTATGAAGAACTCAACAAGAGGTTCTAGGAGGCTTCACAATAGAAGGAGAAGTCCATGAATGGGACAACCACAGCGACATTACCGGGTAGAGGTAACTGCTAGATCTAGATGTGACTAAAGTCTGTTGGACTTCGGATGGAATCTCATATGGATGCTTTAAAGAAGGGGCAAAAGACTTTTCATGTCACTCCTCTATGGATGTTTGGAATGTCAGAAAGTCTTTTGACAAAGCCCCCATAAGAGACTATTGCATAAGTTGGAGAAAAAGGCAAAGTAACTGGTAAGGGTGCTCCAATGGATAAGGAGAACACCTAAGCATAGGAAGCAGAGAGTTATCTGTGAGGGGTGAACCTCAGAATGGCGTAATGTCACCAGCGGATGTCCAACATTCCTCTCAATGTTTTGCTGACGTTAAAATTATGAGAAAGATTAAGCCAAGGGAACAGCAAAGAGACTACAAGATGTCCTGGATAGACTGACGGGAATGGCCCAACAAATGGCTACTAGAGTTTATAAATCTCGAGCAAGTGCAAAGTGAATGAAGATAGGCATAGGGAACTGGACGCCAAACACAAGGACCAGCTGAGAGAAGAAAATCCATTCATGGAATCTAGAGAGAGAAAGATCTGGGGCTTGATATAAGCCAAGACCTGTTCCTTGAGCCCACGATGAAATGATATCATCAGCGGCATATCATTGGGCTGGCAACCTAAAACTGCCTTCATAGAACTTTGACAGGAATCATTCAGAACCTTGTTATAAATCACTTATGTCAACCAATACTGGAAATATGCGGCTCCAGCATGGTGTCCACATCTATCAAACACAATACAAAGGTTAGAATAAAGGCTCATAGTATGCACCGAGGCTAGTCCCCGAGCTGAGAGGAATGAGCTACGAGAAATACTTACTGGAACTAAACCTCATTAACACTGGAAACAGAGGAGTTAGGGGAAGACATGATCACCACCTATAAAACTTCTCAGAGGAATTGACAGGGTAGATATAGATAAACGATTTAGAGAATGGGTGGAACACGCACAAGGGGAACAGGTGGAAATTGGTACCCAAATGAGCACAGTGGACTTTAGAAAGAACTTTTTTTCAGATGTCAGAGTATTGAACAAATGGAATGCATAATTATGGACGTGAATGTAGTGGACGGCAGACTCCATACACAGTTTTTCAAGTGTAGATATGAAGAGCCCAATAGGCTCAGGAATTCTGTATACAGTTTGATTGACAGTTGAGAGCGGACCCAAAGAGCCAGAGCTCAATCCCCCGCAAGCACAACTAGGTGAGTACACACTCACTACAGAGACGATAATGGAATACACATTAAAAAATTATTAAATGAAGTGGTAATTTTATTAAATAATTAAACATTATTTAAATATTATTAATATAATTATTAAACACATTATTAAATGATTGATGTTCAGGGCAGGCTGTGCATTTGAAGATGTAGAGACACAATTAGAGAGGGATAGTTGCTACCTGGTGAATGAACAAGGAAAAGACGAAGAGTATTAATACTTGCAACCAACCCTCAGAAGTTACATAGTGGCATTGAGATCTGCTATCTCACACATGATAAACTGATAACCTATACTGCCTACAGTCCACAAGCAACATATAGACTGACGAGGAAGATGATCACAAAAGAAATATCCTTATAATGATCTCGAAAGCGTATGGTAACACCAGATAAAGATAAATCACACATTTTGATGCTTGGAGACTTCAATTCAAGATCAAATCGTAAACGCAGCAAGAACAGAGGACTTTTGGACCACCGGTTTCATAAACCTTAAATTGGGGGTCTCTCATGTGTGTACAAGCATTTACACAGCCCACGAGAATGAAGTAGAGGATGCTCCATCATTTCTGAATTTTGGGGCATTTACAAGAAGAAATATTTGATATTATCTTCCTCCATTGTCCAGAGTGGATTTCTTTGTCCAATGGAAAAGAGTATCCCTTTCAGATCCACGGAGCAGAATCCCCTTTAGGTCTACTGAAGAGAATCCCCCTACTTCAGATCCACTGGAGGAAATCCACTTCGTCACTGAGAATCCTCAGATCCACGGAGGAACCACTTCAGTCCACAGATGCATGTTCAACAGCGTGACTCCCTTCCCATCCACCTTTCCACAACTTGTGGGAAAGGCAGCAAGGGGAACACCAATGAGCCTAAGGATCTTTACACAACAGTTCACACACTTAAATACCATCGCAAGTGACGCTGGATATGACCTTCGGGGTGATCCGGGTATGGCCTTCGAGGGTATGCTGGGTATGGCCTGCTAGGAAACCATCAGCTAGATAACATGTAACATTAACAAAAATAAAAAGTAGAAAAAAGAAAACATCGTTAAAGCCTTGAAACCAGAGACAGGAGAGCAGTTAAGTGCGATCGAGTGACCATTAGGCAAATAACAAGCTCACGTGACCAATTACCTTAATAGCCGCCACCTTGTAAAGCACCAGAGTGAGAGAGAGAGAGAGAGAGAGAGAGCGAGAGAGAGAGAGAGAGCGAGAGAGAGAGAGCGAGAGAGAGAGATAGAGCAGAGACGAGAAGAGAGAAAAGAGAGAGAAAATACAGAGAAAGGGAGAGAGAGAAAATACAGAGAAAGGGAGAGAGAGAAAAGAGAGAAAATACAGAGAAAGGGGAGAGAGAGGAAAGAGAGAAAATACCGAGAGAAGAGAGAAAAGAGAGAGAAAATACAGAGAAAGGGAGAGAGAGAAAAGAGAGAGAGTTTTATTCTCATGAGTATCTTTTTCCAAAACCGGTTCACTTGAGAATATTCCCGAATAACTATTATTAGGGTATATATAGATATCCAAACCTATAAGAAAGAATGTCTGTCTACCTGTCCAGAATTAGAGGGCAGACGCCTACGGTTAGTCTCACCCAAATTTGCAGGGAAAAATGGTCTTGGGCAATAGACAGACGAATATAGATACATATAGATATATGGATAGATGGATAGATATATGGACTCTTGACATTTACAGCCTTAACAAGCGTGATTTATGTAAAGAAACAGTTTTTAATAATCTTCTTCAAGGCTACTTGAGTTACTTGATCTTATTTTCATTTTAAGTGCTCCTTCCTGATCCATATCACTCACACAAGTTACTCTTGACAATCTGTCTTTTTCTTGTTGGAAATAGGTTCTAATGAATGTCTTGAAATTGTATTTTGGATTGATGCCCAAATATCATCCATGTTGTTGGGCAAGGCTGTCACACTGCTTGGTACTGTCATACTAATGACATTGTCACGTGACTGGGTCATTTTCCTGCTTGGATACTGTGCTGCTGAAATACGTTACACACTTTCACAGTTCTTTTCGTATCCATTGACAGTGATATGACTATTGAAAATCATTTCAGGAAATTCTTTTAAATGTGTTCATAGGACTTGTGGTTGCAGTAAGGACACGGAGTATTCAATCCTATAGAGTGTAGGAGGAGGATTCCATCTACCTTGAGGTGATTTCGTGGCTTAGCGACCCCGCGGCCCGGTCGTCGACCAGGCCAAGGAAGCCTGGTCGACGACCATCTACTGTATAAAAGATCTGACGTACCTCTCAATTCTTTTTTTCTCTATCTCTTGGCCTATTTCAGTTTTTTTTATTGTTGTTGGAGCAGTACTTGTAGCTCAAAATTTAAAAGTTTATGACGGGATATCAGCAATCTTTTGCGATTCTAATCACCATCTGAATACGTGATGTTTCTTTTCCTACATCAAGACTTTTCATTCGTTTAGTTTTTTTTGTCTTAAAAACTTAGTTCTTCGACAAAGAATTACCCATTTTTTTTTTTACTTCTTTATGTTTCTGTTTCATCATGGAATTATATTCCATTCGGCGCTCAAAATGCGTGTTGGTTTAAACTTTCCTTCTACTTGACATTATATTAAGAACACGAATTACTGGCTTTGTTATGTTAGGAAAGGTATGAAGGTTAGGTTAGGCCTCATCAAATTTCTATATTAGTTTTAACTCAAAGAATTCTAATCATACATAATACAATAGAAAACTTTATCCTTCCATACAAAAAAAGTGAAAAATGTATCATTTCAGGAAAATTGGGCTTGTATATATACATTATATATATATATATATATATATATATATATATATATATATATATATATATATATGCGAACAAGCCTGAATGGTCCCCAGGACTATATGCAACTGAAAACCTCACACCCCACAAGTGACTCGAACCCATACTGCCAGGAGCAAGGCAACTGGTATCTACAGGACGCCTTAATTCGCTTGACCATCACGACCGGACAAGGAAGTGATAGCCCAGCTATTTGAACCACTTCCCCGCCGGCACTCAGATGGTAATCTTGGGCATTTTATCAAATCAACTCATTCTTTGGGGAACACGTGAGGAACACAAATGCGAACAAGCCTGATTGGTCCCCAGGACTATATAGTTATATAGATATATATATATAGATATAGATATATATATATATATTATATATTTATATCTATAGTAGATATGATATTACGTATCTAGATGCATATATATATCATATATAGATATTATACTATATATATAGATATGATAGATATAAA
>WNGS01092210.1:23576670-23595615 GCA_020271785.1 Procambarus virginalis
GGACTAACAGCGGGCACCAGGGACTGACAGCGGGCACCAGGGACTGACAGCGGGCACCAGGGACTGACAGCGGGCACCAGGAACTGACAGCGGGCACCATGGATAACAGCGGGCACCAGGGGCTGACAGCGGGCACCAGGGACTGACAGCGGGCACCATGGACTAACAGCGGGGACCAGGGACTGACAGCGGGCACCAGGGACTGACAGCCGGCCCAAAGACTGACAGCCGGCCACAAAGACGACAGCTATCCGGCACCGAGGACTGACAGCTCCTGCCAAGGTTTTTACAAGAAATCTAAAAATCTTCCAGGCGGGAGTAAGGAAGGAGAGGATTGTATTGAGGGCTCCAGGGTGCAGGAAAAGCTTCTTAAGAGCGAGTCAGACGATGGGTGTGGATCTATAGCTCCAGGAGCAGCAACAACAGGCGGCAAGCAGCAACAGCAGCAGCAACAGCAGCAACAGAAGCAGCAGCAGCAGTAACAGCAGCAACAGAAGCGAAGCAGCAGCAGTAACAGCAGCAACAGGAGCAGCAGCAGTAACAGCAGCAACAGAAGCAGCAGCAGCAACAGCAGCAACAGAAGCAGCAGCAGTAACAGCAGCAACAGCAGCAGCAGCAGTAACAGCAGCAACAGCAGGAACAGCAGAAGCAAGAGGATGAGGCAGAAGAAATTTAAAGCAGTAGGAAAACAGACTGAAGAGAGAGAGAAATAATCTAGAACATGAGAAATCGAAAAAAAAGCTTGTTGGGTAAGACAAATATTGAGAGGGAGGAAGACGAAAGGAAGAGTGAAGCAGGAGATAGAAAGTGGAGGGATGGGAGGAGGGGGGGGAGAAAAGGGAGGAGGCATAGAAGCCAGGGAAGAAAAGAGTGGGAAGAAACGGGAGAAAATTAAGACGATTATACTGATAAGAGAGAAGGAGAAGAGAGCAGATGGAGAGAAGAGAAGAATGATGGAGCTGGATCTCAGAGATCTGTTATAAGATCCAATGATCCAAACTGTCTGTCTCAGTTGGCTGGCTGCATAACTCAAGACGGTCAGCCACCATCCGTTCACTATACAATGATCTGGATACACAATCTTTCTCAAGAACTTCACCTTACCAAGCTGACTTTTGGAACAAGTTCCTCAACAAACAGATACAATAGATAACAGCGAGTAAGTGTAAATCCAGGCTGGTAGATGGTGTGATATTATAATCTAATATGATTAGAAGTTAATAAGTCTTTATTAGAAAATAATTGATAGGACTAATTAAGGAATTAAAAAAAAAGATGGTAATTGTATTATTGATGAGGGAATACCATACATGTCAGGATCGAGTACGATGTGGAGTATTTTGTAGTTCTTATTCTCTTTTGTTTTCATTCCCTTTATGGATTTTGAGTTTAATTATTTGTTGTTGTTAAAGATTCGCTACCTGGAACAAGAAGTTCCAAGTAGCACGGGCTATGGTGAGCCCGTAGTGGAGTTATTAGAGTTTAATGAACAAACCGAGAAACAAGAGAATGTCATTCCTCCGTACAAGCCATAACTACACCCCTATCGCTTACACCTTGCACACACGCATGCGCAAACATGCTCCTACACACACATTCCTAATGGAATGCATTAGGAAGCGATGTGGTGGAGGCTGACTCCATACATAGTTTCAAGTGTAGATATGATAGAGCCCAGTTGGCTCAGGAATCTGTACACCAGTTGATTGACAGTTTAGAGGTGGGGATCAAAGAGCCAGAGCTCAACCCGGCAAGCACAACTAGGTGAATACATATATATATATACACACACAAACTCACTCACTCACTCTCACAGGGAAAGGTCAAAGTGACCAAGTGAAGAGTTCGCCCATGCTTGGGAGGAAATCAGGAAGGAGATGCATGAAATGAAGAACAAAATTAAATACCAGCAAAGTGAGCTGACAGCAGCAAAGGAGAGATAAAATCCCTCACAGAGAACAATACTGAGGCTGAGCATCAGATAATCATACAAAGAGAAGATGGAAATGCAACATTGGGAAGTGACTGCCACTGTGCATACAATATTTGCAAAAATGTTGAGGAGTGCAGGAGCAATGTCAACAGTGCTTCGTGCTTCCTCCTGATAGTTCCCTTCCCCCCCCTCACCTAACCTAACCTAATCACCTGGGACTGAAATGATTATATTTCCACCACTTTGACAACTCGTAGGAGCAATCACTTCGTTAGGCTTGTGTATCAACCTCCTTGGATATGACGTCACGCAACCACCTGTGACATCATATATGACGTCAAATGAAGCTGTGTTCGGATTAAGCTTAAGTCAGATGTGAACAATGATTTGAACTGGAGAGGGAGGGTGGTGGGGGGGGGGAGGGGGGGATGAAGGGGGGAGGGAAAGGAAGGGAACTATCAGGAGAAAGCGTCAAGCCACCGAGACTATGTAGCACTTGGAAGGGATCAGGATAAGGATTTGGGATGGAAATCCTTATCCTCATCCCATGGATCAGAGGAGGAAGGGGGTGGGGGTGAGAACAGGGGGGTGAGAACAGGGGGGGGGTGGTAATGGAGGGCATTTCCCCCACATAACAAACACACATTAAAGCAATATACAACAATGAAATACAAACAGCAGTAAATGTAAATGAAATTCGACGTATTTGTTGATAAATACTCAAGCCTATTGTACCAACGAGTAACCCTGGCGGTCACAGGGGGATAGTAGATGGATCTGGTTGCCATGACGACCCTCATGAGGGCCAAGGGACCCCTCATGAGGGCCAAGGGGCCCCCCCGTGGCGTCCAGTGACCTGGGAGACCACCATGAGGGCCAAGGGGCCCCCCCGTGGCGTCCAGTGACCTGGGAGACCACCATGAGGGCCAAGGGGCCCCCCCGTGGCGTCCAGTGACCTGGGAGACCACCATGAGGGCCAAGGGCCCCCCCCCGTGGCGTCCAGTGACCTGGGAGACCACCATGAGGGCCAAGGGGCCCCCCCGTGGCGTCCAGTGACCTGGGAGACCACCATGAGGGCCAAGGGGCCCCCCCGTGGCGTCCAGTGACCTGGGAGACCACCATGAGGGCCAAGGGGCCCCCCCGTGGCGTCCAGTGACCTGGGAGACCACCATGAGGGCCAAGGGCCCCCCCCCCCGTGGCGTCCAGTGACCTGGGAGACCACCATGAGGGCCAAGGGGCCCCCCCCCCGTGGCGTCCAGTGACCTGGGAGACCACCATGAGGGCCAAGGGGCCCCCCCGTGGCGTCCAGTGACCTGGGAGACCACCATGAGGGCCAAAGCCCCCCCCCCCCGTGGCGTCCAGTGACCTGGGAGACCACCATGAGGGCCAAGGGCCCCCCCTCCCCGTGGCTTCCAGTGACCTGGGAGACCACCATGAGGGCCAAGGGCCCCCCCTCCCCGTGGCGTCCAGTGACCTGGGAGACCACCATGAGGGCCAAGGCCCCCCCCCCCCCGTGGCGTCCAGTGACCTGGGAGACCACCATGAGGGCCAAGGCCCCCCCCCGTGGCGTCCAGTGACCTGGAAGACCACCATGAGGGCCAAGGGCCCCCCCCGTGGCGTCCACTGACCTGGGAGACCGGAGACCACCACATGAGGGTCAAGGGGTCCCCCGGGTCTCTGCACCACGGGTCAAGAGTTCGAGTCTCCCAGGGCTCAAGCATCAGCTTACAGTTCACGAAAGTCATTAAACAGAAGAGCCACATAACTAGGATAATATCCCACTTTATGTGGGTACTTTATTGATTATGTGATTGGTCCGTATTAGCCAATAATGTCAAGGTATATTGGTAACTCATCCAATCGGCGGCCGCAATTGGAAAATCGAATGTCGTTAGTTCCTGATGGTCAATAAATGGCACTGGTTCGTATTTTCTTATTCAGATACCTGCTTGATACCTGGTTGATGGGGCTCTGGGAGTTGTTCTACTCCCCAAGCCCAGCCCGAGGCCAGGCTCGACTTGTGAGAGTTTGGTCCACCAGGCTGTTGCTTAGAGCGGCCCGCAGGCCCACATACCCACCACAGCCCGGTTGGTCCGGCACTTCTCTTAGAAAATACTGATCCTGGCCAAAAATATTCATCAGCCATCAAACCTTTGTCACACCACCAATTTATATTATCCTAACAGGCTATTATTCTCTAGTCAAATATGAACTTCAGCTCAAGATAACAGAGTAACGATCCATATCTGAATTCAGGGTCGTTTGGCGTCGTCAAGACCCCTACCGGCGCGGGGCCGCTATGATGCCCAGACAGCTTTGAGTCGAAGCAAATGAATAACACTTGTGCGAGAAATATTGAAGGGAAAATACAATACAGCTTCATGATTCTGTGAAGGTATACATGAAATCCAAGCTTTTAAGAACGTCTAAGACAATTCAGGTGTGCTCGAACCCAAGCTGCAGATGATACTAAGCCACATTTATAAACTTCAACGTACTAAATAAACCAAATATGTTTTTATAGCATCTAAGAAGAAAGGTTAAACTAAAAATACAGAGCAAACGGGGAAAAAAACAAATTTAATGAATTAGCAAAACAGAGAACCAAAATTTGAAACAAAGAGATAGGGTTAGAAGGAATACAGAGGAAGAGAGAGAACTGTCAGATCACGCTGGCTAAAATGATTACAGCCATTATCTGTGTTCTGAGAAAGGTGTATGTCCTCAGCCACAAAGCCAGGACCAAGCTTCAGGTGGTGTATGAGAGTCAACAAAGACTGGTGTGTCTGTTGAGACTTAAAGAGGCAGTTAACATTACTTTCTAAGAACAATCAGTGGGATGATTTCGAACAATCCGTGGGATGATTTAAGAGTCTTTAACATGATAGATGAGAACATTGTTTGCGTTAGCAAGTTTAACACACTTTTTTGTAATTACGTATTGGAGAGGACAAGAGAAAGAGGAAATAGAATAAGCCTCAATAACACTGGAAGCAGGGAAAGTCGAGTGAACCGGATTACTACGAAGTGTGTTAGCTTGTCACAAGGCAGGTTTTACACCACAAACACCTCGAGAGTAAAATGTAATGACACAACCTGTTGGAGGCCATGAAAGCCACCGCTGGCAGAACAATAGTTAAGTGAATGATTGGCCCAGCAACACAGGTGCTGGAGACAAGAGAGATACCAAATAATACACACATGGAAAATACTGGAGGGCCAGGTCCCAAATCTACACAGTAAAATAACAACATACTGGAGTGAACGATATAGAAGAAAATGCAAGATTGATCCAGTGAAGAGCAGAGGTGCCATGGGCACAATCAGAGAGCACTGTATAAACATCAGAGGTCCGCGGTTGTTCAACGTCCTCCCAGCGACTATAAGAAATATTGCCGGAACAACCGTGGACATCTTCAAGAGAAAACTGGACAGTTTTCTAAGAGAAGTTCCGGACCAGCCGGGCTGTGGTGGGTATGTGGCCCTGCGGGCCGCTCCAAGCAACAGCCTGGCGGACCAAGCTCTCACAAGTCGAGCCTGGCCTCGGGCCGGGTTTGGGGAGTAGAACAACTCCCAGAACCCCATCAAGCAGGTATCAAGCAGGTGGTGTCTTGGCACCCTTGAAAGCAAAGGCACATTCACAATGCCAACAGAGGGAGGAGAGGCACTATAACTTCCACCGGTGATCAGAACGACTTACCGAAGAGCCGATAGACACACCTCCAGCGATAACATGAAGATTATGAATCCTGTTCAGTCAACCAGTTGAAGGCTGCAATACTGTAAGAGCACTTCAGATCTTCACCAGTGAAGATAACATTTCACCCACAGATGATGACACATTGCCCAGATACTTAGAGTAACGCACATACTCACAGCAGTAAGACACCGCAAAGGACTCTGATGTCCCCCAGGTTGGGGACATCTGAGTGTTCTCGGAGCAACTGAAGAGTACATCTCCCATCTGATCTGACAACGTGTATTTCTATAGTGCACCTAGTTGTCCCCTTGACAGGCGGAGGGTGGAATCAGACCCCACAGGTGTGGATAGACCCCCTGCCCCGCCTCCTTGCGAGGAAAGTCAGCAAGGAAAGACATGCTCCAGTGTGGGCAGCTGTGGGTCCACCCCAAGCCACTGAAAACCAGCCCTTACGTCACTGGTAATATATTAATTATCTTCCCACAAGTAAAGCTGTAGTACATTACATTTTATTTTACACATTCATATTACATACACAGATTTACACATTCTTTCAACTTAATTAAAAGAGCAAAGATGTCAGAAGATGCATCTTCCTTGTTCTGTCCAGCTGTACAAGAGCTCGCCAGCACACTGACCAGTCAGCTGGACTTCAAGATTCTGGATGACGGTATCCTACCGGCGGTCTCACAAGCAGGTGATGGGATCTCCATAACGTGCTGGGAGGGTGGTAAGCAGGTGATCGGGGAGTACACATGTGCCCCCCACTTTGCCCAACACCTATACACCCAGTGTAGCTGATCCATAAAGGAGGTAAGTGCTGTTGCTGCTGCAAGAAAAACGTCCACTACGGGCTCACCATAGCCCATGCTACTTGGAACTTTTTGTTCCAAGGAGCGAATCTTAAACAACAACATGCTGCTGCATTTAGAGAAACACAAAAGCACAACAAAAATATTGAGACATTGCACAGTGCAACAGCATCATTGCAACAGCTCAGAGACATTCACAGCTCATGGTGCAAAAGTGCACTCAGATATATGAATGAGTTGGGGGGGGGGGGGTGATAAACTCATTATGGAACCCAATAAACCTAATTGTGACCAATTTTTCTGTTCCAGCGCCCTATTACTTACAATTCAGTGGGAAATGAACAAATCCACAAGGACCGTGACGAGGATTCGAACCTATGTCCAAGATCATCCGAGATCAACCGCAATGTCGGTGGGGAAATGCTTGTTCTATCCATACGTCTCGCCTTTGATTTAACTGTTTGTAATCTGTATCATGTATGCAAATTATCATGTAACCCACCGCTAACACATACAAGAATTTATACAAAAAAAGGGAGCGACTAGTGATGAAAATACAGTCTATTCGAATTTAGAGACAAATGACAATTATTTCCTTCTCTAACCTCCAAAATGATCCCTCAAGGGGGGTTCGAACCTTGGGTATTATAGGGTGACAGCCCAGTAATATCCCCCCCCCCCACTCTACCAACGATAATGTCTAAGCATTTTTTTTATTATTTTTATTATTTTTCTACCACAGACGTGGCCACACATTTACAATGCTAACCAGCATATATACATTTTCTTCTGTTCTCCATGGACAGGGTTGAGAGATCTGTTAAACATATATAGTTCAGTGATTTACTGATCCTTTGCTTATAAAGTGCTAATGTAACCAATATACAGAAATACACAATTTACGTATGCCGTACATAAACGTGTTCGATGTGTCTTTTTACATAATGTCATTAATGTGCGTTTACATAGGTGAAATGCAATTCTGACCAGTTTCCACATACATACACACACACATATAAATACATATATATATATATATATATATATATATATATATATATATATATATATATATATATATGTACACAAAAACAAATACATGTATGTCTCTCTTACTTTGATAGGGGTAAGGTAGCTGCTATATAAACTAGTGTGTTATTTAGCAGCTAACCACTGAAGGTGATTAGGATGCTTTTAACGACTCAGGTTATAGTTACATCACATTGTATAACTGATGCATTACATAAACAATATTGGGTACAAGTCCAATATAAACCTCGGAACATTTTTAGACCTACTTGTGTACATTTATATTTCTATTTATATATGAGATATACAGAGAATGTCTATGTTTGTTAATAAGTAACAAAGAGTAATTAGCGGCCAGAGGCTTGGGGCTAGTCTCAAACATTGCATGGTAACTGGCCATAGTCCAAGGAGGGGCACTGTAATGATTGTGAAATTGAATGTGCCCAATTATAGCGATCTATATATCTCCTCTCTATATATAATGACCCTCCTATACAGAAGTGAATCTCGCTTATTAAATAATAACTATATTCTTGTAGAGGAAGGTGTCACACACTATCATTATTACGAATTACCGTGATTCACACTGCCACACTGTCTTGATTACTTATTAATGAAGCTTCGAGAAAAGCTTATCATACTGCTGCTTGTCGTAAGATAAAAGAGAAAAGCTGCTTGATGGGTTTTGGGAGTTGTTGTTCTCCTCTTCTACTCCCCAAGTAGATCAAGCAGATGATAAGTTGGTCTCCTCCCAACTCCTCAAGGTTCAGGCAAGTCCCAGGTGGGTGAACTTTCACTCACTCACTCACTCATTCACTCACTCACTCACTCACTCACTCACTCACTCACTCGCTCGCTCACTCACTCACTCGCTCACTCACTCACTCACTCACTCACTCACTCACTCACTCACTCACTCACTCACTCACTCACTTCTATAAACATCCATGCAAGCTATTTCTCACTTGGGATTCAAATACTGCTCTAATATTAGCGGAAGGAGGGAATGAGGGTTTGATTATGAATTAATTTACGCGATTAAATACAAAAGGAATTAAGAACACAGATTCCCCTCACATACATAACAAGGAGAACACTAATCTGTTACTCAAAGACTTGGTGTTCCGAGTGGACATGAATTTATATCATTATTCACGTACATCTTAGGTTAACAATATTTCCTATCACAATTAAGGGCAATGATTGTAATATGGTAATGGTAACCAAACAATGAATTACAGTCCACAGGAGTCCAAGGACTGAGGAGATTGTGCCTCCAGGAGATTGTGTTCGAATCCACCACACAAAATTCACTCTAGAATCTCACAACCTTTGCCCAATCACCACCACCGCCGCCCTGATTATCACGTAAGACCGCACAGACCGTCTTTGTCTGATTGTCTACTGGCAATCACTGTTTTTTTCCCAAACATGTGATTGCTTGTAGAAGTTCCCGCTGACCTCGAAGGCGCTTGTGTTGACGCTGGAATCCGTTATTGATATAGGCTAAGCACCTCGCCCTGTGTGACGCCTATTCTTATAAGCAGATCTGGGTCGAACCCCCATGACACATCGAGTCGCAAAGGGGGTCGAACCCCGCCTCCCCCCTTGGCTTGAAAAGACTAATTACACCGATTTTCCATCTCGCCAATTAAAAGACTCCATCCTCATTAAGGTTTGTCTTGCATATTAAGTGTTAATTTGTCTTAAGAAGCTTATTCATGGAGTGAATTTTATTGATGGAGGGGAATTATCAGGGGAAAGCGCCAAGCCATTACATGACTATATAGCACTTGTAAAATAAATAAATGTTTATTCAGGTAAGATACATACATACAAGAGGTTTTACAAAAATTTATAGATTTATAGATAGAGCTAGTACATACAATGCCTAAAGCCACTATTACGCAAAGCGTTTCGGGCAGAAGGGATCAGGATAAGGATTTGGGATGGGACGGGGGGGGGGGGGGGGGAAGGAATAGTGCCCAACCACTCAGTCAATTACTGATGGAGTGATGGGTTATTTTGTGAACATGGTTTTTTTTTTTTTTTGCTTCTTGGCACCGAATATTGATCTAAGGGTTATTATATTCTCTCCAAGTTTGTGTTACTTTTTTACAGAACACTCTTCAGCTTCTTTGCATCTCCACTTGACTTGATCCATCACTTCCTGTACTGTCTCCACGTTCTTCCTCACTGGATATTTTCCAAATACTCTTACCCTTTATGTAATTCCCCTTTTTGCTTTCTCCTGATAATTACCTTACCTTACCTCTTTACCTATACCTCTTTACCTATAGTCAACTTTTCCCGTTCCCTGCTTGACCCCTTTGTGTGGCCTGGTCACACTGTATTGTCCCATCACATAGTGAAAGGTTAGGACCCAATGATCACTGCCTCTGTGTACTCACCTAGTTGTGCTTGCGGGGGTTGAGCTTTAGCTCTTTGGTCCCGCCTCTCAACCGTCAATCAACAGGTGTACCGGTTCCTGAGCCTATTGGGCTCTATCATATCTACACTTGAAACTGTGTATGGAGTCAGCCTCCACCACATCACTGCCTAATGCATTCCATTTGTCAACCACTCTGACACTAAAAAAGGTCTTTCTAATATCTCTGTGGCTCATTTGGGCGCTCAGTTTCCACCTGTGTCCCCTTGTGCGTGTGCCCTTGTGTTAAATAGACTGTCTTTATCTACCCTATCAATTCCGTTGAGAATCTTGAATGTGGTGATCATGTCCCCCCCTAACTCTTCTGTCTTCCAGCGAAGTGAGGTTCAATTCCCGTAGTCTCTCCTTGTGGCTCATACCTCTCAGCTCGGGTACTAGTCTGGTGGCAAACCTTTGAACCTTTTCCAGTTTGGTCTTATCCTTGACTAGATATGGACTCCATGCTGGGGCTGCATACTCCAGGATTGGCCTGACATATGTGGTATACAAAGTTCTAAATGATTCTTTACACAAGTTTCTGAATGCCGTTCTTAAGTTGGCCAGCCTGGCATATGCCGCTGATGTTATCCTCTTGATATGTGCTGCAGGAGACATGTCTGGCGTGATATCAACCCCAAGTCTTTTCTTTCTCTGACTCTTGACGTATTTCATCTCCCAGGTGGTACTTTGTATCTGGCCTCCTGCACCCTACACCTCTCTTCATTACATACATTGCTTCATTTGATTGGTTAAACTCTAACAACCATTTTTTTACCATTCCATCAGCTTGTCTAGGTCTTCTTGAAGCCTCAAGCAGTCCTCCTCTGTTTTAATCCTTCTCATAATTTGGCATCGTCCGCAAACATTGAGAAAAATGAATCTATACCCTCCGGAGATCATTTACATATATCAGAAACAAGATAGGACCGAGTACAGAGCCCTGTGGGACTCCACTGGTGACTTCACGCCAATCTGAGGTCTCACCCCTCACCGTAACTCTCTGCTTCCTATTGCGCAGGTACTCCCTTATCCACTGGAGCACCTTACCAGCACCGACCGTACCAGCAGAGACAGGCAGGTAGAAACGCCTGCCTGTCTCTCCAGCAGGTGTAGCTGGTAAGGTGCTCCATTGGATAAGGGAGTACCTAAGCAATAGGAAGCAGAGAGTTACGGTGAGGGGTGAGACCTCAGATTGGCGTGAAGTCACCAGTGGAGTCCCACAGTGCTCTGTACTCGGTCATATGTTGTTTCTGATATATGTAAATGATCTCCCGGAGACATCTCCCGCCAACACATCACAAGGTCAGTGTGGTCACAATGCGACCCAAACGTCTTGAACTGAGGGTAATGAGCTACGAGGAGAGACTACGGGAATTAAACCTCNCCCACACTCCCCGCTGCCCTCAAATATCTATTCCCACAATTTAATGTACACAAAGCCTACTGATTCACATTGCACATTTTTGCGATCAGTTTTAATCCATTAAACTGTACCAACCAAAGTGCCAACATTAAAATATATTTACACACAGACTGATGTTAACAATCACGACACGAAAACAACAATTTGCATATGCAGAAGGCAAAATATTGCTTTATAATTAAAATAGGCTAAATTGCAGCAAATATCCTTCATCCACATATGTAACTGGCCAGCTGTGAATGGTATGATATATGACACATTATTTACGAAAAGGATGATAGATTATCTAATGTATAAAATTGTTGATCTAATAATCCATCCCCCGGTTAATGAACCCAAATCCCAACTCCCAAAATTTATGAAGTGAGCAGTTATATTAGGCTGAACAAAACAGTGTTCTGGTAGAACACCGTTTTGACACAAAACATAGTGGGCACTATGCAACCCGTCCTCGCAAATTCGTATAGTCAATATTGACTTATTAAATACGTGCATAGGTGATATACTAAATATAATAGTTTACCTTGAAAAGCTTCATAGAAAACACCGACCTTACCTAACCTTGTTAGTATGTTAAGATAAGCATCTTATTGCTTCGTAATTACAATTATTACTTAACCTATACCTATAATAGGTTAAGTAACAATTGTAATTACGAAGCTATAAGATGTTTATCTTAACATACTAACAAGGTTAGGTAAGGTCGGTGTTTTCTATGAAGCTTTTCAAGGTAAACTATTATGTTTAGTATGTCACCTATGCACGTATTTAATAAGTCAATATTGACTATACGAATTTGCGAGAACGGGTTGCACTATGTGTGTGTGTGTGTGTGTGTGTGTGTGTGTGTGTGTGTGTGTGTGTGTGTGTGTGTGTGTGTGTGTGTGTGCGCGCGCGCGCGCGCGCGCCCGCGGAGGCTGACTCCGTACACAGTTTCAAGTGTAGATATGATAGAGCCCATAGGCTCAGGAACCTGTACACCAGTTGATTGACGGTTGAGAGGCGGGACCAAAGAGCCAGAGCTCAAACCCCGCAAGCACAACTAGGTGAGTACACACACACACACACACACACACAAGGGAAAGAGGAGGGGATACACCGAGCCTATTAGACTTAATTTTCACCCAGAATGTGGAAGACATCGAGAATTTGAAAAATGAAATACCACTAGGAGCCAGTGACCATTGTGTCCTAGTCTTTGACTACATGATGGAACTCAAATTGTGTGCAAAGGACAAGAGGTCCGGGAAAGGAGAATTGATTACAGGAAAGGGGACTACAGAAGGATAAGGAACTACCTGGGAGAAGTGCAGTGGGAGGAAGAAGTTAGTGGAAAAACAGTGCAAGGTATGATGAACTAAGTCATACGGAAATGCATGGAGGCTAAAGATAAATTTATTCCAACAGTAAAGGTAACAAGCAGGAGGGAATATAATAACCCATGGTTTAATAGACAGTGTCAGGAAGCAAAAATGAGAAGCAGGAGGGAGTGGAGGAAGTACAGAAGACAAAGGACAGAGGACAACAGGATTAGATGCAACAGAGCTAGGAACGATTACATTAACCTAAGACGAGTATCAGAAAGAAATCACGAGAATGATATTGCAATCAAAGTGAAAAAGTAACCTAAATTACTACATAGCCATATAAGAAAGAAGATGTCGGTAAATGACCAAGTGACAAGATTAAGGAAAAGAGAAGGGGCATATACAGAAAGTGACAAAGAAATATGCCAGGTACTGAATGCCAGTTTCCATGGAGTGTTCACAACCGAGCCTGAGCAGCTCCCATTGTTAGAAGAGATTACCCTAGACAAAACACTATCAGATATAGAGGTGAAAGCAGAAGAGGTACTGAAACAGTTGACAACACTGGATGCAACTAAAGCGGTTGGACCAGACAAAGTATCACCGTGGATACTAAAAGAGGCAGCGCAGGCCCTCAGCGTGCCTCTGGCAATGATCTTTAATGAGTCACTTATGTCGGGAGAATTGCCCAGTTGCTGGAAGAAGGCAAATGTCGTACCGATTTTCAACAAAGGAGATAGGGAGGAGACTCGTATCACTGACAAGCATCACCTGCAAAATACTTGAAAAAATAATTTGGCTAAGACTTGTTGCACACCTGGAGAGCATTAGGTTTGTAAAACAAACGCCAACATGGTGAGGGGAGCCGGTCGGCCGAGCGGACAGCACGCTGGTCTTGTGATCCTGTGGTCCTGGGTTCGATCCCAAGCGCCGGCGAGAAACATTGGGCAGAGTTTCTTTCACCCTATGCCCCTGTTACCTAGCAGTAAAATAGGTACCTGGGTGTTAGCAGCTGTCACGGGCTGCTTCCTGGGGGTGGAGGCCTGGTCGAGGACCGGGCCGCGGGACACTAAAAACCCCCGAAATCATCTCAAGTTAACCTCAAGATGGGTTCTGGATAGGGAAATCATCCCTAACAAACCTTTTGGAATTCTATGACAAAATAACAAGGATAAGGCAGGACAGAGAAGGCTGGCAGACTGCATATTTCTAGACTGCCAAAAGGCCTTTGATACAGTACAGCACATGAGACTGCTATTAAAACTTGAGAGGCGGCAGGAGTAGCGGAAAGGCCCTAGCATGGGTAAGGAACTACCTAACAGGAAAGAGCCAGAGAGTATGGTAATTAAAGGGGCGAGAAGTCAGACTGGCAAACATTAGTGAGTGGAGTACCTCAAGGATCGGTGCTGGGCCAATTCTATTTCTAATTTACGTAAATGATATGTTTACAGGAGTGGAATCCTACATGTCAATGTTCGCGGATGACTCAAAATTAATAGGAAATTGTGACAGATGAGGATTGTAGGATCCTCCAAGAGGACCTGGACAGTTGCAGAGATGGTCAGAGAATGGCTACTGGAGTTCAAGACGAGTAATGTAAAGTTATAGAATGGGATCAGGTGATAGGAGACCAATGGACAGTACACAATGAAGGGGAACTGCCTACCTGTGACGATTCGAGAAAGAGACCTGGCGTGGACGTAGCTCCTAATCTAACCCTGAGGCACATAAAAATAGGATACGACAGCAGCGTACTCTACACTTGCAAAAGTCAGAACATCATTCAGAAACTTAAGTGAGGAGGCTTTTAGGGCGCTCTATACTGCCTACATGAAACCAGTCTTAGAGTATGCCACGCCATCATGGAGTCCCCACCTGAAGAAACACATAAGAAAACTGGAAAAGTTCAGAAGATTGCGACGAGGCTTGTCCGGGGTTACGAGGGATGGGATATATGAAAGCACCTGAAGGAACTGAATATTACGACACTAGAAAAAGAAGAAGAGGGAGGATATGATAGGAACGTATAAAATACTCAGGGGAATTGACAAAGAGGAAATAGATGAAATGTTCACACGGAATAGTAACAGAACGAGGGGACATGGGTGGAAGTTGGAAACTCAGATGAGTCACAGAGATGTTAGGAAGTTTTCTTTTAACGTGAGAGTAGTGGGAAAATGGAATGCACTTAAGGAACAGGTTGTGAAAGCAAATTCTATTCATAATTTTAAAACTAGGTAAGATAGGGAAATGGGACAGGAGTCATTGCTGTAAACAACCGATGGCTGGAAAGGCGGGATCCAAGAGTCAATGCTCGATCCTGCAAGCACATACAGGTGAGTACACACACACACACCTGTTGATTGACGGTTGAGAGGCGGGACCAAAGAGCCAGAGCTCAACCCCCGCAAGCACAACTAGGTGAGTAACTAGGTGAGTACACGAACGACACTTCCCTTTCACAAGGGTATCAGGCTGCGAGCAACCGCGTCCAACAGCCTGGTTGACCAGTCCAGCAACGAGGAGGCCTGGTCGACGACCGGGCCGCGGGGACGCTAAGCCCCGAAACCATCTCAAGATAACCTCAAGATAACCCCACAGACCCAGATGTTGGAACTACTGTGTTGTGGTACTGGACATCCTCTGTATTGCTGCACTTCTAGTTAGTGAATGAATTAAACGTGACCAACCCTATTGTGGGTCAGCGTGCTTACTGCCGATCATCACTGATTCCTAGCTTCTTAACAAGGCAATCCGAAGACAAGCTGTAGATTTGCAGACCGAGGGGGAATGGGAAGGGGGAGGGGAAGAGAGGGAAGTTGGGATAAGACATGGTAGAAAACTGAGCAATTAAGAGGAAGTTTGTTGGGTTTGGGTCTTTTTTTTTTTAGGTTGGGTAGGTGGTTGGTGACTGGGAAATGGGCTGGATAAGTCTGGATTTGGGTTCGATGGATACATAGCAGCTACATCTCCCAGTGGATCTCTCTCCATATTGGTGGATATAGGGAGGGGAAGAGGGTTCGAGCCAGAGGATATATTAATACACACACCACGCATGTAAGCCAGTTAGCTGCCAACATGGTGGCAAGTCTCGGCGTCATAACAGCCAATTCGCAGAAAATGGAGTTTCAGAGCAAATGATAATTATTCGGGCGGGAAATTCGATGCCGAGCAATTTCCACAGAGAAAGTCGCAATTTATTTCACAGACTGTGTATGTGTGACGGTGGGAGGGGGGGGGTTGTATGACACCAGGGGCTGACAGCGGGCACCAGAGGCTGACAGCGAGCACCAGAGGCTGACAGCGAGCACCAGGGGCTGACAGCGGGCACCAGGGACTGACAGCGGGCACCAGGGACTGACAGCGGGCACCAGAGGCTGAGAGCGGGCACCAGGGACTGACAGCGGGCACCAGGGAATGACAGCGGGCACCAGAGGCTGAGAGCGGGCACCAGGGGCTGACAGCGGGCACCAGAGGCTGAGAGCGGGCACCAGAGGCTGAGAGCGGGCACCAGAGGCTGAGAGCGGGCACCAGGGACTGACAGCGGGCACCAGGGACTGACAGCGGGCACCAGGGACTGACAGCGGGCACCAGAGGCTGACAGCGGGCACCAGGGGCTGACAGCGGGCACCAGAGGCTGACAGCGGGCACCAGGGACTGACAGCGGGCACCAGGGGCTGACAGCGGGCACCATGGACTGACAGCGGGCACCATGGACTGACAACGGGCACCAGGGACTGACAGCGGGCACCAGGGACTGACAGCAGGCAGCAGGGACTGAAAGCCGGCCACAAAGACTGACAGCTAGCCGGCACCGAGGACTGACAGCTCCTGCCAAGGTTTTTACAAGGAATCTAAAAATCTTCCTGGCGGGAGTAAGGAAGGAGAGGATTGTATTGAGGGCTCCAGGGTGCAGGAAAAGCTTCTTAAGAGCGAGTCAGACGATGGGTGTGGATCTATAGCTCCAGGAGCAGCAACAACAGCGGCAGCAGTAACAGCAGCAGCAACAGAAGCAGCAGCAGTAACAGCAGCAACAGAAGCAGCAGCAGCAGTAACAGCAGCAACAGGAGCAGCAGCAGTAACAGCAGCAACAGAAGCAGCAGCAGTAACAGCAGCAACAGAAGCAGCAGCAGTAACAGCAGCAACAGAAGCAGCAGCAGTAACAGCAGCAACAGCAGCAGCAGCAACAGCAGCAGCAACAGCAGCAGCAGCAGCAACAGAAGCAGCAATTGAAGCAGCAACAGTAGCAGAAACAACAGCAACAGGAGCACCAGCAGTAACAGCAGCAACAGCAGCAACAGCAGCAACAGCAGCAACAGAAGCAGCAGCAGTAACAGCAGCAACAGGAGCAGCAGCAGTAACAGCAGCAACAGCAGGAACAGCAGAAGCAAGAGGATGAGGCAGAAGAAAATTTAAAGCAGTAGGAAAACAAAGAGACTGAAGAGAGAGAGAAATAATCTAGAACATGAGAAATCGAAAAAAAAGCTTGTTTGGGTAAGACAAATATTGAGAGGTGAGGAAGACGAATGGAAGGGTGAAACAGGAGATAGAAAGTGGAGGGATGGGAGAGGGGGGGAGAAAGGAGGAGGCATAGAAAGCCAGGGAAGAAAGAGTGGGAAGAAACGGTAGAAAATTAAGACGATTATACTGATAAGAGATAAGGAGAGAGCAGATGGAGAGAAGAGAAGGATGATGGAGCTGGATCTCAGAGATCTTACTGTTATAAGATCCAATGATCCAAACTGTCTGTCTCAGTTGGCTGGCTGCATAACTCAAGACGGTCAGCCACCATCCGTTCACTATACAATGATCTGGATACACAATCTTTCTCAAGAACTTCACCTTACCAAGCTGACTTTTGGAACTAGTTCATCAACAGATACGATAGATAACAACGAGTAAGTGTAAATCCAGGCTGGTAGATGGTGTGATATTATAATCTAATATGATTAGAAGTTAATATGTCTTTATTAGAAAATAATTGATAGGACTAATTAAGGAATTAAAAACAAAGATGGTAATTGTAAAATTGATGAGGGAATCCATACATGTCAGGATCGGTACGATGTGGAGTATTTTGTAGTTCTTATTCTCTTTTGTTTTCATTCCCTTTATGGCTTTTGAGTTTAATGAACAAACCGAGAAAAAAGAGAATGTCATTCCTCCGTACAAGCCATAACTACACCCCCTATCGCTTACACCTTGCACACACGCATGCGCAAACATGCTCCTACACACACATTCCTAATGGAATGCATTAGGAAGCGATGTGGTGGAGGCTGACTCCATACATAGTTTCAAGTGTAGATATGATAGAGCCCAATAGGCTCAGGAAACTGTACACCAGTTGATTGACAGTTTAGAGGTGGGGATCAAAGAGCCAGAGCTCAACCCCGGCAAGCACAACTAGGTGAATACATATATATACACACACAAACTCACTCACTCACTCTCACAGGGAAAGGTCAAAGTGACCAAGTGAAGAGTTCGCCCATGCTTGGGAGGAAATCAGGAAGGAGATGCATGAAATGAAGAACAAAATAAAATACCAGCAAAGTGAGCTGACAGCAGCAAAGGAGAGATAAAAACCCTCACAGAGAACAATACTGAGGCTGAGCATCAGATAATCATACAAAGAAAAGATGGAAATGGTACATTGGGAAGGCACTGCCACTGTGCATGCAACATTGGGAAGGGACTGCCACTGTGCATGCAACATTGGGAAGGGACTGCCACTGTGCATGCAACATTGGGAAGGGACTGCACTGTGCATGCAACATTGGGAAGGGACTGCCACTGTGCATGCAACATTGGGAAGGGACTGCCACTGTGCATGCAACATTGGGAAGGGACTGCCACTGTGCATGCAACATTGGGAAGGGACTGCCACTGTGCATGCAACATTGGGAAGGGACTGCCACTATGCATGCAATATTTGCAGAAATGTTGATGAGTCCAGGAGCAATGTCAGCAGTGCTTCGTGCTTCCTCCTGATAGTTCCCTCCCCCCCCCCCTCACCTAACCTAACCTAATCACCTGGGACTGAAATGATTATATTTCCACCACTTTGACAACTCGTAGGAGCAATCACTTCGTTAGGCTTGTGTATCAACCTCCTTGGATATGACGTCACGCAACCACCTGTGACGTCATATATGACGTCACATGAAGCTGTGTTCGGATTAAGCTTAAGTCAGATGTGAACAATGATTTGAACTGGAGAGGGAGGGTGGGGGTGGGGGGGGGGAGTGGATGAAGGGGGGGGGGGTGTGGATCAAGGGGGGAGGGAAGAAGGAAAGGAAGTGAACTATCA
>WNGS01092210.1:23751486-23769305 GCA_020271785.1 Procambarus virginalis
ATGGATGCCTACTACTACTACCTACCTTGAGGTGCTTCCGGGGCTTAGCGTCCCCGCGGCCCGGTCGTCGACCAGGCCTCCTGGTTGCTGGACTGACCAACCAGGCCGTTTGACTCGGCTGCTCGCAGCCTGACGTATGAGTCACAGCCTGGTTGATCAGGCCCGAGGCCAGGCTTGACGTGTGAGAGTCAGAGAGAAACATTGTTTATTCTCTGTCCCACTGAATGGAAGAGCAGGAGTGTACTATTCGTCCGTGATTCAGTCCATCCTGATATCCCTGCTGCTTCCCCTTCCACCTGTACTTGTGCTTGTGGGGGTTAGCTCTGGCTCTTTGGTCCCGCCTCTTCAACTGTCAACCTGTTCTATGGTCATACTAACTTACCGCTCTCCGCCTACTAATTACTTCATAGTATGATAATAACTACGTTCAATAGTTACTTTGAAATTGGTTTAGCTAATTTCATCAACATTATTTTAAGTGAACCAATCACATGGGTCTTGATGGGGGCTTCGAACCTGTGCGCTGGGTTATCTTGAGGTGACTTGATGATTTCGGGCTTTAGTGTCCCCGCGGCCCGGTCCTCGACCAGGCCTCCAACCCCAGGAAGCAGCCCGTGACAGCTGACTAACTCCCAGGTACCTTTTACTGCTAGGGTAACAGGGGCATCAAGGCGAAAGAACTCTGCCCATTGTTTCTCGCCGGCGCCCGGGATCGAATCCCGGGACGACAGGATCACGCTGTCACAGTGTTCTGTCCGCTCAGCCACCGGCTCTAGGGGGTTCCCAGACGCGCTCTAGTCCACTATACTTCGTGTGGATTTGTTCATTGGTTTATATAACGTTATTGTGATTTCTAGGTGAAATTTAGGTAATCTAATTAGATTATCGGTATTTAAGTTTATGCATTTCAAATTATCACCAAGTTCTCATATAATTCTCAACATATTTTCTTGTATGTATTCAGCAGCAATAAACTTGTTAAGATGTTATATAAATAATCCATCGATTACTTAAATGATTTACCGCCTCTAATTGGGCATAACGAACCTTATGTTCGTCTTCCGTGTTGAACATTCGAGCTTAATTCAGGGTTATTCGTCATTATTTCAGGCCTTTCGTCATTCATCGTTGTTCAGAGTTTACCTCTCGTTGGTTACAATTTTCGATGGACTAATTTTTTATTTTATTTTACTTTTTTTAAAAGTATGTAAACTCTTATTGTGATCTTGAGCTGTTAAAACCGGGTAAAACCAGGTAGAAACTTTAACGCGTGAAAGAGACCTGGGCGTGGACTTTACACCTAATGTGTCTCCTGAAGCACATATAAATAGGATAACGACAGCAGCATACTCTACACTGGCAAAAGTTAGAACATCATTCAGAAACCAAGGAGGCATTTTGGGCGCTTTACACTGCCTACGTGAGGCCAGTCTTAGAGTATGCCGCCTCATCATGGAGTCCCCATCTGAAGAAGCATATAAGGAAACTGGAAAAGGTTCAGAGGTTTGCAACAAAACTCGTCCCAGAGTTACGTGGGATGGGGTATGAGGATCGCCTGAGGGAATTGTGCCTTACGACACTAGAAAGAAGGGAGAGGGGGACATGATAGGAATGTATAAAATACTCAGGGGGAGTGACAGAGTGGACATAGACGAAATGTTCACACGGAATAGTAACAGAACGAGGGGACATGGGTGGAAGCTGGATACTCGGATGAGTCAAAGGGATGTTAGGAAGTTTTCTTTTAGCGTGAGAGTAGTGAGAAAATGGAATGCACTCAAGGAACAGGTTGTGGAAGCAAATACTATTCATAATTTTAAAACCAGGTATGATAGGGAAATAGGACCATAGTCATTGCTGTAATCAACTGATGCTCGAAAGGCGGGATCCAAGAGTCAATGCTCGGTCTCGCAGACACAATTAGGTGAGTACAATTATGTGAGTACACACACACACACACACACACACACACACACACACACACACACACACACACACACACACACACACACACACACACACATCAGTCTTGAAAGCAAACAAACGTTTTCCGTGCTACAGCTGTAAATAAGTTGGACCAAATCCGACAAAGTGAGTAAATTTAATACACAAGTTTAAATATAAATATGAAACGAAAAACGAGAAACTAAACATTGAATAAACCTATTAAATGTTCGAAACGCGAGTCCATGAGCCAATCCACGATCTTGCGAGAACATCAAGCCGAGTACACTCACACCCTTACTACAAATGTGTACTTCCAATAAGTGAAATGTACCCAGGATACAGGTGCCCCAGACACTGAAATTAGACACAAACACTAAGATAATTAGTGAAGAAATGCAAGCATTGTATTCTAACACGTGAACAAAACAACATAAAAGTGCTACACGAGATGACAACACTGCCCCCCCCCTGGGGGTGCCACCCATCGGCTGGCACCCCCACCGACACCCTGGCTGGCACCCCCACCCACCCCCTGGCTGGCACCCCCCACCCACCCCCTGCCTGGCATCCCCACCCACTGGACACTATCAACCGGTCCACCACCTTCATCACCATTAACCATAAGTATTCAGTAAAAATGTCTTTAGTAAAGATGTGCACAGAATGCAGCATGAAAATAGATTACCAGCAGAGCTTCCGTTGCAAACTCTGTTCAGCAGCCACACACACACAGTACATGTGCCAACATAACTATTAATCCAAAGAAAAATTGGTCTCAGAGACCACTCTGTGTACTGGTTCTGCAAAAATTATATTACTTTTTTGAAGATGATCGCAATTCTGGATAAAACTCCCGCGGAGAACAATCACCTCTAAATGCCTGCATAGAAATTTCAAATATTTTCAAACAAATTGTCCATGACACCCAGGTAGAATCAGACTCAGCGCAAGAGCCGGGTGCTGTCTTGGCGCCAAGGTCGTGCCGAAGAGAAACAAAACAAAACAAGGCCCCAAAACCTGTTGATATTATAAATGGGGTGTCTGTAAGCATGGGATATCGGGAAGAACAAATGGAATATGTAAATACGATCACCCTAGAAAGAGCAGAAACTTTCTTAGTATAGGTACGTATACCAAAACCTGTCAATGTTTTCACCCAGAACTTTGCAAGAACTCTTTAAATAAGAATGAATGTTTCAACACAGAATGTCCAGCTTTTCATATATACCAGGAGAATAAAACCGACAGACCGCCACTATGAAAACAGCCACAACTCTATTTACCAGGATGATTTTTTAGCAAGAGGAGAAGAATGGCAAAAACCATCCCGACTCTACCATCAACTCTGTCAAATGCTAGAGAGGACGCAAACACAGTGGCCTTCCTACCAGAACCTCAGATATTAACAAGAACGTAAAGTATTCAGCCCTTCCACAAACACGATAACATCATTTTTATTTGCCAATACCAAGGGTATAAAAACACACAAATCTAACAACGTTAATTTTATACCTGGCCTCCTACATGAGGCAAATGCAGTGTTTGCAGCCCTAACGGAACCCAACACAAAGGAGTACCATGATGGTGAAATATGGATTTCGGAGTACAATTTTTTCAGATGTTATAGGAAACACAGGTTACAGGGTGGAGTCAGCTTGTATATCAAAAACACTCATCTGCACTGAGCTGCTAAACACCACAAACGATAAGGTGGAAGTGCTGATAATCAAAATAGAGATCTTAAATGAAGTTATTGTTCTTGTATACAAGTCACCAGAGGCAAATCCTCGGCAGTTTCAAGACAAACTAATGAAAATAGAACACTGCTTAGAAACCTCACAATTCCAGCCCCAAACATCACCCTGCTTGGGGGGACTTCAATCAACGGCACCTGAAATGAAAGCACCTGGCTAATACGAATATTCGAGAGAATACCAGGAAGTAGCCTAAATGAACAGTCACATGCAAATGACCTGTTCTGGACAGCAGACTTCTAGAGGTTACTAATACTCGGCTTAGACTCGGTTACAAGTATCTGGGAATTCTCATTATCTGTTGATGTAGACCTGACAAAATGTAAACTGTATTAACAAAATTATTTATACACCCTCCGTCACTATGTGATGAAGTGGGAAAAGATTCGTGAATTCAGAGACAATTATATAACCAATGTTCCAGCGATGTGTAAATATTTCATTCAAAATGATCTGCTACCAGATATTTTAGCCAAATATCCCCAGTTTGCTAACTGTAGGTAGTAACTGAGTGATTGTAACCTATCCACCGCTGCCCACTGGATGGGGGGCGGTGTGCAGGACAAACATATAAATTGTGACACTAACTCTCCACATGTCAGTTGCTTAATTTAGAAACTGTACTTGTGGTCGATCTCGAACCCAATGATGATGTGACGATGAATACTGAATTTTGTAACTAGCTCATCAAGATTATAACTTGCTCAGATAAATGAATTGTGGGGTTCAATCCCAGAACTTAATATGTGCCTCTGTAACCCTTTCCACTACCGCTCACAATGTAACACCATAAAGGTGTTTAGTTTGCATATTACATACAACTTGAGTCAGCAGACAGGATATTTGAAAGGCACCAGGTTGTCTGGCTTTAGCAAATAAAAACTCACACCTCTACAGTGTTAATTGCAACAGGTCATATCAGATGATGTGACCTTACCCTCTGCTAAGCCAATAATTGCAGACGATTAGTGATGTCTTTCCTTCAAACAAGCCGCTGTTTATGGTGTGGTAGGTAGAGAGCCTGAGGCTATCTACTTAGTAGGCAGAGCTTAACTCCCGGTTCCCCCATAAATACCCAGGAAACTGTACATTCGAGATGAGACACACAAGATTGAGCAGCAACGAGAGTTAGATCGCTTGTCAAGAGGTCCCATCCGCCAGACTGGCCTCCTCAGGCCAGGTGGGGGAACTGTGTGTGTCAACGGCAGCCCCCCCCCCCTCCCTCTCCATCCAACTTAGGTTCAGAGACTTGGTGAGTGAACTGTCTATGTGACAAATTTCGTGTTTCCAACTTAAGGTGCGTGATTTTTAGGGGCAGTCAGCCGTAGTGTCCTCAATGTCTTATGTCGTAATTCACATTGCATATTATTATTGTCATTTAACATCCAAAGATAAGAATGAATTCTGATATCCGTATGAGTGAAGATCTCATGTTAAATATTTAATAAAATTAACTCATGTTTTTAAACTGTCTTTAATTTTGTTCCCTAAAACCTCTTATTTTGAAAGCTAGATTGGAGAGCCCTCTGAGCTTACTGACTTAAAAGATTCTTGCATGTACAAGTACATGATTCCAGTTGATACATGCTAACATTTGATAACAGCTTAAAGTTCAGACATGTTCCCTTCCTTGTCATATATGTCCTTAACTTGAATGGATGGTGGCTGCAACTTTCATCCTTCAACCTTTCTGTCTTTCTCCTATTCTAGCATTCTTACTTTCTACTCATCTAATCTCCACATTGATCCCATTCTCTTCCTCCCTCTAACTTTCCCTCTCCGTCAACCATAATCCTTGCACCTCCCTCCCACTTCTCTCTACCTTCCCCCACACCAGCAGAGACTCTTCCTTCAGTTTCCATCCCTTTTTCATTTATTTTCCGATACCTTACAACTAGACGGGTATGGGGTACACAATAAATGAACTAAACTAAAACTACAGATGTGCGACAGATTTGCCTTAAACCAGCAAATAGTAGAACCAACAAGAAAACAGAACAAGCTGGACCTTATTTTCGCTAATAATGATTTGATCAGGAACACAATGATTATAAATACCTGTTACTCAGATCACAACCTAACTGAAGTTCTAATGAGCATGGGGAGTAGACCTCCACAACCAGTCTCGAGTCCCAGGGAAGGATAATTCGGCAAATACAATTTTAATAATAAACAGATTAACTGGGAGCAAATAAACCAAAACCTCACATAAATAGACTGGGAAGAACAGCTAAAAAATGTGAACCTGAACAAGTGCCTGAAAAAAGTAAGCTCAGAAGCACTAGACATATGTTCAAACAGAATACCCCTAAGAAAAAAAGAGGAGGAGATGCAGATTGGAACAGGAACGTCGTTCCCTCTATTGGCAAGGAAAACAAATCGTGGAACAACTTGAGAGTCACACCCTATCTCAAGAACGACGAAGAAGGCTAGGTTGAGAGATACGATTGAACTAAAGCTGCAAGAATCGTACAAAATCCAGGAGAGACAGTAAAAGCTCTTGAGTGAAAGAAAGAAAAATCCGAAATATTTTTTTCTTGTCCAAAATCAAAATAAAAACTACATTCAACTAAAATGCCTCCCTGCGAAAGGGAGATGGAACTTTCACAGATTACAACAAAAAATGAACGAAATACTGAGGAATTAGTACGACAGTCAACGAATCAGTACGCTTTCAGCAACTAAACACACTGAAGATTAATAACCCAAGTGATTTATTCATGAATGTGATGTCAACATCAAACCATATATCAGATGTCACCCTATCCACACTGGATTTTGAAGAAGCCATAGACAGTATGCCTATGCACCCTGCACCAGGCCCTGATTCGTGGAACTCCATATTCATCAAGAACTGTAAAAACAAGTATCGCAGGCCCTTCACATTCTTTGGACACAGAGCCTAGATATTGGCGTTATCCCTCACATTAGAAACAGCAGAGATAGCACCACTTCATAGGAGGAAATAAGGCAGAAGCACAAAATTACAGACCGACAGCATTAATATCACACACAATATTTGAAAGAGTGCTAAGATGATCACAAAATATATGGAATCACAGCATCTCCATAACCCCGGACAACAAGGTTTTAAAACAGGGTGCTCTTGCCTGTCACAGTTGCTGGACCACTATGACATGGCACTAGATGCCATGGAAGGCAAACAAAACACTGATGTAATTTACACAGTTCGCAAACCCTTCGACAAATGAGATCATGGTGTTATTGCATACAAAATGCGTTCAAATTACAAGAAAAATTGGCAGATGGATCTACAATATCCTGACTAACAGAGTAGGGTAAATTATGACTAGAACCGTGCCCAACACTGGAGCAGGTGAGGCAATTAGGCCTGCCTGCTCAGGTGGTGCACACGGGTCTAGTCATAATGCGTTCTGGGGGTTCCCCGGGTTATCGGCAGATGGAGCGTTTTGGGTCATGTGGGGGTTGTGAGTCATGTGTAAGGGTGTAAGGATTAAGTATAGGAGCAAACAGTATAGGTGTTTTTTTAAACACTGTTGTATGTTGTAAATCCATATGGTAGAGTGAAGTGTGTATATATTTTACCAAAAACGTATAACATTTTCACCAAAGTCTGCACCGGTGGTGTCAGCCTCATATGTCTTCATCAGCAGGTGTAAGAGGTGCCATTAGTTTCATGTCAAACACGAGTGCTTGTTCACAGTAAGACATCCCGCCGGGAGTAAGCTGTGAGCCAATGACCCATAATATTTTTGTAATTAAAGGAGGCCCCCCTCACCCCACCCTCCCCTCCCCTACCCTTCAGCATAGACCGGTAAAGAGTGCCGCATAGCCATGTTCAACCACATAAGGCATAGGGCTCACCGCTACACACCACATGGATGTGGGGAGCGAGCGTTAGGGCAGGCTACCCATTTGATCGGTGAGCTGTGACTGATTGTTTATTTATTTATTTATTCATATACAAGAAGGTACATTGGGAATGTGAGATATATAATATACTAATTACAATCTTGTAAAACCACTAGTACGCGCAGCGTTTCGGGCGATTGAGGTAGATGAGGTGTGAGCGAGGGGTTATAATATTTTTGTAAGGGGTGAGCCTCCTCACCTCCTCTCCATCCCATCCTGCTCCTTCAGCCTTCACATAACTACCTCATGGCCCCCATGTCACACGCCTCATAGCGCACAGGGGTAGACCACACACCACACAGGTCAGGAGCAAGCATTGAAGCGGGGTCACCTCTTTGATGTCTGTCATGTGACTCAGGTAAATGACCACAATACCCCCGAATATAGTCCCCTACTCGAGAGGAGGGTTCTTGCGTGTTTACATCAGAGAAGCGTGTTTACATCAGAGAAGCTGCCGCTCATGCCTGCCCCCCTCTCCCCTAGACTTAGCACACCCCGTTTACTTGTCACCCCACAGGTTGTGGCACTCACATGCATGTCTCTGTAGTCATAACAAATAAGTAGATATGGGCGTAAACCCATTTTATATAAATTTATTCTTTATTAAACACTAAGACATTTACAACGACAATAATAATAATATTTAAAAATGTGCAGACATTGTTCTTTCCCCAATAACTTTAAGAGTAACGATGATCATCGTATACCTCTTCAATTTTCTCATAACAAATCAAATCAAAGCTAGTNACCGAAGCTATTCTAGGGATTCTTAGAGCTGTCCAAGATCATGTGCATGAAGAAACAGCAAAAATCAAAGAAGAAAAATGGCTCGAGTCGTGTGCCAAGCTAAATCAGCATTGATCCTTGGGCGACATTTGGAGGCAGATCAACAGGGCCAAAGAAAATTGCCGCCTGCTCCATTCTATCATGAACATCCAGAGCAAGAAGCAGAAAGATTAGCAAATTTATTTGCTTCAAGAGCCAGTTCCACTCAACCTCCCCAAGCAACTCTGACGTACCAACAAAGAATGAAAGATGGAAACAAATGGACGATGTTTTAACCTTACTCGACGAACTAAACCAACCTTTTCATCTGAATGAACTCAAAAGAGCTACAAAGAAAACTAAAAACACAGCTCCAGGCGAGGACAAAATCACATACAACATGCTGCCTAAGATAGTGGAAAGAGGCGAAGAAGCCTTCTGAACCTCATCAACAAAGTTTGGGTGACAAGACCTTGACCACTCTCTTGGTAGAGTGGACTAGGGAATGGGAACTATATTTGCAAAGACCCAGGAAATCCAAGCTCTATCTTATTAACAAGCTGTCTAGCCAAACTGTGGAAAGAATTACTTTCAGTCGAATTAAATGCAAAGCCAACCACTTTACCAAAATATGTTTACTTTCAAAAAACGTCTCAAAACACAGACTGCCTTTCCTCCCTCCTACATGAAATCAATGACAAACCGGAATCCTTATTTTTCTGCACCTTGAAAAAGCCTTCGAGATAGCCAATAATCCTTGTACACTGTGCTGATTGGTGGCTACCGAAATCAACCAACACGCCTTTGCCAAAGTCTACTCAACAGACAAGCTATAGTCCTTTTTCAAAGAAATATATCCCCAAAGAGGCCGGGAAATGGGTCTCAATTGAAGAGGAAGGGGCTTAGTATTATTCCCTGCTATCTCATGGAACAATTCATGAAGATTAAGTTACCAAAAGCTAAACTGCTTAACTATGCAGGCCGAATTTGTGGTCATTCAATAGCAAAGGCATCATGCAAAGGCCATGAATCATGCACAAAAATGCCTAGACATCATCAGGGAAGCGGGAACGCATACCAGTGAAAATAAACAGCAATGAAACAAAGCAATGGCCGTTAAAATGACAATGCAAGATATCAAACTCGCAAAACAAGGACACGAAATTGAGTGGATCACGTCTTTTCAACACCTTGGAGTCATAATAGACAGCCAGTTGAAATTCACCCAGGAAATTGATTATCTTCGGCAACGTTGCAAAGCCAGTAACTTAACTTTGTGCTCCCTGACAAGTCTTAGAGATGGAGCAACCCTACCAGTAGTCACAATGTATACGTTCAACCAGTTAGGTCACTCATTGACTATGCTGCTCCTGCTCTCACATTTCTTAGTGATAACCAATGGGAAAAACTCAGTGTCACAAAATGATGCCCTCAGAACAATGCTGGGACCACATAATTGGACGCGGCGAGAAAAATCTAAAATGGAAACGAGCTTGCCAGCCTTAGAAAACAGATTGAAACCAAGAATAGCCAAATAACAGCAAACTTGTTGGAACCACAACCAGACTGTCAATCCAAGATAAGATACACACATCGCTTCAAAGAAACCTTCAAAATAGAACGAGTACATGGACGGATAATCTAGTCAAGATTCTAGAGAAAGTGGACTTGACAAGTACCAATAGAAACAAAGGACAAGACAGTCCATATCAATACTTTCGAATGCTCCCACGGAGAAGGCTGCAAAGACTAAAGATAATCATTGATGGATTACCGACTAGATAATCAGCATGTGACTCGCAGAGGCTTAAAGCAATCCTACAACAACAAATGGAAAATATCTCAAGACCGACGACTACTGACATCGTCACAGATGGATCAGTTGATCAGATTCCACCGGGGCAGCAGTTTACAGCAACAACCATGAAACTTACTGGAGCATGAACATGGGTGCACAACATTGCAAACATAATTATGTGCCCTGAAATAGGCTATAAATTATGCATTTGAGATTAATTTACATCATGTCATCATTCATACCGACTAAATCTTTCGCTCCAAGGATTGTTATCTAGGCACCACGGAGACAATATAAAACTTGTTACTGAAATTTTGCATATAGGAAAAGAAGCGCATAATCTAGGACTATCAATCACCCTAATTGGATACCAAGTCACACTGGCATAGATGGTAATGAAAAGTTAAGACTTGCTAGCAAAAAGTGCCACTTCTTTAACTGCTGTACAGGTAAAAATACCTCAAAGCTTCTCACAGATTAAGAAGCAAATCAAGGAGGAACTCCCAACTATCAAAAGTAGCCACACAGCCAAAGTGGGGGAGACCCACTATGATGTGGTACGAAAACCACTGGGTACTCCTCGTTCAAGCCTGGGAAAACCTATCCAGAGACATTGCAGTAGCCATACACAGACTCAGACTTGACTACAAGTGCTGCTGGGAGGTAAAACCCAATACATAACGTCATATCTGTGGAACAGATGTAGAAATGCCACTATTGCATTACCTACTGGAATGTGAAGCAACTGAAGGCCTGAACATCAAACTCAACATTCAACCAACAAGAGCTGCATTAATGCAAAATCCACAACTACAATGGTTAAAAATGCAGTGGAAATAATAGGACACACAACTGAACATTGTGATTCTATATCACCAATAAGATCACATTATTAAAACAAAAGATTAAATAAGTGCAAAAAGAAGGAAACCTGACCTTCATTTAAAACTTTGACATATCACAGTAACAAGGTTATCGTGCATAACCTAACTCAATTATGGGCGCACCATAGCCCTTGCTACGTGGACATTTAGTTCCAAGTAGCTGATTCTAAAACAACAACAACAACAACACCCTCATACATCTTGTTATTTATCTCGTCAAGAGTGAGGCCTCTGACACATTCCCGAAAAGTAAGACTAGATCTTTGCAAGTCACAAAAATGGTAACTATCTCTGCACAAAATATAACAAAGCCCATCATGTTCCAGTACTTTGTCCAGAATGCATTGGGATAACAAAAGTACTCTTTACAATATTACCACAAGGCTTTAAAGTTCAATCCGGCTCCGGACACCACAAACGTTGACCCCACCGACCCTTTGCCATCCACCCACGTGACTTTCTTCCACACAACCCACTCATCTTAAGCCTAATGCATGTTACAACAATCCAATGTTACACACAATATTCTAGTGTATATGCAATTTTGCAAATGTTGGCCTGATAAAAGGTGGGGAGAAGGTTGGTTGTAGTCATCTTTTTCCCTACTAACAAGGTAATCATAAGTACTGTACAAGTGAAGTAGCTACTCATCTCTGGGTTGGGGTTCCTCACTTCACCTTGAATCACTAGAGTCACACCCAATGCAATTGGTCACTGTCCATCAACAGAATCATACGAAACCAGAGAGGGCAAAATTCCACGCACCAAAACATCTTAGTCCTAATACTTAAGGGGAAAGAAATCCTTATGATGTCCGTGGGAACGAGATAGGATCAAAAGTTATGATGTAAAGTAGGAGAGTCGAGAGTTTTTGTATTGTACGATCGCCTCTCGGCGAGGCAGGGGCCCAAGAGCTGATGATCAGTAATGCTGGCCCAACTAAAAGTGTGTAGTAGTTTTGTTTATGAATGAAATGACAGAAAATTGGGAAACCTTTTAAAGGTTCCCCACAGAACATCCAGTACATGACAATCTTAATATATGACAACCCCATGACATGTACAATGTGCATAATATTCCATATAATTATGATACACATGTCACTAATGTGTCCACTACAAATATTTATTTTCACAATATTATTCGTTCAATTTTCACTGTAACACCATATTATATATATTAGTGTTTGTGATGTAATGCATAAAGTACAGTGTGTAATATTCATTGAAGCAGTCAAAGACACACAAGCTAACGTTGCACTCTACACATCAGGTGTACACACACACACACACACACACACACACACATTTTCACTGCTTCCCTCTCTTGTTTGTGCTTCCAAACCTCATATACGTTTACTGATTTTCCATGTATTCCCGTGCATGTTGTGTAACCAAGCTTGTGTAGCACAAAACCGTCTCTGTAACCAAGTGTGGTATGAGCAGCTCTAGGCATTGTTGGTATAAAAATTCTCTTCACAATATTACCTTAGTGGCCAAACTTCACAAATAAATGTGCGGACAGACTAAGAGTAGACATTTTTTATACCATTTTTATTCATCGAGTTCTTAAATTCTTGTAAAGCCACTAGCATGCATAGCGTTTCACGCAGGTTCTTAATCCAAATTTTCCCTGGAATTCGAGCCACCAAATCGTTTAACTAAATACCCTTTCACTGCTGGGTGATGAGAGACTTATAGTTAAGGATTAGTGCTGGGTCAACTCTCTCCGGCCAAGATACTCATGCAGGCCAAATCGCTCGCGAAGGACCGGGCGAGTGCCACGGGGATTGCAAAGTATAGACTGATGTATTTGGTAAAATCAGACTATTTTTTTTAATGAGTTCATCACAGTTACATCCACAAGGTGAAAAAAAAAACACTTTCTTGGTTCACTTGAAAGTTTTCAGCACTCAACAGCAGCCATTATGTTACATCTATATACAAATTTCATATTTAGATTGTACCATGACAATTTGGTTTCTACAATTTACTCTGTGTTCAAAAATTCGGTTTGCTATTGTCTACCGTTTTACCAGTGTGAATCATTGTCAATATATTCCCTTTGCTTCTGTTCTTCCATTGCACTGATACCATTTTTGCTGTTTTTTTTCTGAGCCAACAATCACCCACTGAAATACCTGTACCAAACACTGCCGTTTCTCAATGTGGCTTTACTGTGCCACAGACTCCAGTCTTACGCTCAAGCAGGAACATACAAGGGGGTTATATACTAGTTGTCACTATACAAAATGTGCGCCCTTGTTCAACAGTGGTTCCACAGTGTCTTCACCACACTGCCACAAAATCAGCGACGATCTTCACCAGATATGTCTACGTCGGTACTAAAATATAGTACTCTATATCAATCACTATTCCGGTTTCACATAGATCACAAAGCTTTCGAGTTCAAACCTGTGCCGTTTCGATGGAATATACTACTTGAAACCAAAACATCCCTTGTAAAGAACTTCAGATTCATCAATCACTACATTCTGGCCTGGTACAACAAAAATCTCTGAACGTTCCCCTTACTTAACTGAACACTTTCCTCACTTTCCACAGTTTATCATTTTGAACCACATTATCATTGTTTTCAAAGTGTCAACATCTTAGAAGTAGAAGGAACCTGTAACGTGACGTGTGCTTCCTGAAAGCTAGGGTAGGAACAACGAGGTGTTCGTTTCAATAGTCTTGGATGACGTGTTTCACAATGTTTCATCGTACATGGTGCAACGGAAACATAGGTTTCAGCTACAGCCGTCTCTTTCCAACGTGAAGATGATGTTAAGCCACATGTGCGCTGCACTGCATACTGGTTGGTTTCCGTAACATGTTTCATAAACGACTTGGCAAAATAAGTCATGAAACTATTCACTTTCACTCATATTGTCACCAGTATATGGGAAAATGTCTGTAACTTCAACATCCGTATTCACAAATGTGGGTATTTCTGGCACGCAATTCTCACAATGTTCCCACGCGAGTACTCCCTGAGTGCTTGTGGATGCGCCAACACCATGGCTCCCTCTTATAATCAAACTATGTTGGCCGGGAGATGAAGCTCATCTACGTTGTATAGGGCCACCACAAACAGTTCAAGTGGAGGCCACACTGTACACACGCCAGCGCTTGGAAGGCTGAGCTGCCGACATGGTAAACCTGTACCTAGTAACATAAGAACAAAGGTAACTGCAGAAGGCCTATTGGCCCATATGAGGCAGCTCCTATTTATAACCATCCAATTCCACTCATATACATGTTCAACCCATGTTTGAAACAATTGAGGGACCCCACCTCCACCATCTTATGCAGTAATTGGAGTAACATTACCACGAAAGCCGCTAAACACCGTTTCTGATACTAGTAGCATAGATGAACCTACATCATTGAACCTAGAAAGAGTCATCTCCTACGTTATCATGGCGTTCAGGAACGCCTGATGGTACAGGTGGTGACTTTTTTAATTCCAAGGACCCTAGGGCAGGTAAGCACGAGATGGGAAGGCTGGGGCGAGGATCCGGAAAGCTTGAGTAGGGAACGGGATACAAGTCGGAAAAAGGGAATACAGCTTGGTGGCCAAACCACCATGGTTTTTTTTCTTGCAGTGATACTGTATGGCGTTCTTCGTTGTTCCTTTGCATACGTGGGCATCGCGCAGGGGTTTGGTTCTCGGGCAGTTGGTGGTAGATGCTGCCGTTACTCAGGTCTTCATCCAACGGTCTTCTGGCTTCAGTGCTGCTTCTTCTTTCTTCTTCTTTCTTTTGGTATTTTCCGTTGAATTTGGATCATCGACTTTCTTGGTCTTCATGGTAGTCTTCTCATAGATATAGCAGTGTTGTCGGTCAAGGTTGTGGGTGTGGCGTCCAGGAGGGAATCTTTAGGACTGTAGTTGCACTTCTGTTGAAGCAGGGATGGGACTCCAACTGAGAGTTCATCTGACAAATCAGATGAATCGAAAGTAAAGTTGGAGGTGGAGGTCTTAGGAGGTTGAGTGTTAGCAGGTCCTGTAGTTGAGGGAGGTGTGGCGGCTGGGGATGGTGGTTGGAACTGCAGCAGATGTCGTATGTGAACACGTCGGTTCCAGTGCTGCTTCCTCCACAGTAGATGTGGGAGCGGGTATGACAGCAGTGGACAGTAGATCTGCAAGTGCGGTAGCATTCACAGTGATGTCTGGGTCAGGGGCTTGGGTAGCATTCACCCCTGTAGTAGAGGTGGTGTAAACTTCCTCGGGCACGATGAAGGTTGGAGGCCATTTGCAGCGTAGTGTATGTTCAGGATCCTCACATACTCGGTAGTTGGGTCCAGCAATCTTGTCTGCCACTGTGGTTAGGGCATACATAGTGCTGTGTGGTGGGTTAGAAGCCAGTATCTGCCGTGGTGTTGATTGGGTCAGTGAGTGGCTGGTGGACTTGGAGTTGGGCCCCTATTGCCTGGGTTGCTGTGCAATAGTCCTCCCGCCTCCTGGGAGCTCCAAGAAAATGGCTGCTTGGATGTTGAATGGCGATGGTGCTCGTGCCAGACGATGTAAAGTCCAACAACGTGGACTTTAGCCTTGCAGACAGTGAAGTGGTAGTGGTGTTCCGTGCAGATGCTGCACTTGGGGACACTTTCAGTGCATTTCTTGGTATAGTGTGTGTACTGGTAGCACTTTAGGCACTGTTGTAGGTCATAGTAGCATTCCTTCTTGATCATGGCTAGTGGAATCTTGACTCTGAAGCACTTGAGCCCTTGTGCGGTAGCAAGGTCCGCATGGGCGATGGCGGAGAAAATCAGTTTCATGGTTGCAAGAATTTCAGGGGTGTGGCTGAGGATATTGAAATTGTTTATTTTCACAGGAGGGTTCTCAGCTCCGATTCCATCCACAATCTCTTGGAGGTCCGGTGTGGCCTGTAGGAGCAGACACGTCCGTTCCCATGGCGAGTGTGCAAAAGACTTTTCAAGGTGGTGATGATAATGAACACTGGTGTGTTGGCCTGGGCCGGGGCGGCACGAGTAGTGGGATCCATGTACTGAACACGTTCACCGTTTCATTCTCTTCAATGTCTGTAACACTCGCATCTGATCGTTGTGTTAGGTCTTTATCGGATTTTGGGTCGTCCACATCACTATCAGGGTCGATAGTGATGTGGACGTAATTATCAATGTGTTGATGTGATTTGGTCGATAGTGATGTGATAGTGATCACTATCACTAACCTCCATATATATATCATGTATTTGATCCTCTAAGAATGATTTTCATCCACTTAGCTCATTGGTGATAGGGAGTTAGGACATTCATCAGCCATGGTAACTTTTATTAAATTGAGCCTACCCTTGCCTATGGGGCATGCTGGGATTTTGTTTTATGATGATGGATGCTCGCTGTTTTAAGATGATGGATGCCTCATGCCTCTATTTACTACACAGGTTACCGCGTACGAGTTTTGAATCTTACGATATACCAACAAGCGCCATATGGCATCCGGCACACCACCCATCAAGAGCATTAAGGCACTTTCTGCAGTACACATGTTAACGCTGATTAATTTTTGTAAACTAATCTCAAGTCTGCTTACTATCATTGTTAAAAACCACAACCTGGTAGTTGTAGTTTTTACATAACAGAGAACAGGTACTCTTAACACCAACAATATAAATTCTGTAGATGAAATAATAGTTTGTAATGACTGAATGGTCCTACTATGAATTAAATCTAGAGATAATAGTATCAACAAAACTTTAAACTGACACTTTCAACCGAGATCCTAGGAAAAAGTACAATACTAAAAATATATTGAAACCTGCAATTGTCAGTATACGCAACGATATAATTTAATAAAACATTTGTTTAGGGATTAGTTAATTAACTTGAAGGTGAAGAGAAACACGGGAAAAGAATCCAACAAAGTTTGTAATAAACTCAATAACGACGGAAATTTCTACTAATCACGATTTGTTAGAGGAAACTATTGACTATGATCATGGAAAAAGAACTTAACTCACACGATAGTCAAACAGTGAAGGCAAAATAAAGAACATCGCTACGTATATTAAAAGTTCATGGGTAGGAAACACCACAGACTGTACAAGACCGCATGTGGAATCTAAACTGAAAATATACAAAAAAATCAACACTCAAAAATGCATGCAGCAAGTGGATAGACGACATTTCACTTAATAATAATAATGGGCAATTTCAAATTTAACTGATATCAGTTGGAAAGAATTTCAGGCTCGGATGAAGATTCTTAACCTTGATGCATAAATCATATATGCATCGACTTGTAAGATAACTAGACACATGATGAAATAACCCCCAAGATCTGGTATGTTTACAAGGAAAAAAAATCTCTCAAACAATGACAAGAGCTCAGTAGCCACATGATGTACAGTAGCATGTAATAAAGAATGATGGGATGATTACTGACACTCACAAGAGAACACAAGACAACATAAGAAACCTATAGAACATTGTAGAAACCAAGGCACTTGGTGCCACAATGTGTGTAGAGAATGGTGTCTTGTCCCCACGGCAGGCTTCAAGCAACAAGTGTGCACGCGCACAAACTCTACAATGTAAGCTGGGAAATTTACCCTAGGTTCCCACAGGGCAAGTGCATGAACTCTGTCGCCTGTATAACTGGACTAAAACCTTGCTTGTTTAGGCTTTAAGATTCTAATAGGCAGCATAATTATGCAATGAGGGCCACCGTAGGTTTGTCACTATAGAGATAGGAGTGCAACATTGCAGAAGCACTACTACAGTTGTGTAGACAAGGTAGATAACAGGGTAG
>WNGS01092210.1:23784507-23797707 GCA_020271785.1 Procambarus virginalis
TTGAAACTTGGAATTTGGCTTGTACAGATTAGTTTTTATGTGTAATAGTTTGTTTTTAAGCTATAAATGTTCTTGGTCCTTTAGTATTAAATGAAGGATTTTCGTGCACTGAAACTCTTTATGGTATTGAATATCTCAAACCTCGGGGGTGGCTGTAGTTTGATAAGTATGGGCACTATTTCAACAACTTGTGTAGTTCAGTGTACATTAGAACAGTGGTTGCGTGGGTCTGTTAGTAGTGGTTGTTATTGGCACAAGACTTGGCAGTCTTTCCCTTCATCTCTGTGAAGGGACAAGAGGTCAGTGAAGAAATACTTTAAATAGTAATTAGAAATAGTGGACACAATGTGAATATAGTAGATTGTGGTTATTGAGAGTGCCTCCAACATTAACAAATATCAATTTATGCGAGCAAATGTAAATCTTTTGGTGGGTGGAAAGAGAATAGTTGGTTTAGGAATGTTAAGATTTACAATATAAAGTAACTAATTCCCTCCCGTCCATTGTCAGTAAAGTAGATGTCAATTGGAAGGACAAATAATAAAACCATCTCATTTCCTCAGGTATGACGGTATACCACAAGGACCTCAACAAAGACCTGTGACGTTCCCGTGATCTTTCCATTGGAGCAGGTGTCGCCCAGCACCTGCAGACGTGTACTTGAGGCAAGTTAAATTTAAGACCACGTCGTGTAAAACTAGGAAATATAAAAAGAATGAGCCATAATTGAACAGTAAAGTAACATAGTGGGTAGATAAATGAATAATTCTTAAACCATTAAACCCCCCTTCATGCAGTTGGTCGGTAATGAGTTGAAAGCCCTTGTGGGGGGGGGGGGGGGTAGGGTCTCATTCTGCAAGCTGTCTCTTAAGTATTCTGAATTCCAGCGAGCAGTTCTCCCACCATAGTTCCTTGGTTCATAAGTGACAATTTAGCTCCTTTTTTAATGTTTTATTTTGGTTCTTTCCATTGGTGACTATCTAAAAGATGGAAGAGTGTTCACCCTCTGGTTACCAATCTTGTTAGATGCTGCCCTCTAAGAGCTAGTTATGGTCGTGCCACCTTGTGTGGTTGCTTTATCTTCACCAACGCTGCCCTTAGTTGTTCCGTCCTTATGCTTCCCGTAGCATGGATGTGTGGTCGTCGTTGTGATGTGATGTGGAGGGGGGGGGGCGTGTAGGTTGTTGAAGTTATCAACTGTGATAAATGTTGAGACAGGGCGTAGAGATGTAATAATTTAGGGCAAGAATATTGTTTTGGCTTTTGCAAAGATATCCAGCTTGTCAGTTTCCTCTCGTAGTTAGCTTCTAAAGTTTGCTGTGCTTGTATGCTTTACCAGTATGGCGTTTTGCAAAGGAGAAGATTGCTTCCTGAATGCAAATGAATCCACCCATTTTCCTTCTGGTTCCTGTAAGGTTTCTTGTTGTCTCTGGCTGTTTGTTAGTTGTGTACGTTCATCTCTAGCTGTGCTGTAGCTTGTAAAATACGAAATTTAAAGAAAGTAATATCCTCCAACCCCAACTTTCAGTAACTTCTAAATTTTAAGCAGTGATAATGTGGTGGTTGAAGAGCTTTTGAATTTCTGCAAAAAAAAAAAAAAAAAAAATTGGCATAGATCACATCACATAAAAGGTAATAGGAGTATGTAATGGTCACCGGCGCTAGTAGTTTGTTATATAGGGTGATAAGTGTGTAGGTAGATGAATAGGTAAATTTGCATGGTAGTTAAAGGTAATAGTTGTACAGGGAGGGTATTTATATTAGGTGGAGGGCTTTTGCAATGCATTGTCATGGAATGTAATACCTGGTTGATACCTGGTTGATGGGGTTCTGGGAGTTCTTCTACTCCCCAAGCCCGGCCCCAGGCCAGGCTTGACTTGTGAGAGTTTGGTCCACCAGGCTGTTGCTTGGAGCGGCCCGCAGGCCCACATACCCACCACAGCCCGGCTGGTCCGGAACTCCTTGGAGGAATAAATCTAGTTTCCTCTTGAAGATGTCCACGGTTGTTCCGGCAATATTTCTTATGCTTGCTGGGAGGACGTTGAACAACCGCGGACCTCTGATGTTTATACAGTGTTCTCTGATTGTGCCTATGGCACCCCTGCTCTTCACTGGCTCTATTCTGCATTTTCTTCCATATCGTTCACTCCAGTACGTTGTTATTTTACTGTGTAGATTTGGGACCTGGCCCTCCAGTATCTTCCAGGTGTATATTATTTGATATCTCTCTCGTCTTCTTTCTAGTGAGTACATTTGGAGAGCTTTGAGACGATCCCAATAATTTAGGTGCTTTATCGCGTCTATGCGTGCCGTATATGTTCTCTGTATTCCCTCTATTTCAGCAATCTCTCCTGCTCTAAAGGGGGAAGTGAGTACTGAACAGTACTCAAGACGGGACAGCACAAGTGACTTGAAGAGTACAAGCATTGTGATGGGATCCCTGGATTTGAAAGTTCTCGTAATCCATCCTATCATTTTTCTGGCTGTCGCAATATTTGCTTGGTTATGCTCCCTAAACGTTAGGTCGTCAGACATCATTATTCCCAAATCCTTTACATGTTGTTTTCCTACTATGGGCACATTTGATTGTGTTTTGTACCCTGTATATGTTTAAGGTCCTCATTTTTACCGTACCTGAGTACCTGGAATTTGTCACTGTTAAACATCATATTATTTTCTGATGCCCAGTCGAAAACTTTATTAATATCAGCTTGAAGTTTTTCAATGTCTTCAGCCGAGGTAATTTTCTTACTGATTTTTGTGTCGTCTGCAAAGGATGATACGAAGCTGTGACTTGTATTTTTGTCTATATCTGATATGAGAATAAGGAAAAGCAGCGGTGCAAGGACTGTACCCTGAGGTACAGAGCTTTTAACTGCACTTGGACTAGATTTTATATGGTTGACCGTTACTCGCTGAGTCCTGTTTGACAGAAAACTGAGTATCCAGCGTCCTACTTTACCGGTTATTCCCATTGACTTCATTTTGTGTGCTATCACGCCATGGTCACATTTATCGAATGCCTTTGCGAAGTCCGTGTATATCACATCAGCATTCTGTTTTTCTTCTAATGCCTCAGTGACTTTATCGTAGTGCTCAAGTAGCTGTGAGAGGCACGATCTTCCCGCTCGAAATCCATGTTGGCCTGGGTTGTGAAGGTCATTGGTCTCCATGAAATTGGTGACCTGACTCCTAATCACTCTCTCAAATACTTTTATTATGTGCGATGTTAGTGCAACTGGTCTATAATATTTTAAATTCTTTCAGGGAGGAAATGGCGTGTAGAATGTCGCCACACTGCCTCCAACACTGTGGATAAGATGACGTTGCATGACACGAGGGCGGAGAGTGTAGACTTCAGTGGGGCTGTTAACCCCCAACAAAGTGTGTAATGTAGAGATGAGATGAGATGACCCGGCTGCCGCAGACATGTCTTCTGCATCATTGAAGTCGTTGGAGAGATTCGTAGACTAGAAATGTGGACGCAAATGTAAATATTGTTGGTCTTGTACCAAAACAGATCTGACAAGAAATTTGTAGTTTACTATAAGTGCCTTTAACTTATATAAATGAAAATCCTACAGTGAAGTTTAAACTTGAGAAAAATGTAAGAGTAGCTACACAATTGTTTAAATAAAAGTATATAGTGAAAGTTTGTTGACATTACCAGCAATATTGAAATGGTATTTGGTTAACTTCTCTACTTTCTTCCCCACCCTGTAAGTGAGAAGTGGCAGTTATATTAATTAGACATAACGTGTTTGATACACTGAGAGTAGAAAAGTCTTTGGCACTGAAAAGTGAAAGATCTGTACTTGGCTTTGAATGGTCAGATAGACTGTTATGGAAAATAATTGTAGTTCAAATAGTTTATATGGTTGACAGTGACCGAATAAGTGTCCAATATCTTAATTAACATAAATTGGAAATGTCTTAAACTTAGGTATAGAGGAAGTTGGCGCATGTTAATGAGAGAGGAACCTAAACTGCGGAGAAGTCGTATACACTTAAAGTTAGTGTGAATGAGTAATTCGAAACACTAGGATACTTTTGTGACCTAACACTGAAACGAATATAACAATCTGCGATTGTACAGACACCCTCGGGGCCTCTTGATTAGTGAGAGCATAATGCACCCTTGTTGCGTCAACCTTATCAAGAAGATGGCAATGCAGTGTTTCGGAAGTAGTGGCATGTGTAACCAAAATCATTAGAAATTGGCCCAGTGTTAAACTAACTTAACAGTTCAAAATGTTTTCACAATTAGGACCACTCCTGACATTGAAGCTTGTTCTGGCTGACCAGTCTGGCACCTTTACTATGTTCCATAACCAAAGAAACTGAACTTTTGTCAATGACCTTGACATTATCATAATTGGCATAAAGATTTGGCGCTTCCGCTTTTAAAAACATCTTGGGTGTTATGTAACACACCTTTTATAGTTTTGACATGTGAACAGACACGTCCCGAAAGTTGTAGATGCAAAGAATTTCTCCTGCAAATTATGGATGGATTACCAGCATTTCCAATGTAAGCAATTATTAGTAATCGTAGGTAGGAATTTGAAACACTTTCACAAATAATTCATTGACCCGAGAAATGCCTTGGATACTGTTAATCACAAGAACCTCTTAGGTAAACTCCATTATGGAATCAGAGGCCATGCACTAGATTATTTCCAAATCCATCAAAGTGATACACCAATGTGTAGCCATGAATGATATAACCTCTCCAAATAACTGTTGGAGTGCCATAGGGCAGCATCTTGGAACCTCTCGTATTTTTAGACATTAGGCAGATCATTGATGTCTGTAACAATCTGAAACCTATATTATTTGCTGATACAACCCTCGTCTACTCTAACCCCAACCCACATACACTAAATAATGTAGGTAATAATGAACTAAAAAAGAACGTCCCCTTATGGATGTGAACCAACAACACAACATAGAAAAGACCTACATTATGTTATTTGGAAGCTAGTCTACAAATGCAAATCGGCCTCAGATAGACGATGTAAACATTAGTAACCAAATGATTGAAAGTTTCAAGGCCCATTCCTAGACAAGACTCGACTTGAGCACCCCACATAAAACACAACTAAAACAGTTGGTATACTCCCCAAAATCAGATAGATTAGTGCACAAGAGAGATGAGAGCAGAGTTGGGTACCTATCCCTATCTGAATTAGGTGGCTTGGAGTGGGTGAACCCCATGCACAGATACCATAAAGTCCATCACCCAGCAAAATTTGCTAATGAGAATAATAAAATAAACAAGGGGGCCGAGTGTTGTCTGAAAGTATAACTCCCTAAACATGCTAAACATAATCTCGCTCCACACTTGTCAACTAAATGTACAAAACCCTGATCTTAAACGCAAATACTGCTCTGAAACACACCCTGGACAGATGTAATAGGACCCATCATCACACCAGAAATAAATACGTTTGACTCTTTGGGTATCAAAGATAATCTGTGTAGGTCCCTTTATTTGCATAGTGTTTAGTCTATGGAAGTCACTCCCTATTGACTTGAAAAGGAAATAAACTGTTGCATCATTGAAAAAAAACTAAAACGTACCTAATTTCATCTTGTTTTGTACCTTGCTTTGGGAGATCAAATCTTCACTGTAACATCTAGTGCTACCCAATCTTTATGTACCCTATCCGAACAACTTTACCATTGTGCTCATTGCCTTATGTGCTATCAATTGGCTGTACGGTGCCTATTAATCTTTGACAGCTTGATTGGTAATTTCTTCAGAGCTTTACATTGTTTAATATACTTGTCTCTCATCTCGTCTTGTTTTGCAATGTATCTTATTTTATGAATTTTGCTAGAATTTACCTACTTAAAATTGTTAGCATTTCGGCCAGGTCCCTATTCTGAGCGTACTAGTGGCTTTACAAGATTGAGAATACATGGCATGGTATTCTCAAACTCTATGTACCCCCTGTATATATAAATATCACTACTTCCAGCCACAAAGACTGGAGTAGTGTATGCATGTTATTAAAATGGAAAAATTGTATATATGGGAACAAATAAAGCGTCCAAATGTCGGTGTATTTTATTTTTCATTTCACAAATGTAGTTAGTACACACATTTTGGCTAATGTATTTTGGAGCAAGTCTGATATTTCTTAGTTTAGCTACACCCTAAATATTAAAGTTGCCTCATGAGATGTTAACCTTTACTACAGTGACGTCTTCTACCCTCTTTCATTGGGTATAACTCATAACTTTCCTGTAACCTTTAAACATGTTAGGTACAGTACCTAATTTGCATTTGGAAAAATTTCATTATTTTATGAATGAAGTTTATGAAAGTATGCACATGTTTAGACAATGTATTTCACATTTTGCAATCGGTTTTAATATAATCTCGTTAAACAGCTCTCCAATACAGTCCACTCGCTTGTGACTTATGGTACTAGTCTGTGGATCATTCATGTGTGACGTTTGCTTGCAATCAGTATACCCATCCATCAAATGTATACACCTCCGCTGCCATGTCTGGGTGAATGATTTCTAACCAACGTACCCGTTTGCCTCCAGTTGACGAAGGTACACCTATCCTCAGCCAGTCATCATGGATGATTGAGGAAAAAGTGTGCAAGCCCTCTTATAGAACAAACGGTCAGTTCTCGTGGCAGTCGTCCTCGCCACATTATTTAAAAATTATAAACAAATGATGTCCTAATTAAGGGTCAGTGAGCCACCTCCGGGTGCGCTGGGTTTTCTGTGCCTTGGCGCGTTCCCATTATTTGCAATCTGCTGACTTCGTCTGTGGGCTTCCTCGTCGTTTGATGGTACTTGAGGGTCCCATCAGTGTTCCCACGTTTCCTAACATACAGACCAAGTCAGCGTGACGGTAATTCATGTTCCTGCTGATGCTTGCAGTGCCCGTTTGTACCACAGACCTGTGAAGGGAAAAAGAAATAAGAATTTTACATCAATGAAGTAAATAGGCAATTAATGGTGTAGTCTATTGTCCAATGCATTACTTAAGTTTCATTCTAAGGGCAATTTCTAAGGTATATTTTCAATTATAAAGGCGTCCCAATTATCCATCGTTTCATTCATAACGAAAACTACTACTTTTAGTTGGGCCAGCATTACTGATTATCAACTCTTGGGCCGTGCCTTGCCGTGAGGTGATTGTACAACACACACACTCTCAACTCTCCTACTTTACTAAATAACTTTGGATCCAATCTCGTTCCCATCATCGGGATTTCTTTACTCGATACCAAGATGTTTGCTTCACAACTTTGCCCTCTGGTTTTATATGATTCTTTTGATGGAGACTGACCAAGTACAATGGGCACGATTTGTTAGTGACTCGAGGAACTCCACCCACAGATGAGGAGGTCCTTCACTTGTACAATACTTATGATCACCTTGTTAGTGGGGAGAGTAGGGAAAAAGATGACTACAGCCACCCATCAGGCACATTTTCTTGTACACTAGACATATTGCATGTAACATAATGCATGTTACTTGCAACAATCCACTCTTAAGATGAGTGGGTTGTGTGGAAGAAAGTCACGTCGGTGGATGATGAAGGGTCGGTGCGGGTCAATGTTTGTGGTGTCTGATTGAACTTAAAAGCCTTATGCTAATATTGTAAAGAGTACTTTTGTTATCCCAATGCATTCTGGACAGTACTGGAAGATGATGCGCTTTGGTAAATATCTCTGCACGAAATATAACATTGTTTGTGACTTGCAACAATCTAGTCTTGCTTTTCCGGAAAGTGTCAGAGGCTTCAAACTAAATGTCCACTAACACAGGCTATGTTGAGCCCATAATTGAGTTCGACACATCACAGAAACAAGGTTCTCGTGCATATAACCAAAGTTTTAAATGAAGGTCGGGATTCCTTCTTTTCACACCTATTTAATCTTTTGTGCTTCTACATCCACCAACAATATAACGTTCTTAAAGCAAATGTTCAGTCGTGTGTGTCCCATTCTTCCACTGCATTTTTAAGCATTGTAGTCATTGTAGATTTTACATTTAATACAGCTCTTGTTGGTTGAATGTCGCGTTTGATGTTCAGGCCTTCAGGTGCTTCACATTTCAGTAGGTAATGCAATAGCGGCATTTCTACATCTGTTCCACAGATATGACATTATATATTGGGTTTATTACCTCCCAGCAGCACTTGTAGCCAAGTCTGCAGTACCCATACACAATGAATGTCTCTGGATAGGTTTTTTCCCAGGCTTGAACGACGAGTACCCAGTGGTTTTCCTACCACATCCTAGTGGGTCTCCTCTACTTTGGTTGTGTGGCTTACTTTCGATACATGTGAGTATTTCCTCCTTGATTTGCTTCTTGATCTGTGAGAAACTTTGAGGTATTTTTACCTGTACTGCAGTTAAAGAGGTGGGACTTTTTGCTAGCGAGTCTAACTTTTCATTACCATCTATGCCAGTGTGACTTGGTATCCAATTTAGGGTGATTGACAGTCCTAGATTATGCGCTTCTTTTCCTATATGTACAATTTCGGTAACTAGTTTTATATTATCTCCGTGCTGCCTAGATAACAATGCTTGGAGCGAAAGATTTAGTCGGTATGAATGACGACATGATGTACAATAATCTCAAATGCATAACTTATAGGCTATTTCAGGGCACATAATTCTGTTTGCAATGTTGTGCACCCACTGTTCATGCTCTAGTAAGTTTCATGGTTGTTGCTGTAAACTGCTGCCCCGGTGGATTTCTCGATCCACTAATCCATCTGTGACGATGTCACTGGTTGTCGGTCTTGAGATAGATTCCATTTGTTCTATGATTGCTTTCAGCCTCTGTGAGTCACATGATGATTTTCTAGCCGGTAATCCATCAATGATTATCTTTAGTCTCGGCAGCCTTCTCTGTGGGAGCAATCGAAAGTATTGATATGGACTGTCTTGTCCTTTGTTTCTATTAGTGGACTTGACAAGAACCTTCGCTAGATTCTTGACTAGATTATCCGTCCATGTACTTGTTCTATATTGAAGGTTTCTGTGACACGAACTGTGTATCCTATTTTTCATTGACATTCTTGTTGTGGTTCCAACAAGGTGAGCTGTTATTGTGACTATTGTCTTACAATCTGTTTTCTAAGGCTGGCAAGCTCGTTTCCATTCTTAGATTTTTCTCTCCGCGTCCAATTAGGTGGTCCCACCATTGTTCTGAGGGCATCATTTTGTGACACTTGGAGTTTTTCCCATTGGTTATCACTATGCTGCTCCTTCTCTCACATTTCTTAGTCAATGAGTGACCTAACTGGTTGAACGTATAACATTGTGACTACTGGTAGGGTTGCTCCATCTCTAAGACTTATCAGGGAGCACAAAGTTAAGTTACTGGCTTTGCAACGTTGCCGAAATATTCAATTTCCCGACTGACTTTTAACTGGCTGTCTATTATGACTCCAAAGTATTGAAAAGACGTGATCCACTCAATTTAGTGTCCCTGTTTTGCAAGTTTGATGTCTTGCATTGTCATTTATTAACGGCCATTCCTTTGGTTTCATTGCTGTTTATTTTCACTGGTATGCATTCCCGCTTCTCTGATGATGTCGAGGCATTTTTGTGCATGATTCCTGGCCTTTGCATGATGCCTTTGCTATTGAATGACCACAAATTCGCCTGCATAGTTAAGCAGTTTAGCTTTTGGTAACTTCATCTTCATGAATTGTTTCATGAGATAGCAGGGAGGAATACTAAGCCGCTTCCTCTTCAATTGAGACCCATTTCCCGGCCTCTTTGAGGATATATTTCTTTGAAAAAGGACTATAGCTTGTCTGTTGAGTAGACTTTGGCAAAAGCGTGTTGGCTGATTTCCTTAGCTACCAATCAGCACAGTGTAGCAGGATTATTGGCTATCTCGAAGGCATTTTCAAGGTGCAGAAAAATAAGGATTCCCGTTTGTCATGGATTTCATGTAGGAGGGAGGAAAGGCAGTCTGTGGTTTTCAGACGTTTTTTTAAAGTAAACATATTTTGGTAAAGTGGTTTGGCTTTGCATTCAATTCGACTGAAAGTAATTCTTTCCACAGTTTTAGCTAGACAGCTTGTTAATAAGATAGAGTTTGGATTTCCTCGGTCTTTGCAAATACTTCCCATTCCCTAGTCCACTCTACCAAGAGAGTGGTCGAATTCTTGTCACCCAAACTTAGTGGAAAGAGGTGAAGAAGCCTTCTTGAATCTCATCAACAATCTTAGGCAGCATGTTGTATGTGATTTTGTCCTCGCCTGGAGCTGTGTTTTTAGTTTTCTTTGTAGCTCTTTGGAGTTCATTCAGATGAAAAAGTTGGTCTAGTTCGTCGAGTAAGGTTAAAACATCGTCCATTTGTTTTCATCTTTCATTCTTTGTTGGTACGTCACAGTTGCTTGGGGAGGTTGAGTGGTACTGGCTCTTGAAGCAAATAAATGTGCTAATCTTTCTGCTTCTTGCTCTGGATGTTCATGGTAGAATAGAGCAGGCAGCGATTTTTCTTTGGCCCTGTTGATCTGGCTCCAAATGTCGCCCAAGGATCTATGCTGATTTAGCTTGGCACACCACTCGAGCCATTTTTCTAATTTGATTTTTGCTGTTTCTTCATGCACATGATCTTGGACAGCTCTAAGAATCCCAAGAATAGCTTCGGTTCTGTCTCGTCTGAAAATCTTTCATGCACTATTTAGTCTTGTATAGTTGTTTGATGTTATCACAGTAATACCAATGGTGCTTATGTTGTTAGGTAATTGTTTTCTTGTGGATGGCATTATTTTCTGCTCTATATATTGCACTGATTAAATCTTTTTCCATTTCTTCGGTGTTATCAGGAGAAGTGTAGTTTTTGTGCGAAGTTTCGAGAGATTCCTACAAATTGTTCCATTCTGCTTTGATGAAATCCCATCCTTGCTCAGGAGCTGCAGGTCTGCGAGGTAGTGCTATATTACTAACTGCTGTTCTTGTAGCAAAGTGCTCACTATTGAGTACATGGTCAACTGAAAAATGACAACTTCATAAAATACTGGAGGGAGACTACGAGGTCTAGATTCAGCCAATAATGTAGGTGGTTCCGTCGAGTTAAGCAAACTGACTTCAGGCACTTTATCCAAAAGATGTTCAATATTTCTTCCGTTGGCGTCGGTTCTTGCTGAGTCAAGTAGTAATTCACTATGAGCGTTGACGTCACCCGAGATGATAGTAGGTGTGATGACTGCTATTTCCAAGATTGCAGAGATCTATATCGTGATCTCTATGGCTCCCTGTATACGTTGAAGATGGACAACATTGAGTTCCTCATTGTGAGATTAACACCCATAAATTTCGACGTCCTCACCACCGTTAGGCAGGTTTGTGATTGCTGTGGCATTGATATGATTTCTTACTGGTATTGAAGTGCCTCTGGTGCCACCTTGTGCAATTGGGCATTGGTAACCTTGATATTCAGGAATATTGATAATTAGATTCAGTCCTAGTAAGTGTTTTTTGAAGTACAACAATGTCAATGTTTGTTCTTGAGAAGCACTGCTCTGAGTGTTTGAAATTGTTTTTTAATCCGCGGATATTTCAACTTGGTTAATCTTGAGATTGTCCATTATTCTGCTAGAGTTGAATCCATCGAGTCCATTGTGCTTTTGTAATGTGCTGATTTCCCTGACGACTTTTGTGTCTTCTTTGCTGGAGTGGAGACTCATTGGGAGCTGAAACAAATAGGTTTCGCTTACTTTTTTGCGTTTACTTCCTTGACGTTTTCAGGTAGGGGTTGTAGAAGTGTGGTAGAAATATGTTTAGTATCTGTTTTTTTTTTTACCTCTTAACATTTCCTTCATCGACTGCGGGTTGGTGTGTTCCAGTGCTTTGGAGTGCTTTGTCGAGCATCTTGCTCAAGATCTCTGTTAGGGAGACAATGAGCATTGGAACAGTGTTCACTTGATACGCCTTTGGCTGCCTTTCTTTTTTTTCTTGGTGGGATTGGTTGGGTGCTATATCCAGCTACTGAGCCATTTGATGTGTGTCGTCATTTGTGCTTGGGATGTTGTATTGCAGGCAATAGCAGATGTGTTACTTTTGCTAACCTCATCTGTTATGTTGTTTGCCTTGTGGGCCAGTTGTTTGTTTTCTCTAGTTAATCGAGGTCCGGTTCTTGTTTAGACTGGAAGGAATTCAACTAAATATTAGCTACAGTCTAGAGTACGGACTCGTGAGGAGTGTTCTGTGGGGTTTTTAAATGAGGGTTTGGTCTTGGAGTTGTCGCCTTTGGGTTGCTGGGTAAATCTCAATGCATGGATTCTTTTGACTCTCTTTGGATATCGTTTGTTCCAGCCATGATATTTGTCGCCGCAGTTTGGACATTTAGCGTTTGTTGCTTTGCCTTGTTTATGCATATAATTTTGCAATTTCTCATTGTTGTGTAGCTCGCTGCATTCTCTACATCGTTCCGGATCTCTGCTGGCATCTTTATGGTGGGCGAAGTGCTGACATTTGTAACAGTGCATGGGCTATGGGTTGTATAGTCTTAGCCTGAATTGTCCATAGATCCCAACATTCAGAGGGTTGATGCGAGGTTCTTTTATTGTTACAAGCAACCAGTCTTGTTTCTACATTGACATGCTTAAACCTTTCTGCTCTTGTGACATTGGGGACATTCTAAGAGCCTGTTTGCATCGACTTGAACCAGGAAATGTTGCACTGTCATCTCGGTGACTTGTTCCTCTGGTTTCACTTCAACTAGGTCTTCCATATTCCCGAGGTTTGCAAATGTATCTTGGTTAGCTGTTGATATGCTCTGTTTGTGCCACTAAGGTCAGGTTGGCTCTGAGATCTGAACGTGGGTGATCTTTTTCTAGTACGTCAATGTAGGCATAAGTGGGAGCATGTAGTGCCTTCTTGGTTTTGAAGATGGTCCTTGGCAGTGGTTTGGGGGCGCTCTTCGGTTCTGGCTGGCTTCTAAATCAATTTCTTCTGCCGTTTTTCTTAGGTTCTTTTTCGTTTCTTTGCCTTTTGTTTAATACAATTTTCCAAGGCGGCTCATTGTGAGCGGGGTATCCCTCTGGGTCATTATTTTGTATCATCTTGAGCAAGTTGCCCTTGCTCTAACCACGAGATTACTGTGTCCTTCTGATTACAATAATTTCCGATGGGTGGTTGGGAGAGTCATTTCTGGGGGGAGGGGGAAGGGAGGGAGGCGGTGTTCGCCCTGCTACTT
>WNGS01092210.1:23797732-23838679 GCA_020271785.1 Procambarus virginalis
TGCAGTTTCCCCACTGTTTCTGTAGGAGCTGGTGCTTGGTGCTGCTTATGGTCGCTTTGTGGTTTTCTTTTTTCTTCCTCTTCAGCTTTTGCTGGTGCCATAACTCTGCTGCTCTTGAATCTTACTGATATTATCTATTATTTCTTTCGTCCCCCTACTTTTTCAGGAGCCCATTCAGTGTGCTGCAACCCATGTCATTGCAAGTAAATGTTATCCAGTCTGTTCCATTTTTTCCCCCAGATGTCCTTACAATCTTAACACCTGTTGGACTCTTATTGGAGCCTGTGCTACTTTTGGGTGATTTTTTTTAACTGTCGGCATACACAATAGGGGCGATGCTTTGACAAACATCCGGGGCCGCCTTATCGAATCATTTGTCCTGTTCTAAATTGTGGTGAGGCAACTCGTGTCGACTCCTGCACTCTTTCCCGTGTGCTCGTCTTGTCTTCATCTTGACTTCACTTGGAGAGTTCTTAATGACCTACACAAATGACCATTTTCCAATGCTAGTCACATTTTCATTTGACCCTCCTCTCCTTTCCTAGGTTGAAGTTTGCCAAGGCTGACTGGAAGCTGTTCTTCACCTTAGGTGCTATTCTTGCCAAGCTGATCTGCCTCTTCCCACGAACCCTCCTTATTCATGATTGGTTTTTGATGCCCTCTGTTACTCTCTCTCCCTTCTGGGGCTTGTAGCAGTGCATTCCCTGTTGGCATGCAGATTTTTCGGGGTGTGCTGTAAGCATGCAGGCTGGAAACACCGTCGCAGACTGACGGCCTAGTCTTTTTGTTTTGGAAGGATAGTGTGGTGGACTGTGGCCATCAGAATGGGCAAGCATGAGGGTTTGAGAACTTTAGTTTCCACCATTACGTCTGACACTTCTGTGCCCTAGATCTTTAAAAATTTGCAAGATAGTGGGCAAATTTGTTCCCGATGTTTCGCTAGTCCTTCACCTCCATGGTTTCTATTGTAGAAGTTCTGGTGTCAGTTGTGATCAAACTGGGTTCAGACTTCTATATAGTTGGCTCCTGTTCTCGTCTTCCGCTGTCCTTCCTTGCCTGTAAGCTCGGTCGTCCTTTAGATATTTACACTAGTGTTCAGCTTGCCTATAACGATCCTTTCGGAACTGCAGTCTGCCCTGTGGGTTTTTGCGGCGTCGGGCTCGGATAATATTGAGACGGTTCACAATCTTCCTCCATGGACACTTCAGTATTGAGTATTTAAGTGTCTGGGAGTCGTTCAGTCCCTGAGCACTGGCTTGAGGCGGTTGTTCTTTGTATTTGAAAACCTGGTTTTGTAGTCATTGCCTAAAGACTTCCACACCATTGCTGTACAGAGTTGCATTTGTAGTCTTTGAGCACATGGACAATATTCATCTGATGTGAATCTTTGAACCCTAGCACTTGTTCTTCATAATTTGGCTTTCACAAGTATCGCAGAGATGTCCTCGTGAACTTGGTCTATATTCTTACTGCCTTTGCTGTGAAAATATGTAGTTGCTGTAGTTGTCGACCTGGAAAAGGTACGACGACACCTGGAGGTAACCTAATGTCCGAACTCGGTTCTTTGACCTTCGTGGTAATCTTCCTCCAGAGCTTCCTCTCTCGTCGTTCCTTTAGTACTGCTTGGTACTGGTCTGTTTTCGGCAATACGAAGGTGTACTCCAAAGTAGTGTTCAGAGCTACTTTCCCAAGTTGCCCTCAATGGTCTTTTCTCCCTTCCCTCTGACATTTTGAACTGTTGACGATCTTGGCCTCTGTTGTAAAGATGATGACTAGACTTGCCTTTCCTCCACTGGCGGCTTTAATTTGAGATTGACGGTTTTGTCCTGGGCCATCAATCATGGCTTAGTTCTCTATAGCAAAGACTTGTGCCGAGACCTCTACTAGGAAGTGGGTCGTTTTGACCCTCTGTCCCTTGACGATCATAATCATTTGTAAAAGGATTTGGCTGAACTTCTGGGGTTAATCTTTAACACTAGTTTGTATTGGTAATGCCATATCTCTTACCTCGGTTGAATGCTCAAAGACCCTTAACTTACTGTTGTCCCATGCTTCCAGGGACGTTGATAGGGTTATGTTCCTCTAGAGTGCTGTCTAAACTATTATGATTGTCCTGCTTACTCGTGTGCTTCGCTCAATTTTCGTTATCTTGCTCTTCACCATACTAGACTATGCCTCGGGTCTGGTGCCTTTTGTTAGACTCCTACCCAGAGGTTGTATGTTGAAACCGGCATCATGTGTCGACAGGATCGCCGTGATGGCTACTTCATGCGGTTTCTCCAACGCCCTCACTCTGGCTTGTTTTACTTTGACCATTACCCATCCTGTGGGGGCCCATGTTTCCTTTCACCATTCCCGTTTGTATGGTTTTAGTTTGCAAAGTTTTTTCTTGGTTAGTGTTATCAATGTTTCTAGTGACGTTGTCTTTGCCCCCCCCCCCACCCCTGGAGGGTCCCTCCTAAGTTTTGTAGAACCTTGACCCGGCATGACTAAAGCTTTTACCCCCCCCCCCCCGCTACAGTTCTGAAATCCCCCTTTTTTTTCCCTTCCACAGGTTTCTTCACACTAGCTCCATCTCCGTCTTCACAGATGGGGGTCCAAGTCTGCTGGCGGTGTAGGCTACTGTTGTCTTGACAGCACTTGTGTGTCGCCTGTCTGCAGAGAGTAGCATGTCTACGGCAGAACTGTGCAATTTTTATGCTTTTAAAAAGGGTTTATTGGTGTAATTGTTAGTTTGTTTTTGTTGACTGTGCCCTCATGGCCCAGAGTCGTTTAATCCTGTGGTCGTCAAAATTAAATATTGGCCATTACTAATCTCCAGCAGGTTGAACAGAAGTTTTGCCGGATTCCCAGCCATATTGTTTCCTTTAATGACTGGTGCGGTTGGTGCCGTGAAGGCGGACATCTCCACTTGTCCCATTTCCAATAAACTAGTTAATATAACTTTTACTGTTATTCATTCCTAAACTCACAGCTGTTCAGGCTGTCCTCTTACAAATTGCATGGGTTTTGGCTCTTGTGCACTACAGGCAAAACTTGCTCTATGACATTAGAAAAATTTCAAAATGAAAATGATCAAAAGGAGCAAGTTTTGGGTGCTGGTAGGTTAGGGGAGCAGCAAGTTCTCCAAAAGATTTAAAAATGACTAAAAGCTCGTACCACCATAACCGGCGTTGGGAAACGGCTCTGGTGAAGTAAAGTATTGGACATATACGTTAAACTGATGGGCACTTAATGTTGCGCAAAACTGAATTGTCCCTACTAGAGATGAGCATATCCTTGTTGAATGTCCTGACTTGCAGGATGTGTGTGCATCTTACTTGCTGACCGTCCCTCGCAGTCACTTTTCGCCCTCTAGTATTTTTGAACTAGATGCCTTGTTGTTCACCTTGTGTGGTTTTCTCATATTGGCATCCCTAGTGATATTTAGTCCTTTGAATATTCCGTAACATTTGGTGCTACATGGACTCCCTGGCTTGATGGCTTATTTTGGTAGACTTGGTCAGTTTTAAAAGAAATGAGATTATAAAATCAAGTTTGTGTATGGAGACATAACTTAAATTGGCTGTTCAGATAATTTTGTTGGTGGGCAAGTGTTTAGTGTATTTGTGCCAGTTTAACGTGTTTCTTTGGAATATTTTGTTCCTGCCTAATTTTGACCTCTTAATCACTTCTAGCCACCGATCATGTCATGCAATGCGTGTCCAATGCTGTATCTGTTTGAAACTTGGAATTTGGCTTGTACAGATTAGTTTTTATGTGTAATAGTTTGTTTTTAAGCTATAAATGTTCTTGGACCTTTAGTATTAAATGAAGGATTTTCGTGCACTGAAACTCTTTATGGTATTTAATATCTCAAACCTCGGGGGTGGCTGTAGTTTGATAAATATGGGCACTATTTCAACAACTTGTGTAGTTCAGTGTACATTAAAACAGTGGTTGCGTGGGTCTGTTAGTAGTGGTTGTTATTGGCACAAGACTTGGCAGTCTTTCGCTTCATCTCTGTGAAGGGACAATAGGTCAGTGGAGAAATGCTTTAAATAGTAATTAGAAATAGTGGACACAATGTGAATATAGTAGATTGTGGTTATTGAGTTGCTCGCATAAATTGATATTTGTTAATGTTGGAGGCAATGTAAATCTTTTGGTGGGTGGAAAGAGAATAGTTTGGTTTAGGAATGTTAAGATTTACAATATAAAGTAACTAATTCCCTCCCATCCATTGTCAGTAAAGTAGATGGCAATTGGAAGGACAAATAATAAAACCATCTCATTTCCTCAGGTATGACGGTATACCACAAGGACCTCAACAAAGACCTGTGACGTTCCCGTGATCTTTCCATTGGAGCAGGTGTCGCCCAGCACCTGCAGACGTGTACTTGAGGCAAGTTAAATTTAAGACCACGTCGTGTAAAACTAGGAAATATAAAAAGAATGAGCCATAATTGAACAGTAAAGTAACATAGTGGGTAGATAAATGAATAATTCTTAAACCATTAAACCCCCCTTCATGCAGTTGGTCGTTAATGAGTTGAAAGCCCTTGTGGGGGGGGGGGGTAGGGTCTCATTCTGCAAGCTGTCTCTTAAGTATTCTGAATTCCAGCGAGCAGTTCTCCCACCATAGTTCCTTGGTTCATAAGTGACAATTTAGCCCCTTTTTGTAATGTTTTATTTTGGTTCTTTCCATTGGTGACTATCTAAAAGATGGAAGAGTGTTCACCCTCTGGTTACCAATCTTGTTAGATGCTGCCCTCTAAGAGCTAGTTATGGTCGTGCCACCTTGTGTGGTTGCTTTATCTTCACCAACGCTGCCCTTAGTTCTTCCGTCCTTATGCTTCCCGTAGCATGGATGTGTGGTCGTCGGTGTGATGTGATGTGGAGGGGGGGGGGTGTCTAGGTTGTTGAAGTTATCAACCGTGATAAATGTTGAGACAGGGCGTAGAGATGTAATAATTTAGGGCAAGAATATTGTTTTGGCTTTTGCAAAGATATCCAGCTTGTCAGTTTCCTCTCGTAGTTAGCTTCTAAAGTTTGCTGTGCTTGTATGCTTTACCCCTCCGTGGTGCCTCCTTGCCGTGGTGAGGGGCTCACGTACACCTCCCTGGGACCGGTGTGGGTTGCCTGTGCCCCCTCACCTGCCCCCTCTTTGGGTGGTGTACGTGCTGAAGGGCACCATGTAGGGGCCTTGTGAGCCATCGGACCACCCGCTGGAAGGGTCGCCTGTGAGAGGCCGCCCTGAGTGGATGGTTGGGTGTCCAGGCTAGGGCGATAGGGGGACTGGGGTCTTAGCACCTGTGTGGGAGAATGCACGAAGTAGTAGGACTCCCCTGTTGAAAAGGGGGAGCACCGCTGGGGACGACACACCCTTCCTGCACTGGCCCGCGCTCGGCCTCCCTGGCTGCCCTGGTAGGTGGTATCCCTTGGTTCCGGGTCCCATCTCTTTTATTCGTTTGCTTTATGGATGACGACTTGACTACTTCTAACCAGGCTCATGGGGTGGGCGACCAGGCCCCTGAGTCGGACCGTCCTGGAAGACCGGGATCTGTAGCCTCCACTGCAGAGCCCGGTTTAGGCCCAGACCGGACTCTTCCTCCCTGCTCCCCTCCCTCCTCTGTGGTTGGGTCGAGCTCCAAGCCTGCTGTGGTGACCGTCTCGTCCCCTTGCACGGCTCCATCTCTTCTTGCGACTACTGCGCCTTTCGACCCGTCTCTCTCTACGGGTTCTCATCGCCGTCCCCGCCGCGGCCGCTCTCGTATGCTTCCTTCCCATCCTACTTCGTTCCATGCTTTGTTTGGTCCTGCTACATGGACTAAGTATTTTGACCTCCAACCCTTGGACTCGACTCCTCCTGACGATTTTTCCCTTCATAGGCATCTTGTCGATTCCGTGGACGCCTCTGTCACCTTTAACCCCACTCGTCTTGGTACCCGTGTCGTTGCTGCTCCTTCTCAGGATGCGGCCACTCGCTTGGCCGCCTTATCCTGCCTTGGTGAGACCCCTGTTCGGGTCTCGAAGAACGCCCGGTTGAATGCCAGTGTGGGCACTGTTCTCCTCCCGCACCATGTTGCGACCGGTGTTAGGGATCTTAGGGACTGCCACGAGGATATCAAACATGTCCTCGAGGCCCAGGGTCATTCTGTCCTCCAAGTGGATACATTTATTCGTCCCCCTCGTGGTCATCGCCGTCTGCCTCTCCGGGTTGTGAAGGTTACCTTTGATGGTAGGACCCTTCCATCCTCTGTTATTCTCGCTGGTGCCAGGTGCTCCGTCCAGGAGTATATTCCATCTCCTCGGCTCTGCGGTAAGTGCTGGAAGTTTGGGCATGGTACCCTCAGGTGCTCTAGTCCTGTCTCTCTCTGTCCCCTGTGTGGAAGCGAGGGTCACTCTAAGTTAGAGTGCACTTCCCCCAGGCCCGCTGCCTCAATTGCGGTGAGGCCCACCCTACCTTCTCCCGTGCGTGTATTCGTTACAAACTTGAGGCGGCTGTCCTCACCTTGCAGCACCGGGACCGTTTGTCTTTTCCTGAGGCCCGACGCCAAGTTCATCGTCTCCCCTCTTTCGCTGGTGTCTCCTATGCTCGAGTGGTGCGCTCTTCCTCTCCTCGTCCTTCCCGCCTTCCTCAGTCTCACAACCGTTTCCGAGGCTTAGACCCAGACACGCCCACCACCGCCTCCCCTGTTTCCCTCAGTTCTGTCCCGAAGGGTCCCCCTCCTGGTTCTCTGTCTAGGGCTCCCCTTCATTCTACCCAGTCTGTCGCATCTCCTGTGTCTTCTATTTCCTCTCCTACTAGTCCTTCTCCTCCGTCTCTTGGCTCTCCACGCCGCCTGACTGTGCGGGCCGACGTCCATCGCTCTCCTGATGGTTGTGTTGTTCGCTCTCGCTCTTCTTCTCTATCGGACTCTGGAGTCTGTTGCCAGTACGTTGCTGNCCCTCCTCTTACTTATCTTTGCGTAGTTAGGTAGTGAAGTTTCAGATAGCTTCAGGGAGGTGACGGGGCTTCCCACAGAAAATGGCATTTCATTACATTCAACTCTGCTTTGTTGTCATTTGAAATTGTTCTTTCTGCATGCATTGTTGTAACAATTATTATAGTGAATTATGTAAATGTTTTTTATTTTCAGTGATTAATAATTCCGGCATGAAGGGAGATGAGCAACGTAGGCAGCGGGAAGAGAAAAAACAACAGAGGCAGAGAGAGATAGAGGCCAAGCGAGCAGCTCGTGCTGGACCTATGAAACTGGGTGCAAAGAAAATCTGAAATACATCTCAAGGAAATTGTTACGTTTGGGCATTTGTTAAGTCTGATAACAAGTCTAGATGATACTTGCAGTCGAGTTTTAAAGAGCACATTAAATAACTTGAAAATTTTGATTTATTTGTAAATATGTACTTTTTACGTATTGCCTTATTGATCAATTATATAGTCTTTAAACTTTCACAGTGATATTATTGTATAGTTTTCTGTATTTTTGTAGCACTTTATTTGTTATATACTTTACCCAGTAGACCAGTTATTATATTTAGAATGTGAATTTGTTTGCAGAATAATCTTCCAAAGTTTTGTGTAAAATGCTGTATTGTTTGTTATACATTCCTCTTTTTAAGTCCTAAATGCAGTGCTTGGAAGCTGCTGTTAAATTTATAATTTTCCATTATCATCCAGCTTTTGAAATTAAGCTTTTAGAATGTGGCAAACATGGTGATAGGTTCAGCAAGTGCAATAACCAAAATATTTAGATAATTGGGAGAACATGTAAAAGGTAAGGACACTACTTATCTGTTGATTACTTGTTGAAGGTTCTGGGGATCAGTGTCCCTGCGGCCTGGTCTTTGACCAGGCCTCCTGGTTGCTGGTCTGATCCACTGGGCTGTTTGATGTGGGTGTTCACAGCCTGATGCATGAGTCACAGTCTGGTTAATTAGGTATCCTTTGAAGGTGCTTGTCTAGTTCTCTTTTGAACACTGCGAGAGGTTGGCCAGTTATGCCCTGTGATTGTAGGGAAAAGAGTGCTGAAAAGTCTTGGGCCTTTGATGTTGATAGAGTTCCCTCTCGGTATGCCTATTGCGCCTCTGCTCTTCAATGGGGCTATTTTGCACATCCTGCCATGCCTTCTGGTCTCATTTGGAATTTGGAACCAGTCCTTCTAATATTTTCCAAGTTGTTTCCCTAAAAAACAAAAACAAAAAAAACGTGCATAGCAGTGAATGAAAGATTACCTCAAATGAGTACTAAAACAGCAGGCTGCAGTACAAGTGTGTAAGAACTGCAGACTACTATTAACAAAAATGAGGCCTTTAATTTAGGTACTACATCTGTGTGCATGTTCCTAAGTAATCCCGACATGGTAACTACCCTATTATGGTAGTAGGCCTTGATTGCTCTGAGTCCAGCACTCTGTTGCTGAGTTCTTTTGGGTTGCTGCTGAAAGAGCAGCAAAACCAAGGCTGACTGTGGCTTTGCTACCCATGTGTTTGACATATATAGAAACCCATATATAAATATTTCTTGTTTCCCTTCATCTGGAGAATCAACCTACTCAATGGGTGCTGCTTCTACAGGGCAACCATGCTTTTTTGGTAAAGAGATGGGGTAAAATAGGAGATTCAGTGGGATCCAACTAAACAAATCTGTTTTTCTAGCTAGTGAGCCCTAGCTGGATTTTACTCAAGTGGACATTGTAGGGTTGGTTTTTTCACAGGTGGACAGGATCTTGTTCCAAAAGGATAAAATTTTGGGAACTTGGTCTATTATGACTGGAAATGTTGGTTGCCTTTCCAGGCAAGACTGAAATGGGAACCAACGACCCTGCCAAAGTCCATTGGTCCATTTTGAGGCAAGGACCATGACCAGGACATCTGTTGTTTTTTGAGGAATAGGTGGCCACCTTTGGCTTTCCTATTGGTCTCTGGGTTGCCATCCGGACTCTCCTCTGGTTACCTGTGTATACTTGTACTGTTACCCCTTGCATTGCCATGGTGCTTATGCCTCCCCTTGTTGGTCTCTGTGGTGGGTGGAGGTGCAAGAAAATGAACTGTAATACAGTGTACTTTTTATTTAATGCATTCTCTTTCCTCAACCTGTAAGACTCATATGGCAGGCAACCAGGACAAGTCAGGCCTTTCTGGAAAGTGTGTGCTCCTGTCTATCTTAGAGAGGAGCCACCTAACTTTGTTATGCCCCTATTAGTCCTTTTCCAGCCCTTTCCTGCTGTGTGTGTTGTTGTGGCTAGTATTCTGTAACCTGGTGTGCCAAGCTCTTAGTTACCGATCAGTTTGTCAATGAATGTTATGACTCTTCAGCATATTTGTTTCACTAGTCCTGTCAGGTGGTGTTGATCTTTCTCACCCTCAGTTCTGCTCTCTCACCTCTCACCCTCATTTGATGGGTGTGTTTGGTCCACCTACTTGGACCAAATAGTTTTGTCTCAATTTTACTGGTAAGCATACAGTTATTCATCTGCTACATGTAATTACCTAAGTGAGGAGATGAGAGGATGAGAGCTATGCTCATGGTGTCCCTTCTTCCTAATACTCTTCATAATATAACATTTTGAAACTACCAACGGTTTTGGTCTCCATCATCTCACTTATTCCAGCTGCCTACCACTGCGAAAGTGAACATTTTAATGTTTTTTCGTCAGCTTTGCTTCCTTAGATTCAACCTATGTCCTCTAGTTCTGTAAATTGCAGTTTTCAAAAATTCTTCATTATCAATTTTGTTGATTTTTGTTGAATGTTATTATTTTGTACATACTGATCATATTGCCTCTTTTTCTTCTATATTCTGGCTTTGGTACATTTAATGCCTCTAACCTCTCCTCGTAGCTCTTGTTTTTCAGTTCCAGAAGACATGTAGTTGCACGTCTTTGCACCTTTTCTAGTTTAATGATCTTCAGTCTGGGGGCTGTAATGTTATCTTCATTCCCAGACAGTGTGGCATACATGTAATGGAAAATCATTCTCAGTAATAGGGATCTTTTTGTTGCCCTGCTTTGTGTTACAGACGTAGTGATTACGGGCACCAAGAATGCGTGACTGTGCACGTATAGGTTCCATCATTTTCACACCCCCAATCTTTCTGTTCATGGCAGGGGGGTTTTTAAAGACCTTGCTTGTATTCAGACTATCTTAAAATGTCAGGGACATTCCATTTTCCTTGTACATACATTCACCCATTTTCCTCATGGTAAGCATACTCACCCCTCCATATTGCAAAAATCCAGTGTTGAATGTACAAAAAGGCTGGCTCCTGGTGGGCTCCTCAATCTCTTCCTGGAGAGCCAAAGTCATTAACGTTGATTCAACAGCAAACTAATCCCACTTTTGCATATTGTGCCTGCTTGATTGAAGCATTTGACAGTGGAAAGGATTGCAACATTATGTCCTTTGACTTTAGCAGAACTTTTGACACCGTTCCTTATGAAAGAATGATTAGAGAGGTAGAGGCTCATAATATTGGGTGTGCTATCTTAACCCCTGTATTGTGCATATTACCTTAAGATGCTGAACTGGTGGTGCACATAGAACCTTAATGTGTTTTTAGGTATTGTGAACGATTCAAAATTACCTCGGGTACACGAGGCTCGTATCTTATTCCTCAGGACTCCAGTAAACAGACACCATCTTGAAAAAAAAGGTCTGCCTCCTTCCTGGCAGTGTGAGTCTCAATACTGCCGGAGCGACCCAGGCTAGTATATGCAGCAGGAGCTCATAGCACAACTACACAAGTTGGGGGCCACAGAACCACTTAATAATGAATAAAATTGGTAACAGCAATTATTTTATGAGTGTCTTTTTTTCTCTCTCTCTCTCTCTCTATTTTCAGGGATATTCCTGCACGGACCCTAAGCCTCTGGCTGGCCCACTAAGTGTTGCTTGTTTATGTTTTACTTGGGCGGAGTATAAGTATTTATGACTCGTGTGGGTGCCTCAGTAAGATTTTGTCCCATGTGTTTAACTACTTCTGCTCTGTTGAATCAAAGTTGAAATCTTAATGGGTTTGTAACTCTGCACTGTGTTAGATATTGTTCCAGTGGTCTGTTGGACATTTCTCCACAGTGCTGATGTTTCCTCTCATATTCCGGAACCTGTTAGCCTATTTCCCATGCGCATGGGTATCCAAGCCTGATGCGATGTAAGTGTACTTCTGTTGTTGTCCTGCTCCCTTTCATCAAATTAAGTGGTTCGTAGTTGGTTGAATTATTGTACCAACCCGCAGACCCTAATGTTGCAACTGTTGAGTTATCGTCACTGTACATCTTTTACATTGCTCTGTTTCTAACTACACTGTACTTTCTTAATCTGTGATAGACTCTGTGGTATGTAAATGTCTACATTTCTTCTCTTAGTTGCAAGTTTTGCAGCTTCATCTGCAATGTCATTTCCTATTATTCCCACATGACTTGGCATGGATGTCATAGATGATCTTGACTGTAATAAAAATTATGTACAAGGTTCAGATATCATTGAAAATGCTAGTTTTGATGTTCACAGCAGGAGGCATACATTCACAGTAAGCAGCTGAGGTTTGATGAATTTACGCATCATGCAACGTGATCTCATGTTCCATTGGAAAGTTATTCATATTCATGATTTAGTAACAGGAATCTTATGATAATAGCAGTGTTTGTAGTAATAATAGCAGTGTGCGTAGTTTCAGGGTAATTTGCTCTGTCAGATGATGTCTGACAATGAGAGCCTCTGTAAACTGCTGGAGTCAGTTGGTCGTAGCACCCAGCTCTGTACTGTGTTAAGATTTCATTACCACACACACCAGAATTACTTGGTGGTTCATTATGCTTTATAAAAATATACATAGGTATATGTGTGTGTATATAGAGTAATAACAGCTAAAACACTGTTTTATTGATCTAAGAATATAATATATGTATCACTAGATATAAGCACCATATTTTTGAGGTTGTGGTAAAAGGTGGGGGTAAATAAGTACTAGTAGTAGTAGTACACTAGAGTTGTAGTGCACTCTCACTTTAGCATTCTCACCTCCAGGTCTTCCTTCCACTCTCTCAGTGCCAATGTCCACCCAGGGGGAGCATCTTAGTTGCCCACGGAGTTAGAGTTCCTTGTTCCCGTGATGAGTAAGGTAAGCCAGCCGTTCTCTATATTTTCTATGCAGTGTGCTTACAGTCACAAAGAACTAGGCTCTTCTAGGCCGACTTGCCCGCTAGAAAGGTAAAACCGTCAAAGGTCGCCAATCTGCCCTTTGCTCACTTAAGGCCAGATAAGTTCCTCTAATCACAGTGGTATAAACGTTGCAGCCTGCTACTTGCTCAGTTTCACCTCAGACAAACATATTGGAGAATGGAGGAGGAGTTGATACGAACACCATAATAAATTTTTTTAACCATTTACTAGAATTAAAGATACACAGTTATGGCCTGCAAATATCGCAAATATTTTATAGATGGCAACACACTCCCGCAAAAGTCAACGATACTCTGGCAACACTCCAACCGTCGCTTTTTAGGCGACTATTTGCTAGGCTCTTTCCTCCTCTTTAAATGTTTATTCATGCATCAGGCCACTTGGCACTTTACTTAACTAATATATGTACACTTTAACTCCTCACAAATAATGAACAAATAGCCTAGATCCTCAGTCTTGAAGAATAATGCACAAAGTTTACTCTTAGTCTGATATCACCATAACAGGGCCTTTCACCTCAAAATAATTCTTACCTCATATTCTTATAATACTGTATTTAATAAATACTTTTTAACAGCAAGCAGGTAAATGATCTACCTTAATGACAGAGCCTGGACTCTGCAGACTTTATAGCACATTGCGGTGGGTTGAATATCCGTCCAGAACTCTGTGCATATGAAATAGGCCTTTTCTCCTGTTGGTGTCTCTTCTATAATTCCTCAGTAGGTCTCTTCTCAAGTCAGGTATGCTACTCCTGACCACTGATTTCCTCCGTTGATTGCACCAGGAGGTAGCAAATGTTACCCAACCTCCACTAGTTGCTCCATGCTGGGATACTAGTCCTTTTCTCTTCTACTGTAGAGACTTGTAATATAATTGTGTGCTTCCCCAGAGTCGTTATTACTGCTACACCCAGACCAAGACTTGCCATCGAGTCTCCAAATGCAGTTCCACCTCTTGGAACAGCCCACATGTTGAGCCTCAACCACTAGCGTTGCCTCTCGAGACAAACTGGAGCTCTGCCGTTGTTGAGCCTCTTGTGAATTCCTATCATTGGCTAGCTCCTCTACACTTCCTCAGAAGCTGACCTGTAGCTCCTCCTCTTCACCTCTTGAGCACTGCTTTTGATTACGTTTTGGAGGCTTACCTCACTCCAAATCAAAGGACCATCAAGTGACACACCCGGTCACTATCTCTCCTGGTGGCAAGTGAGTATGGCTTTCTCACCTCCATTGCAGGGGCACCTGACATCATGCCACTACACGCCCAAGGTGCTTACTTGATTAATCAACCTGGCTATGCCCCTGCAACTGACCAATCATATCCTTTGCAAGCAAGCACCCTGACATATACCCCTAGTATCTCTTGATTGGAAAATGACCTCCCACCTTGAGCTGCTCCACCATCTTGTGGATGAGCCGCTCTCTTGCCTACAACCATTCGGATCTAAAATGGAAATATATTTATTCTGTGGGCTCTCACCTTTTAAGTGACATAAAATTTAACTTCGCTTCTTCTAGATATTTAACACATGGGGGAGGAGAATACTAGCTAGCCTCAGTATATATTACACTATGTACTGAGCCTATGTATCAGTATATAGTATAATAACAGCAAAAATACTGTTTTATTGGTACAAGAATATAAAATATGTATCACTAGATATGAGCACCATATTTTTTAGCATAGCGATGTTCTACACATTTAGCTATATAATATCCTCAAATTACACAGTAATGAATAATATTACTGCCAAAAAATAGATAAAAAAACCATTCAAAGACATTGAAATACAGTAATTACGTACAAATGTACAGTATTTGTGGCAACCCCTGTCACACTGCTGGGCTGAAGCACACCGCTGCTGGTGAGTATTCTGTCAACGCCTGAATATTGCCAAACTTCCTCACCCCATCGTGGCCAAATTGTCACGTGCAATACTTTTTTTCAGTTTCCTGTGATCAGAGAATGCATGTTAACAAAATTAGAATGAAAAATATTTTTGGGAATTGTTTTTATGGACATAATGTGATTGTCAATTTAAATTAAGGCGCAATTCAATGGTTAGGTTGAATAAGCATTTTGAGCATAACTTAAATCAATTTAATTATTTATTGGTTTTATTACTGAATGAGAAGTAAGCTAGCATACTTCTAGCTATATGGTACAGTATATGGATTGTTCAAGAAATGTAGCAAATAATATACCAATTTTAAGTGATACATAGAATTATGACAAAGTTAATCTCAAGAATTAGAAACCTCCCTATTAAAGAGAGGGATTAAAAAGGCTTAATTTACATTCTCTAGAAAAACAAAGAGTAAGGGGTGAAATGATTGAAGTATATGTACTGTATGTATGAAATTGTATAACAGTAAATATAAATAAGGTTTTAAGTGTACCTACACAAAATTGTATGCGAAACAATGGATAAAAATTGTATGAGTTTAGATTCAAGAAAGACTGGTAAATACTGATTTGGAAATAAGGTAGTTGATCTATGGAACAAATTTCCAGATAACAAAATGGATGTGGGATCACTAGATCCTTTCGAGCATAGGTTATGCATACTGTATATACAGTATACAGGAATGAGTTTGGGTGATATAAATAGAAACTGCTTCATGTGGACCAATAAGCCCTATACAATTACCTTCATTCTTATGTTCTTATGAAGAACAAATCACATGCATTTAAATGTGACCTAACGCTGTGGCCTTCCTCTTATCACCGTAAAAAATCACGGTAACTGTCTATGGCGAGGCTACATATTTGGCCACACATGAAGAACTCGTGGCCACCTTATGGAACAGAGACCTGCATGTTAATGTCAAAACTGCATTTTTTCATTAACAGACTCGCATTTCCTCAGTTTGCTGATTTTCTAGATGACTGTAATCTTGTTTCCCCAATGTTCTTTGATAAAATCCTCGGAGAATATGATGACTGTGACATCACTCACCTCGTGTCGTTTTGCTTTTGTATTGGCATCTTAGGAGTTGTGATTATCCTGTAACACAGACAGCACTAGATAGTCTTCCAGGCTTGGTGTCTTCTTTTGATAATTACGTTCTTCCCAAGTAATATTCCATAGGTGATATTCACGTAAATTGAACAGTTAAAGTTTGAAGATGGAGTGGTTTCCAGCAGGCAAGTCTGTGTACTAGCATGAAAGTGTTTTGTAATTATTATTGTAATATTGTTTTCCTTGCCTTCTCAAGTAAAATAATGGAATAGAGTCAATATTGCTGTTAAGCCTTGGTTAAATAAGCATACTATAATGAGAATTGATAACTGAAATATAATGTAACCACAATATCAGTGTTAAGGGTAAAATTAAGATGTATAAAGTGTGTATGATTTTTGTATCATTAAAATTTTTAATATATAACTTTTAATTACATACATAACCTGGTAATCACATAAGCATAGATTAGTTTTATAACTTAATAGTTACATAATTACTTATTTTGCTCTTGAAATATTAATGTTTTTGTCTTGATTATTCAGATCAATTTTGACCTGACCCCACGTGTCACTGAGGATCTGGGTAAGCAAACTATGTTTTCTCGAGTAGGGTGCATTTCTTAGTAGCACAAACAATAGACCAGGTTTCTATGACCGAGCAACAGAGATATTACAGGAAAGAGATGGTTGGGTTGACTGCATCTATCTGGACCTAAAAAAGGCTTTCGACAGAGTTCCACATAAGAGGTTGTTCTGGAAACTGGAAAATATTGGAGGGGTGACAGGTAAGCTTCTAACATGGATGAAAAATTTTCTGACTGATAGAAAAATGAGGGCAGTGATCAGAGGCAATGTATCGGACTGGAGAAATGTCACAAGCGGAGTACCACAGGGTTCAGTTCTTGCACCAGTGATGTTTATTGTCTACATAAATCATCTACCAGTTGGTATACAGAATTATATGAACATGTTTGCTGATGATGCTAAGATAATAGGAAGGATAAGAAACTTAGATGATTGTCATGCCCTTCAAGATGACCTGGACAAAATAAGTACATGGAGCGTCACTTGGCAAATGGAATTCAATGTTAATAAATGCCATGTTATGGAATGTGGAATAGGAGAACATAGACCCCACACAACCTATATATTATGTGAGAAATCTTTAAAGAATTCTGATAAAGAAAGAGATCTAGGGGTGGTTCTAGATAGAAAACTATCACCTGAGGACCACATAAAGAATATTGTGCGAGGAGCCTATGCTACGCTTTCCAACTTCAGAATTGCGTTTAAATACATGGATGGCGATATACTAAAGAAATTGTTCGCGACTTTTGTTAGGCCAAAGCTAGAATATGCAGCGGTTGTATGGTGCCCATATCTTAAGAAGCACATCAACAAACTGGAAAAGGTGCAAAGACATGCTACTAAGTGGCTCCCAGAACTGAAGGGCAAGAGCTACGAGGAGAGGTTAGAGGCATTAAATATGCCAAAACTAGAAGACAAAAGAAAAAGAGGTGATATGATCACTACATACAAAATAGTAACAGGAATTGATAAAATCGATAGGGAAGATTTCCTGAGACCTGGAACTTTAAGAACAAGAGGTCATAGATATAAACTAGCTAAACACAGATGCCGAAGAAATATAAGAAAATTCACTTTCGCAAACAGTGTGGTAGACGGTTGGAACAAGTTAGGGGAGAAGGTGGTGGAGGCCAAGACCGTCAGTAGTTTCAAAGCGTTATATGACAAAGAGTGCTGGGAAGACGGGACACCACGAGCGTAGCTCTCATCCTGTAACTACACTTAGGTAATTAGGTGTTTCACAGTATATATGCATGCCATTCCAGGCAGCAGCCTTTTATCACAAATATTTTTTATTGGGGCACTGGTGGCTGTGTGGATAGCACGCTCGACACGTAATCTTATGGCCCGGGTTCGATTCCCAGTGCCGGCGAGAGACAATGGGCAGAGTTTCTTTCACCCTGATGCCCCTGTTACCTAGCAGCAAATAGGTACCTGGGAGTTAGACAGCTGTTATGGGCTGCTTCCTGGAGATGTGTGTGTGTGTGGAAAAAAAAAGAAAAAAAAATTAGTAGTTAGTAACAGTTGATTGATTGAGGCTGTCCGAAAGAGCAGAGCTTAACCCCGCAATCACATCTAGGTGAATACAAGACAAGCTTGGCCACATGCAGGGAGCATGAGTACACTGCCAACTTCAAGGTATTCTCCAGGTATATAGCATTTGTAGCACTTTATGAAATTTGATGACAGTAGAATCTTTTCTGAATGCAAAATAATAATTGAGTATTGCAAAAAATAATTGTTCTAATAGCATTACTTGACAGGTCTTAAGTTGTAGGGTATACCTCATACATTGAGCGAGCTGAATTGTAGCAAATTTTCCAGTCACATGTTCTCACTAGTTGTGCTTGCGGGGTTGAGCTCTGCTCTTTCGGCCCGTCTCAACTGTCAATCAATCAACTGTTACTAACTACTATTTTTTTTCCAACACATGCAGGAAGCAGCCCGTAGCAGCTGTCTAACTCCCAGGTACCTATTTACTCCTAGGTAACAGGGGCATTAGGGTGAAAAAAACTGCCTCTTTTGTTTTTGCCATCACTGTGGATCGAACCCGGACCCTTACGGAGATTACGAGTTCAGAGCGCTGTCCACTCAGTTATCAGGGCCCCCCTACATGTGGGTTATTCATGTTGTATGCCTCATACAAGTCAAATTAAACAGTGATCATTCATTATAATGAATGACCAGAGTTGTTATTGAAGCAATAGAAAGAAGAAACAAGAAATGCCAGTACTTTAGTAGAATTATTAAGTCGGGTATGATGTTTTGATGGGCCCCCTGAATGGATTTAATGAAGGGCAGTATGAGGAGAAAGCACCAAACTATTAAGACTATATAGTACTTGGAAGGGGTCAGGATAAGGATTAGGGATTGGACGGTGGAGTAGGAATGGTGCCCAATCACTTGGACGGTCGAGGATTGAACGCCAACCTGCATGAAGCGAGACTGTCGCTCTACCGTCCAGTCCAAGTGGTTGGAGAAATTTGATGAGTAACATGAAGTTCAAATGATAAATGAAGTGATGAGAAAAACTTGACCATAAGATCATATTTCTTATGGATTTATCTAAGGGATCCATGGAAAAAAAATAATTGGTGAATATTACAGCAAGTTTTATTTACTACTAATAAATATTTTCTGCCTAACTTAATTGTCTTCTAAAAATTGTCATGGTTGTACATATTCCTAGGTGATAGCCCTTAATAAATATTTATAACTTTCATTAATATGCAAATATAAAACAAATTTAATATTTAATTTTTAGTCAATTCAAATTTCATAAAGAACAATTTTGAAAGATTCGTGTAAAAAATATTTTGTGAATCTGAATATGATTTATGTGTTTGTTGATGCTGACATCACAGGCAATGAGTTACAATAACGGGCTAAAGTGTGTTGACCAGACCACACACTAGAAGGTGAAGGGACGACGATGTTTCGGTCCGTCCTGGACCATTCTCAAGTCGATTGTGATGAGGAAGTAGAGACAGGCAATAAATAGGCAAGAGAGAGCTGAGGAGCAAAGTAAGGTGTCGTAGAGGGGATAGTAATAATAATAAGAGCTGCAGAAGGCCTATTGGCCCATATGAGGCAGCTCCTATTATAACCACCGAATGAGAAGGAGATAGGAATAAGAAGAGGATAGCAAGGGAGCGTAGAAGACAATGAACAGAAAAGGGAGAAGAGAGAAAGAAAAAGAAAGATAAATGGAAGGGGTAGGCTTATGTTAGGTCACGTTTGTTAGAAAGATTAGAGCATTTGAGTATATACTGTGAAAGGGAAGAGTCCACAACAACAAAGCGAGGACTCAAGTTCATGTTGGGTACATTGTGTATTAGAGCTGATTCCACAAGACGGCATCTGTGTAGAGTAGAGGCAGGAAAGATTATTTTGGAGGAAGACCAATCAATGGGATGATTAGAATCCCTCACATGGCAGAAGAGAGCATTGTTAGTGTGACTTGACACACTAACAATGAACAATGACATTAATAAACAATGTTGATGACTTGACACTTCTCTTGTGTTCTTTAAGTCTGTCATTCAGTGTACGGCCAGTTTCGCCAAAGTATTGGAGAGGACAAGACGAACAGGAAATAGAGTAGACATCAGCAGCATTAGAAGCAGGAGGAGCAGTGTGAACTAGATTGCTACAAAGTGTGTTAGTTTGTTGAAAGGCGAGTTTAATGTCAAGAGGACGAAAGGTATTGGTAAAAGTTTTGAGTTCAGATATGAAGGGAAGGCATAGTACAGTGCTACTAGTGTTGGAAGCAGGTTTAGGATGAAAGAAATTTCGTTTAGCTTGAGAGTAGGCACAGTTGATGAAATGCAAAGGGTAACCAAGACAAGAGAATGATTTGTAGATAAAGGCAATTTCAGAATCAAGAAACTGAGGGTCGCTGATGCGTAGAGCGTGGAGGAAGAGAGAGACGAGGACACTTTTCTTAACAAAAGGAGGATGGTAGGAAAAGAAGTGAATGTACATGCCACTATGCATGGGTTTAGTAGACAGAGAAAGAGAACCCAGACACAGAGCTGTGAACATGAATGTCAAGAAAAGGAAGGAGGGAATTAGATTCCACTCAACTTTGAAATGGATAGAAGGAGCCAGATTGTTAAGAGAGGCGAGGAAAGGCTGGAAAAGATTAAGGTCATGAGAATTAAGGTCATTCCTACCATCCTCCTCCTGTTGAGAAAAGTGTCCTCATCTCTCTCTTCCTCCATGCTCTACACATCAGCGACCCTCAGTTTCTTGATTCAGAAATTGCCTTTATCTACAAATCATTCTCTCGCCTTGGTTACCCTTTGCATTTCATCAACTGTGCCTACTCTCAAGCTAAACGAAATTTCTTTCATCCTAAACCTGCTTCCAACACTAGTAGCACTGTGTTGGAAGTGCTACTTCTTCCAGCAACGTTGCAGGATCTGCCAGAATGAGGTCAACGTCAACAACGAACTGCCTTAGGGGCTCCAACTCCGGATTTTTCCTCAAGGTTGACTCCTGAAGCCTTTCCCAAAAAAGGGGTATGGCCACAAGGCAGCGGAGGTTGTAGTGAAGTTGTTGACAAGGGTTTTATGATATTCCCTTAGGTGTTCAATAAATACAATATATGGATGGAGTTATGAAATAAGTCAAGGTAAGAATAATAAGTGTATACCTGTTGTATAATTTAAGAAAATTGGCTCTTGTGGTACAAGGGCTTGAGGGCTTTGTTGAGAGGAGTTGGCTGAGTTGGCGAGTTGCTTTGGGTGCCTACTGTAGGAGAGAACAGTACCAAAGTTGTCTTGTTTTTACCACCTATGTGTTTAACATAAATATAGGCATGTATAGTTCTCATTTTCCTTCATCTGGAGATTGAGCCTATCCTGGGGTGGGAGGGAATATGCTGCTTTTGTGGAGGTGAAGTAGAAGGTTTAGTGGGGCTTCACTGACTCAGGCAGTTAGGTTGGCTTGTAGGATTAGGTGGACAAGGAGACATTGCAGGGTTGGTATTCTTTGAGGTCCCTGGATTACCATTCAAACTCGCTTCTAGCTAACTTGTGTATAAAGTGTTACCCCAATGGTCACCTTGAGTTCCTTTGACTTCCCTTCTTGGGCTCTGGCAGATGGGGGGATTGAAGTGAAGTGTAATATCTTCTTTTATGCAAATTCATTCCATAGCTTCTCAAGCTCATGTGGCATGTAAACTGGCCCACAAGTTGGACCCATCTGGAAGATCTGCTCTCTCCTCTCCCAGGAGGAAGACATTACCCCTTGCTCACCCTATAATAGCATGATCCTGCATCCCCCCCCTCCCACCCCCACCACATCTATGGTGGTGGTTGCTACTATGTCACCTGGTCCATTATATTCAAACTGAATGCTCCAAGACCTTTACTTTCCTCAGCCTTGTAACATACCTCCCAGGTGGGGATGGGTGAAGGGATGTAGATGCTCTTTCAATTGCACTCCTCCCTAGTGTTAAGCTGTACTATGGATGCCCCGCATATTTGTCGGCTTTGCCCTCAACCCTTTGTTATCTTGACATTTTGCAGTATATGTGCTTGGGCTTCAGCTCTGGAGTCATTTAGGCTTCTCCAGTGCAGAGCATATACAGTATAGTATATAGAAACTGGTACTCCAGCTTTATATGACCACCATGATCAGTGCTGTATTTGATACTCTGCACAGTTCCTACAAAGCCCCCATTCATGCCTGTACCTTACCTTGACCTCATCCCTACTGAAAGCTCATGGTGATTGAAATCCAACATTGGCTATTCTTAACCTTTATCAAATACAAGACAGACAGTTTTTTCTAGGATCCCAGCCATATTGGTGTTTCTCTAATAACTGCAGATGCAGAGAAGCTAAATAGACCATCTGTACCTGCCCAATCTGTAAGAAGCAAAATTCTTAGTTGTATTACTACCCAGTCATTCACAACACCATTTATAACTGTTGGATAGACAGATGTTAACCTTTCCAAGTAACAACCTATGTTCACTTAATTGTAACCTACCCCCGTGTCCTTCCTCATATGACGATGATTATATATTGGCTACGCATGTGGCCAATATATATAACCTAGGCATTTAATGGAACCAATATATAATTTATAGGCACTTAATGGAATACAAAGACCCTTCTGAACCCTAGTCTTAGTTAAAAAAAAATCTGCACTGTATTAAATCTGTGTGTTAAAATCACATAGTCCTACTACCAGTTTCACAGATTCTCATAGAATGACCTAATTTTCAGGATGAAATCTTGTTTTCCACAATGTTCCTGGGAGTCAGTGACCCACATTAAAATGTATGTTGAATTTGTTAAGAATCTGTGACAGACGATAATAAGTAGTCTTATAAGCTTGGTACAGTACTTTGAATAGTTATTTGAGGAAATTAGTGCTTGTCGAAATTGATGTGTAAAGATGATCGAATTGTAACAAACACTAGGTTGACCTAAAATGCCTATGTGGTCTACCAAACTTTAGACATCAACCAATGCTAATCTCACCTAACTTAACCTGCACACTTAAACATCCTGACTTAACATAGCTATGGCATTTTTCAACGTATAATACACTTTAACGAATTGCTAAAATGCTATAACGTTTTATGTTAAACCAAAATTGATGCAATGAGAAAATAATTTCTGTTGGCTTTTATGAACCAATCATTTAAGAATATCAATGTCTTGACAAAAACAGTAGCTTTCATATTTTGTCAATTGATTTTTCAGACTTGGGGTTAGCTTTACCCAACTTTCCAGGATGATACAGGTGATAAGGGACTGTCGTAGGCAGGTAGGGGTTTGGTTGCTTTCCCCTCCCCTTTAAGAAGGATCGACTTCTATGAAGTCTGAAATGGTGGTTTTGTTTTCAAGAGTTTGTCAAAAGTTTTTCAACTGTTCATAATATACCATCATAGCATAATTACAATTGTTTTGTTTTATAACATTATTGCAGTGTCACAATGTTTCATCATCATAACAATTGGAAAAATAACATGGTTATGTTGTGAGTTGGGATTGAATGTGGTGAAAGGGGAGAGGGAGGGAAGGATGGACAGACAGATATGGGTACCTCATCTAATATATATTAATCATCATTTACACACACCTGGAGCAATGTCAAGGCTAGCAATAGAAACCGTTAACACAGTTAACTACTACAGAAATGTCTTTGGTAAGTGTGCATTTTCTGTCAAATAATCCAACCACCACCACAGAGTGGTAGACTGTTGGAACAAGTTAGGCGAGAAGGTGGTGGAGGCCAAGACTGTCAGTAGTTTCAAAGCGTTATATGACAAAGAGTGCTGGGAAGACGGAACACCACGAGCGTAGCTCTCATCCTGTAACTACACTTGGGTAATTACAACGATACTGGCTGACCTGGCATCTTCGTCAGGTTAAATGATTCTAGGTAGGGCACTTGCTCTGTCAGGGGTTTGCTTTTGTATTTGTAATGATTTCCCTTCCTCTTTAGTCAAATAATTTCTCAGACCACCTCTGTTTTTTTATTTTTTATCTACTTTTCACATAGGTTCCTCTAGATTTATTCCTTCTGATCTTTCTCAAAGGGGGGCTAGGGTTTTTATAAAAATAAAATATTTATTATATACCCCATATCCATCCTTTGGGTGGTAGTGGAAAAGGTTAGACACACATAAAGGGATTAGAGAGTAAGCCCCAAATTCATTTTAGCTAAGCGAGTTAGTCCCAATACGCTAGTTACAGATTCCAATGTATGTTGTAGTAGTATCAAGGATGGGTTCAAGAACGACCATATTTATAGTCTAAGCCAAGCAGCTTACAGTTGTGGTGGTTTAATTTTTTTTTTTGAGATATCTTGTATATACAAGAGTTGTTACATTCTTGTACAGCCACTAGTACGCGTAGCATTTCAGGCAGGTCCCTGGAATACGATCCCCGCCAGGAAGAATCGTTTTTACAACTAAGTACACATTTTACTGTCGTGTTAAACAGAGGCTACAGTTAAGGATTTGCGCCCAGTAAATCCTCCCCGGCCAGGATACGAACCCATGACAAAACGCTCGCAGACCGCCAGGCGAGTGTCTTACCACTGCATCACTGGGATTGGTTAATTGATTTGGTTACCATTCATACCCCCAATGGAAGGCTGTCTAGAATTGATCTATTCCAGTGCTTTGACAGTTACTTTTTCTCGAAGACAAATTTGTTGATGCTATGAGTTTAAAGGCATGGGAATGAATCAAATTTGTATTATGCATATTTATTACATTAATGAAGCTTGAACATAAAGCATAAGTCATTTACCATGAACACAAGTTATCGTTGTGTATATAGTACAAACTGCTTTAGCACTTAGTAGTACATCTCATTTCTAGATAAGAATACTGCTTTTTCCAAAGAAAAAGCGGTGGATTTTCTGAGGAAAGAAAACGTTTTGTAGGGCAGCTGAGTCTAACCACCCAAGCTGCGTATGCAACGAGCTGAGGTTATATAAGCTCGGCCGCGGACTGGGTGGGCCTCTGTTCTCGACAAGCAAGCAGCTGCTCACTTGCAAAAAGCCCACCCTCCTCCCGGGATCCTCTGCATCCCCTGTTTTCTTTTCCAAGGGACGACGCACAGGAAGGCTCAAGGGGGAACTTGTTCTAGCTAAGCATTTGCGGTATCTTTGGGGGGTGCTCTGCCAGAACTCCCAAAGTGCTAAGCCTGCAGATAGCTAAGAAATATTACCATGAATTGTAATTAGTGTAAATTCAAATAATGCAACTTTCAATTACTAACTATAGATGTAACTAATAATTGCAATCGATTTAATACTTTATGATTATTCATTATAATTATTCTTTAATACTTTATTGTTATACATTAGTCACTAATTATTTATCATTTACGCTAATTAACTATTTGATTCAATTGTTTATCATTATACTATTTGTTATTATCATTATATTATTTATTATAATAATAATTTATTATTATTAATATTATTTATTATTAATTTATTATTTATTATTATTATTATAATTATTATTAATTTATTATTTATTATTTTATTATTTATTATTATTTATTATTATTTATTATTATTAATTATTATTAATTATTAATTTATTATTTATTATTTTATTTTAAAATAAACAAGCCCCCCAATCTGAGCGCGTTTTCTTCCAACCGCAGAAAATACATCTGTAGCGAGTACAAACAATGTGAACTCCCTACAGTCTCGCATTATCTTAATGGCGTAACTAATTAGCACTAATTACACAATCTATAATCCTATTACTATTTACAGGTAACATTCTTTCCATCCTGGTTGGAGGAAGCTGAGGTGCAGTCACCGAATATAAGCAAGCAAAAAGTGAATAGCGCACAGTGCAATTTCCACAGACAAGAATGTAGCACTCGGCGTAGGCAGTTCTAATCGACCCCAAGACTCTACAGCTTTGACACAACAGACAACAGACTATAGGACCGCATCCGTCTCAACGTCCACGGTATCCAAGACTACTAAATAAATATGAAAACCCACTAAAGACTGTGTATCTAATCTACTCAACAACGTAACATAAGCGTGCGTTACGCATTAGTAACAGCAACAGGCAGCACCTCGTCTAAACTCTTCAAAATTAATCGTTATTACCAGCAGTGTTAACGATTATTATCTTTATGGTGGAAATTATCATCGTATGTGGTTTTTAAACCTTACATTCTACACACACGTTATCTATACCTCGATATAAACCTAACGTATATACACTCTGGCTGCCTGTCCCCCAAAAAAGTGAATTATTCAAGTTATGCGCTCTATTAGATCTAGTTATAAATTAGTTTCATGATTTTAATGAAAGGCTCATTTTGGCGCTATATCAATGCTTAGATTTATCGTCCTTCAGCGACCACCACGTCTATACCCTCTCCTGTGCGTCACGAGAGCAGTACAGGTAGAGCACTCCCCTTGGCCTGCTTTCTCCATGGACAATCTTTGCTCATATTCAACCCCATTTCAGCCTTAACTTTTCACTCGTGGAGATATAGTAATATAACTGTGACTGGTTGGATAATTAAACAATATGGCAACGATGAAATTTGTTGTAGATGGTTATAGTGATAGTTGAGGCATGGTACGACAGTGTCATGACAAGACGAGCAGTGAGGTGCTGTTAAAAGTGCTGGTGGTAAAACAGTGTTTGGCTGGTGGGACGGAAGCTGGACAGAGGTGGTGATTGTATAAATAAATAAATAAATAAATAAATATGTTTATTCAGGTAAGGTATATACATACAAGTGATGTTACGTTAATGGATCGAATTATAGATAGAGCTAGTACATACAATGCCTAAAGCCACTATTACGCAATGCGTTTCGGGCAGGAAGAACATTAATATCTAGAACTTAATACTAATTGAGCATAAAGAATAAAATGTGTTGAGAACAAATACAAATAAAGATAAAAAGAAGGGGGAACATGACTGAAAAAGCAGCACAAATACAAAATGTTGACAAACAGCATTGATTAAAAAAAATAACAGACATGGGTTGACAATAGAGGGGTAAGGTAGGTTACAGGGAATTTATTAGGTAGTGTTTAGTTTTAATCTTAAACTGGTTGAGAGAGGTACAGTCTTTAACATGGTTGGGGAGGTCATTCCACATTCTGGGTCCCTTGATTTGTAGTGCATTTCTAGTTTGATTAAGCCGTACTCTTGGAATATCAAAACTGTATTTATTTCTGGTGTGGTGCTCATGGGTTCTGTTACAGCCTGCAATGAAGCTTGAACATGTTCATGATTGGCATTACAGTTCAGCGTTTTATATATGTATGATACACATGAGAGAATGTGCAGTGACTTAATATCTAACATATTCAGAGATTTGAGTAGGGGTACCGAGTGATGTCTGGGGCCAGAGTTGGATATTGTCCTAATAGCAGCTTTGTGTTGAGTAATTAGAGGACGTAAATGATTTTGGGTAGTAGAACCCCAAGCACAAATACCATAGTTGAGATATGGATAGATGAGGGAGTAATAGAGAGTCACCAGGGCAGGTCGGGGTACATAATATCTGATCTTAGAGAGAATGCCAACAGTTTTTGATATATTTAGAATGTGTCCCTGGAAATTCAGCTTGTGGTCAATGAGAACGCCAAGGAACTTACCATCTAATTTGTTACAAATTTGGGTATTGTTAATTTTGAGATTTATTTGATTAGAGGATTTATTGCCAAACAGAATATAGAAAGTTTTGTCAATGTTAAGGGTGACAATGTCAATGTTAAGGGTCAATGTTGTGGTGGATGCTGTGTTACGAGACTGTCGGTTGAGGTGGATAAGAGTAGGTGTTACTTCTGGCTGAGCTGAGATGAGACTATACACTGATGCTGTTATTTTGTTATAGATTCAGCTACTCTGAACAAATTCCAAGTAGCACGGGCTATGGTGAACCCGTAGTGGACTTACCTAGCTGGCACAGGAGCGGTGCTGTGTCCTACTGATGCTGTGGTCAAATGGTCTTATATCCACGTCCACCTGAATCAGTTTGAAGCTGAATCGTTCATTAGTTGATTGGAAACTGATGTCGTTTGTAGTACGTGGAATTCCTGGAACGTTTAACCTGTTACATTATTTTTAAAGTAGTTGCTACAGTACTTCCCTCCTCCTCGGCGGCAAAAATATCTGCGGAGACATAAATATGTAGTTATCGTTCCCCAGGTCACTGGTGAAGCAGTTTGATCTGGTATCAAGATGAAAGCTGGGACGTGCAGATTGACTCTTGCACCAGGCACCTCGGAGGTGATATGGGTGAGAAATTGGCGTGGCCATTGATTCCTGGATGGGTGGTGGACCAAATGGGTTCCAAGATGCAGGCAGTCACTGCATCTTACAGTCTCTCGTCCTGCTTTCGAGCTGTTCGTACATGCAAGTTCCATGTTTTACGCTCTAATCTCGCATCAGAGCCCCCTAGAGCCTCTCTACCCCCGGCTTCAATGAAGCTTTAAGCTCACTGCCCTACTCCAGGCCTCGTCTCAGCTGTCACAATCTTCTTGAGGTTATCTTGAGATGACTTCGGGGCTTTAGTGTCCCCGCGGCCCGGTCCTCGACCAGGCCTCCACCCCCAGGAAGCAGCCCGTGACAGCTGACTAACACCCAGGTACCTATTTTACTGCTAGGTAACAGGGACATAGGGTGAAAGAAACTCAGCCCATTGTTTCTCGCCGGCGCCTGGGATCGAACCCAGGACCACAGGGTCACAAGTCCAGCGTGCTGTCCGCTCGGCCGACCGGCTCCTCCTCACAACACGCCATTATATTGCCAACAACCGACTGCTGTAACGAAGACTATTAAATATAAAAAAAAAACACTTAACTCTGTGTGTCTTGTTTATCCAAACTCATACGTAAAAATACGTTAAAAAGGCAAATATTTGTTTTACAGCGTTTGTAGTTTTATGTGATTATAAATATTTGAGACACTTTCGTGGGTCAATAATCATTTAAATCATTGTTGGTTTTTTAAGTGCTTCAGTAGTTATAGATTCTTTTAACCCCGGTTTTAAAAATTCAACTTTGGTGTATATCATCTTTAGCATTAATGAGAGATTATGGGTTTTACTGGATTCCCGGTTATATTGATGTTTATTGCAGACTGCAGCAAATGCTGTTATTCCCATAAAGATTTGTATCCTGTTATTCTTGCGGTTAAGATTTTTTTCATTAAGTATTACCTCTAAAATATATAAAAATACACTCATTATTTTAAGTTATGCCAGAGATACTGGGTGTAATTAGTGTTTTTATGTAATATGCAAATGAAATCAAATCAAATTTTATTCAGGTAAAAGTACATACATAGAAGATGAGTTACAAACATAATGTTGGATTTATAGATAAAGCTAGTACATACAATGCCTTAAACCACTAATACGCACATAGCCTTTCGGACAAAGCGGTCAAATAATGTTCCTGCTAAGTAACCACTGTAATGTGGTACTCAAATTTTGTTATATCATTACTATGCATGGTTTTAGGCTAGCTACTACCAAAAAATTAATGTACGTCCCAAGAACTGGATCTATTTCCATGGTTTTCTTCATCTAAGAAAAATGGGAACTGGTAAACGTGCTTATCGTGATTACGTATTGGCTTCCAGAGCTTACATAGTGGGGACTTAACCCTTAGACGGCGGCGTTCATCATATGCATATTATGCATCTCATACTCATCCCTGAATGGTAGTGGTAAAGGCTAAAGAGGTACATCGTGGGCTCTGAAGCTGAACATCACACAGGTAGACGATTAATTTCTTCAATGTCCACTGTTCATAACACTGATAACAAATGATAGACTGCATTATACTAGAGTGGCTTATGTGAATGGGCTAAGGGTTACCGTTCATGTTATATATATATTAATAATAATAATATTTTAATAATATAATAATAATAATAATAATAATAATAATCCCGTTCCCTTTGCTATATAGTAATAATAATAATATTATTATAATAATAAAATATGCATACATTAAGAGCATAATACAAATGTACATTTGAAAGTACAGTTTGAGAAGTTGCAGAATTTGTTTAAAGAAAGCGAGTAATGTGCAAAGCGTTTTTCATTTTTTCACCAACAGATGGCAGGACAACGATGGCGTCGTTCGTACTGCCATCTAGTGGTGTGATGTGAGGTCGGACACTTGTATTACATTCTGTTGTGAATTACTTACCTTTCCTAGTCGGTGTAGGAAGTTGTTTTCATGCTCCTTGGTGACGGGTGGTTGTGTAGTGTCTGACGTGAGGTGCTCTGGTGAAGTAGCTCCCTGAAGTTTGTTCCTACGACTAGTATTAGTTTGTACATTTATGGTCACCGTTTTTAATTATTTTATGTTGGTGCTTGTTTGTGTGATGGAAAGAATTGGTGTAGTGTGTTAATCTAACGGTACGGTCAATTTCGGAAGGGAACTTTATTTAATTTTTTTTCCTTTCGCTTGGTCTTGGTAAGACATCAGTTTCGTTGAGGATAAGGGGGCTTTATACTTTGGTGGTGGCAGGATTAAGGTTCTTGACTTGTAGTGTTTGGTAGCGGTGGTATTGCCGTTTCTGGTGGTGGGAGCGTAGTGTGGCTGGAAAGACCGGGGGGGGGGGTTAATATTGGTTGGTTTCTTAGAGGGGAAATAAGTCCTTGGGGAAGTGGGGGGGGGGGGTATTTAATAGAATCTATTTGGCAATAATTTAAGACTTCTCGGTTCACTAAAAATCCTGTAAATATTTACCAAATAGTCTCGAATCGCCTTGCTGAATGTGAATAGTGGCAAACTATTTAATGAGTTAGTACTACAGACGTGTGTTGTCAACTTTCATCCAAATGTTGCACAGGTGAGGTCTGTAGTGATCCACAGGTGATAGTCAATAGTTTTGGGGTTCCCTACACCTAGCATTTTGTGTAGACTTAAAGATTATAATAATTCCAGGTGTAGAGAATGGTGTGAGGGGGTGTTGTGGTTTGAGGGAGTGGCGGCAGTGTTTTAGTTTTTGTATTTAAGGTGCGTTAAAGTAGTGTACTTACGTACGACCTAAAAATAGTATTTTTTTTTTTTTTTTGGGGGGGGGGGGTTAGTTGGTTGGGAAAGTTAGACATTGAACATTGCCGGTAAAATAAACTTAAGGGTATTAAATCTCTTCTTGGTTCAGGCATCTGGAAAGCGGTTTTTCATGCTTTTTGAAGTGGCTGTAACGTATTTGGCGAAAACATTTCAAGCGAAATTAGGTCCCCTTATTGGAGGAAACCTCAAAATTGTCCTGGTTTCCCTTTACGAGGAAAGTGGTAGTGTTGAAACTTTTGCTCCACAACCAAGATTATTCGCAAAACCACCACCCCTAGATTGCCTCGTGGTAGTGTTGAAACTCGCTAAACTTGAGTGCACTTACACTAATGTACACTTTGAAAGTTTTCAGTACTTTTAAATGTCCAGAAAAGTATATGGCATAGTTTTGACGCTTGAACGATTGTTAGTTATAAGTATGGTAGAGTAAGTGCATATTGGGAAAATTTGGCAAAATGGTAAAGATTGATGAACATTATTAGAACGGTATGTATGGCATCTACATCAGTGTAGATGCATACGTTCTACACATGCACATGGGTATGTGTAGAACTGTTTGTTTGGGGGGGGGGGAAGGGAACGGAGAGCGTTATCTGCATATGCGCACAGAACTTGGAAATTGGCTATTCAGTTGTTGGTTTTTGAGGCGTTTGAAGTTTCTTTGACGGTAACTTTTTTCTTGCACGCTAGAACGTTCTCACGGGACCCATATTTTGTAGCCGCACAACATTATATGCAATGTTTGTAGTCTTAAAATTGGTTACTTGGTTTCTGAAACTTGCTCAATTGCTTTTAGTTTGAAGCTGTAGATGCCCTCTTCCCACGAGTAGAAAGTGGAAAGCCATTACGACTGACAGGTCTAAAGTATCAGGATAAGGATTTGGAATGGTAATGAATGGTGACCCAACAGTTTAAAAGGTAGGATTAAACGCAGACTTGCATGAAGCCCTCTACCGTCCAGCCCAAGTGGTTAGGTTAGTAGTTTAACCTTCCTCTAACCCATAATGTGGTTTGATTATTGATTTTTTTCTCTACAGAATAAGGCGCGTATTTAGATCTACGTCTCTGTAGTCCCATGTGTATTCCAACACTAGTTTCACGGATTTGTTGGTTTTGTAAACCCCCCCCCCCCGGCTGGCGTTACGTGAGTGGGTCGGCTACTGATAGGTTTGGGGGGGGGGGGGACGGCTCCTGACCTCTCTCCTCCCTCATGTGATCTGACTATATATTCCTGGAAGAATAAAAAATGGGAGGGTGCAGAGGAAGTGGTGACGCGAAAGGCGGTGGTTTTGCGAATAATCTTTGTGAAGCAAAAGGGGGGAGGGGGGAGGAAGAGGTAGTGGTGTAATTCGTAATGGAAGAGGTACTCGTATCTATTGGGTGAAGAGGCGTATAGAGTCCTTGCCTGCGTTTCGGGGTGGCAGAAGATGGGTTGCAGTCTGAGGGTAGTGACCAGTAATTTAGCTTTTTATTGACATGTAGCTCGCTTTTAATAACAAAGTAGCAATAATCGTACATATATATCAAAGAGCAGTTGTGACAGCCTTGGGGCGGGGGAAAGGGCCGCGGTAACTTGTCGTAATGTCTTCTTGGGCGAGACTGGCTGCCGGTCACGTTTATCGCAAGCAAGTTCACTATTTGGAGTCTTGCTTTTACCAGGGGGGGGGGGGGACGAATTGTAGCAACTTAAGTTGTGGGTAGGCGAATAGCCTTGAGGCCACTGAAAGTTTTGAAGTCGGTGTCGCGCACGGGAAAGTCTAGCTTGTTCTGTGAGGTTTAGACTAGATATTTTGGTGGTTCACGGGGGTGCAACAGTTTCTAGTCTTGATTTATGTTCACAGGTGACTTAAGGCTTGTGACTGGCCACACAACCGGTCTACTGGTGTTTATCGGTGCTTCACGTGACTGTATGCTAGTGGCAGCGGCACGATGCCGGTTTTTGACTACACTACGTGACAGGATGAGTTTCGGTCCATCCTGGACCATTACAAAGTAAATTGTCTACCGGTTTTTCCTCGGGCCAACGAGACAATCGTGGGGGGAAAAAATAATAATCGTTAATAAGAAATACAAGAGGATCCACGAAAACGTGAAGTGATCGTGGCTAATGTACTGAGATTCTTTAACTAGGTTTTAGCGTACTTTTTGTACGGCTGAAAGGTTGTATGTAGCTTAAATATCCAGTAATGTTGGCTCTGAATGAAATTGGAATGAAATGTATGAGGTTTGAATAAGGTAGAAAAGTGCTTTAAGAAAAATTTGGCAAGTATTCGGTTTTAAACTTGTTAGAAAAAGCGGGGTCGTTGCTATATACTACGGAAAGAAAATTATAAAATGCTACTAAGTGTTACTTATACTTTTAGTTAAAAAAGCCATAATTGATTCGGAATATAAAGCTGTAAAAATGTTTATAATTTTACACAAATATCCAATGCCTTATCAGTCGGGTGCCTTGATGTGGTGAGCACCCTCGTCTCTGGTGCCCCAGCTGCGGGTATGGTGGTAGTATAGATCCTTTCTCCTGTCCTTAGTTTGGATCCTTGATGGTACTCTTAAGAGGACGGGGGGGGGGGGGGGGACCTTCTGAAAAGTGATTGTCGGGGGAAGTTTAGAATCATAATTTGGGATCATGAGCGTGCAGGTTCGTGTGGTGGGTAGTTGTGGTGATGACGGGTTGTTAGGAAGAGGTGGTGGTGTCATTGTTTGCAAGGAAGGAAACTGCCGGAATTTCTGATACAGGCAGTGTTGGAACTCGTTTTTGAGGGGGGGGGATGATTGTGTCGTGGGAGTGACGCCCCCCTTCTGACCTCCATCATTAAAAGATGGAGGTGCGTCTTCGGGCGGAGGAAAGCGGTGATGGTGTTTAGATTGATGGTGGGTAGATTGTGCAACGTTTTTTTTCTGGAAGTGATGTCGCATTGGTGTGGAAGGGCAGGGTAAGGTGGCGGCTTTTGAGGAAAAGGTCTGATGGTAAAATGGAAAGTAATGTTGACTTACATTTTATTGCAGATAATGACCATGATTGTACAATCTAATATCCGGAAAGCAGTTACGGCAGTTTTTAAAATTCAGAGGGCAGTAAAGTTTCGTGTTTGGAAAGCCAGTTTCTTGATACTGGCTGACGGTTGAGTTTATCTGAAGTAAGGAGAGTATTTGACGGTCTTGAGAATGTGCCACATTGCGAGGGGGAGATGAGGTAGCAGATAAGATGTAGATAGGCGAAATAACTTTGAGGTTAATACAACTAGCATGAGGTGGATGTCGTTGACGGTCATGATTGTTCCAGAGCTCTATTTCAATTAATATCTTGGCTATTCACTAGTGACTTGTTAATGTTTGTTACTGGCGAGACGACCAGTCCGCTCTTGTGTACCAGTGTCGTGGCGGCGGCAACACCTGTGCTTCTTGAGTAACAAACGTAGAGGGATTGTCACGACAAATGGGTAAATGGGCAGAAAAATCAGTGACTGTAAAGATAGTGACCCACGTATTCTATTGAAATTGTTAGTTCTAGGGAAATTGTAGTGATGAACAGTTCAGATTTTCAGTAGCATGTCCAGAAAGTGTGAAATGATTGTCATATAAACGATGCTTTGGTTCTGAATATGGTAGTAATGAGTGCGTAGGAGGGAAGTGATAGTTGTGCTAGACACTTCATTATTTGGCTATTCAGTTGTAGGGTTTTTGGTAAATGTTTTGACGACAGTTTCTTCAGGGGTGGAGTTTGTGTACTAGTCTACTTGATCCTGCACAAAATATTTTAGCATCCACTCTTCTAGCCACAAGTCGTGTAATGTCTAATGACGTGGTTTCAATCACTTAAATATAAATTTTGTAATTTGGCCAACACGATTTGCTAAATTAGGTTTTATCACGAACATATCATGTTAAAGGTATAATGCTTTCTATTTGTATTCATTGAGGGAAGTTTGTTTCAGCCCCCTCATTAAGTTTTATTAGGGGTTTTGACTAAAACTTAGTTGGAGGGGGGGGGGGGGTGGGTGGTAGTAGTTTATAGGGCTTGGCATTTCTAGCTTAACTTCCTCCTTTTTAAAGGAAGTGTTTGATTATTAGGTTGTAATTTTATCGTTTAAACAATTTTGGCACATTTAGATCTTCTCTGTAACCTTTGTCTATTACAGGACTGGTTGCGCGCGACGTCACTCCTGGGTTCTTGATGTCCCACGACTCTTGGCAGGGACTTATTCTTCACCTGCCTGCTCTAGTCGTAATGGCTTGGCGCTTTTCACTTAATTCCCTCCTTCCCTCCCTGAAGGAACAATAAGTTGGTGAGAATTGAACATGGGTTGTGCACCATCCTCCTGTATAGATAATACCTATTGTGACGGTCGTCAATATTAGAGTTCTTGGGTTTTAAATACTAGTAAACTGACTAGTAAGGAAGCCTTAAAATTAATGAAGCTGAAAAGCAAACTTAAATATTGGTAGGCCTAGTACAGTACACATACGCAGAAATGTTTAGTTTGTCAGAGTATAAAAAATCAGTTGTCAAAATAAATAGTTCAGATTTAAAATTTCGTTGTAGGTCAGTGTATAGTCATCGTTATTATAAGTACTACCAAAAGGAGGATGGACTGAAATTTTAAATATTCAAACAAGCATACAATGTGAATGTTGATCATATATTGTGCTATTGACGTAGACGTGTTTGCATGAACATACAAATCTCATTGTAGGTGATAATATGCACGTCGCGGGGGGGGGGGGCGAGGTTAGCCTGGGTCAGAAAAGCTACTTGTAACGCTTGAAATGGTAAAGACGCATTGTACACAATTAATCTGCTCTCGTCTATTTGCTAAAAAGTGCCGTTAGTAGTTATTTTTTTCCCTGGCTATATCATTCTTTCGCATTTTTATTAATGTTCTATTTTGTCGCCAGCGTGAGGGCAGAACACCGACCATGGACCTTCACGTAAGAGCTGGAGCCATTGTCTACAAACTGCATGGACGTGTTCTCGAGCACATCAGGCAAGCTAAACATATAAATTTATCATTGCACGTTTTCACGTAAAATAGATGGTGGCCCAAAGAAGCTGATATAATAAAGCTGTAATTGGGCAATGTATAAAGTTGTGCATAAGTGGCAGATTTCACGTGGTGAGCGCCATGACCTGTTCTGCGGCAGTTGTGCTGGTTCTGCTCCCCTCTCTATCCATCCATCCATCCATCCATCCATCCATCCTCCCTCTTGTAAGATTCCGGTGGGAAATACTTGGTTGTTTGGTAGTCTTGGAGAGGTGGCGGAGCTGCGAAACAGAATCTTGGTTGTGTGGATGAGGGGGGGGGGGAGAATTGTTGTGGAAAAAATTAGCGGTTGGGGGAGGGGGGTTAATGGATCAGTTTCGTGGAGGGAGAAAGGTATTTGTGGGAGGCGGGGGATGTTTATAGTGTCTCGATTGGAGGGGGGGGGGACGATGAGAAATCGACGGTGGGGTAGAGATGTTGTGGAGGGAGGAAAGTGGTATGGAGGGGGGGGGGGGAAGTCTGACCGTAAAGTGACAAGTAATATTAGATATAAATTAGGTAAAAATAATTGCTGTGATCATACAAATTTGATATCCGCAAAGTTGTTGCGCCATGATGGCTTTGCGGACTGTAGTGAGGTCTCGTTGTGTGGCAATATTGGCTTTTCTGGGAGTCTGGGTGAAGGTCGCTTTTACCAGAGGAGAGATTACCATTATTTGGAGTTTTTACACTTTTTGGGAGGGGGGGGCATGGCCAATAGAATGTCTGTGGAAGCGAGATGGCATGACGGTAAATCTAACTAGCTTGACGTTGTCTTATTCGCGAGAAAGTCTTGCTTGTGCCAGAGCTTTATTTTAATGAACATCTTGGTTATTCACACAGGTGGTATATGTAGTCCCCCGCGGGTCCTTCTTTTGATAACTACTACTTATTTACAGGTGACTAGTGATAACGCTTGTGACTGGCCAGACGAGCCTGCAGTCAGTTCCAGTGCCACACTTGACGGAAGGCTGGTCCAGATAACCTGTGCTGACTGAGAAACGGCAAACTTGAGACACTTAAAATCGTACATGATAAAAGTAAGTTAAGAGAGGCTCCACGTGAATTGAATTGATCGTGGTTCATATACAGTACTGAACGCTTTTGTTTTGATGGACTTGTACAGATAGTCTCAAGGTTTTTAGTAGCTTAAATTTGTAGTATCGGCTGTGAAGGAGATGGATAATAGCGTGTACGATGCTCAAAAAGTGTATAGGGGAAAACGTCCTTGCTATATTTTTTTTATTGGGGGAATTTGTGGTATTAAGACGTCGTAGATAGAGCAGTCGTAGCCATCTACAGCAGATGTAGCGGGTGTAAATGCTGCTAATATGTTCGAAAAATAATTTATGTAAATATGGCTTGTGCACTTGCACACTTCTTAAGGATTAATGTAATTTCCTTTAACATATTCAAACGGTAAATAAGAAACTTGCGTGTCAGTTACTCTGCTTCCCAAGGTTTTCATAAAGTGGCAGTTTCTGAGGACGATAAACACGGAATACAACTTATAATTTTTTCTCGTTATTCTCATTCTCGGTGTGACGGCTGAAACACGGACCATGGACGTTACTTCTCTCGGTGTGACGGCTGAACACGGACCATGGACGTTCCTTCTCTCGGTGTGACGGCTGAACACGGACCATGGACGTTCCTTCTCTCGGTGTGACGACTGAACATGGACCATGGACGTTCCTTCTCTCGGCGTGACAGCTGAACACGGACCATGGACGTTCCTGTGATCTTCCTGTAGAAGTTGGAGCCATGTTCCCCCCCCCCCCCACCTGCATGGCAGTGGTTCTCAGGCATGTGAGTAATGTTGAATATTTGTAATTTTTATTTAAACAAATAAACCAGTGTAACAGTAAGCTAGAGCATCAACCTGAAGGCCTGGTTAGAGACCGGGGCCCACGGAGACATTAATCCCCGCCATCAACGCGAAGTAACTTTGTCAAATTTTACTTTGTTACAGCGGCAAAATGCTGATAGAAATGTTAATCATAATTCGGCAATGAGTAACATTACACAACGGTAGCAAAACTGGTAATTAAGAATGATTTACAAAGTTTCTCTCGGGTATACCTCCCCCCCTCCCCTACACTTCTTAATGAGTGATTCGTTGATGTGATGAGTGGGGGTAGAAGGCTCGTGTGCGGAGGGGGGGGGGGAGTTAGTCTTAGTCCCCCCCCCCTCCTCCTGTTATCACTCGAGATTCGTGGCGGTTGGGAGGGTAGTTGTGAAATCGTAAAGTTAGGGCGAGGTATTTCTAATTCGTTACGCGCGAGGAAGTGGTATTTTGAAATTAGTAGTTTGGGGAAGTGTTGCGATTGATGATGGTTGGGGAAGGTGGTGGTGTTGCTGTTTATTGTTTTTTGAGGGGGGGGGGAAGGGCTGAGTAGGAGTGTGATGGTTCTTGGTGACAAGGGGAGGGGTGGTGGTAATTAAGTAGGGTTGAGCTTGTAGCGAGTAAACCTTGTACTCGCTCCATTATCTCATCTTAATGGCGTAAACTAATTAGCACTAATCGCAGAAGCTATAATCTCTTCCTAATTACAGGCAAGTTCTTCCATCCTCCTATCCTAGTGGAGGAAGGTGAGGTAGTCACCGAATATAAGCAAAGGAATAGACGACAGTACAGTTTCCAGTCAAGTAGCACTCGGCGTATGCAGTTCTAATCGACCCTAAGACGCTACAGCTTCGACACAGGACACACAGACTAGGACCACAGTGAGCTACAACGCTCTCCCACATAAGCTCCACGACTCTGGCCACACTTGGCTCTCTGCTCTGCTCAAAGCTCTGTTTCAACGTCCACGACACTGCTGTATCCAAGACTACTGAATAAATATACATACTCGTTAAACACTGTATCTAATCTATTCAACAACGTAACGTAATTGTACGTTACACGCTTAGTGGGGGGGGGGGTTGATGGACGGGGAAGAAATGCTAGAGTTGTTTCTAGTTGTATAAGTTCGCGTGTGTTTGGGGGGGGGGGGGGGAGGGTTAAGTTTGAATATAAAATTAACATGGTCATAATAGCTATTCTTTTGTAATAATTTATTTTACAGAGCTGATGTCGAAGTTGTGGCGCCATGACGGGGTTGAAGACTGAGGCGTTCTGAGGTCTTGTTGCTGGTAACATTGTTTTCCGGCGAGAATGACCGAAAAGCGGATCGAGGTGGCAACAGTGAGGCGAGCTGCCATTATTTAATGCAGTGCTTTCCCCCCCCCCCCCATCCATTTACCCGGGTGGGTGGTGGGTCAAAATTGCTGAAATTTTTGTATTTGTGGATGGAAGATTGCTCAAGAGGTCAATATTAGAGGTAAATGTATTGCTTGGAGGTCAGTGTGTCGTGGTTTCAGAGCTTGAATAGACCTGACATCCAGGTAATTCACATAGGTGACTACTGATAATGTTTGTGACTTGAACGACTAGTTGGCATGTCAGTGTGCCAGTGGCCATACGACGGCGTGCTGGGGCGCGCGCGTGTGCGCTTACCGAGAAAAGGGTCAAATTGTGAAAGATAGGAATAATAACTCTAAATTGTAAAGTGATCGTGGCTTATATACCGTACTGAAATTGTCACAGAGGAAGTTTTAGTGCACTGTAACGCATAAAAGGTTTTCGAAAGTTTGTATTTACTAAGAGTCACACGTACGCTGCTCTATGGTAAAGCAAAATGTCCTCAAAAGGAAAACTTGGAAAAATTTTTGAGACTTGTTACATAAAACGGTCGTTGCCATCTATATGCATGACTAAATAGTGTACGCGCGAGCAACTAAATGCTTCTAGTGGATTGATTGATAGATGAAGATTAAGCCACCCAAAAGGTGGCACGGGCATGAATAGCCCGTAATGCTTTCAGTGGTTTGGAAGAACGATTATATACTTAAGTTGGCCTTGTGCACGTGCACAAGGCCTTAGGATATAAGAGGTAATAACAAAGTAATAAATTTATATAATAAGGCTTGCGTGAAAGTTAATCTTTGATTTCCACCCGTTTTCCAGTAAGAAAATGGCCGTGGCAAGTGAAGACAATATTTTTTTTATGCGACTAGGTTCTAGGTTCAATAAAACTCAACATGCCAGAGAACACGTCCATGCAGGTGAGGAGGGAAGTGGCTCTTGGTTCTACAGAAATATCACTGGAACGTCCATGGTCAGCCGTCACGCTGGAAAATTGAAAGCAGTAATAGGTTTTCCCCGCTTCATTTTCCTGCTGAATTGCCAATTGCGCACTTCCTTTCTGTAAAATACAACCACCTTCTACAGAAACTTTACATTTACCATTTAAATATTTTTTGTAGCCGAACATCTCTTCCCCCTCCTCAAAAATTATCGCACCCCCCCCCCCTCCGGGTCAATATTTTTACATTACTTGTATCACCAGCAAATTCTGTGCGCAGCCTGTTTCGTCAATAGGCACAATCTGAACTAGATTAGCACCATGCCCTTACGAGACGAGTCGCCCCACACTCCACGATTCGTCCATAACCTTAAAACTCATTCTTTTCCCACAAGACTCCCACCATACCCTTACTAGTCGCCTCCCCCCCCCCCCTCTTACGGAGACCCCCCACATGTACAATCGTCCACCCCCTTACGGACGCACTCCACATTACAAATCTTCCATCCACCCTTACCAGGACCCCCCCACACTTTACGAATCGTCCACCCCCCTTAGAGAACGCCCCCCACATTTACGAATCGTCCACCCCCTTACGAACTACCCCCACATTTACGAATGTCCACCCCTACGAAGACGCCCCCACATCTTACGAACGGCTCACACCCTTACGAAACGCCCCCCACATTTACGAATCTCCACCCCCTTACGAAGACGCCCCCCACATTTACGAATCGTACCACCCCATTACGAAACGCCCCCACATTTACGAATCGTCCACCCCCTACGAGACGCCCCACATTATACGAATCTCCACCCCCTTACGAGACGCCCCACACTTACGAATCGTCCACCATCACGCCCCACCTTACGAACGACCCCACGCCCATCTCTACGATTTCCCCCACTTACGAGACGCCCCACCTTACGATATCTCCACCCCCTACGAGACGCCCCCACATCTCTACGAATCGTCCACCCCCGAGACGCCCACCACTCAAATCGTCCATCCCTAGAGACACCCCCACCTTACGAATCGTCCCCCCCTTACGAGACGCCCCCACATCTCTACGAATCGTCCACCCCTTACGAGACGCCCCACACTTACAAATCGTCCATACCCTTACGAGACGCCCCACACTTACGAAATCGTCCATACCCTTACGAGACGCCAAGAATCGCAAGGGAGAGAAATTAGGGAAAGAGCCCCACCCCACCTGTCGGCGAACAAAAGGTCAGGGACCATTCTCCGAGGAGAAGCGGAGAAGTTTGCATAAATTAGAAAAAAAAATACTAACCATTATAGTTAAATTTTTTTAAACTGCCGATCATTATCGACTCAAGTATTTAATTTAATTTTGTTGGCACTTGTAAATTTACTTACAAGTGAGGCGTTAAATAATGCAAGTGTAACTTACCTCACATGCTTGAGAACACTCTTGAAATTAGCGTCAGCTCCCAGTAAGATCACGGAAGCGATCCATGGTCAGTGTTGACCCGTCAAG
>WNGS01092210.1:23859668-23873614 GCA_020271785.1 Procambarus virginalis
GGGGGGTGGTAGGAGAAGCGAACACCCTCATGTATTCAGAGTTAAATTTAAATGGCAAGTTTTTCCCTGAATGCTCTGTGTTCCCTTCTCTGAGTCTGTGGGTCCCATAATTGCACCAGAGGTGGTACCCCCCTATACATATATATATATATATATATATATATATATATATATATCTTTATATATATATATATATAACATATATATATATATATATATATATATGTCGTACCTAGTAGCCAGAACTCACTTTTGGCCTACTATGCAAGGCCCTATTTGCCTAATAAGCCAAGTTTTCCTGAATTATATATTTTCTCTAATTTTTTTTCTTTTGAAATGATAAGGTACCCATTCATTATGTATGAGGTAAATTTTTTTTTATTGGAGTTAAAATTAATGTAGATATATGACCAAACCTAACAAACCCTACCTAACCTAACCTATCTTATAGGTTAGGTTAGGTTAGGTAGCCGAAAAAGTTAGGTTAGGTTAGGTTAGGTAGGTTTAGGTAGTCGAAAAACAATTAATTCATGAAACTTGGCCTATTAGGCAAATGGGGCCTTGCATAGTAGGCTGAGAAGTGCGTTCTGGCTACTAGGTACGACATATATATATATATAATATATATATATATATATATATATAATATATATATATATTATATATATATATATATATTATATATATATATATTTATATATATATATTTTAGTAGAATAAATACAGTGGAACCTCTATTAACGAGTTTAATCCGTTCTGGCACCGAGCTCGTTACCTGGAAAACTCGTCTTTGGAAACAAATTTCCCCATTTAAAATAAAGGAAATAAATTTAATCCGTTCCACTCCAAAAACATCCATACTTGTATGACATTTTTTAATGTAAATATAATACTGCACATGTAATTATAAATGTTTTGTTGCACTGTTTTAATGTTTACTTTACCTTATGAAGAGTCGTTGCTGGCTTGAGGGAGACGATGGGGAGGTGGGATGGAGGAGAGGGGTTATGGTGTGGAAGGAGAATCCACCTCTGAGTCAGTGGGCTCTCTCTTCTTGGGATTTTCACCCCACTGGGACCAGGTTGTGGTTCACTATCACTGGCTCTTCTTTTCTCTACTTTTGGAAAGAACTTTTATATTGACAATTGCTTTTGTCTTTGTTTTAGGATATCCATAAAACGAGACAGCAAATTGTCATTAAACATGTTCACACACTGGGTTGTCACTGCTTGACCAGGGTGATGTCAGTGGAAGAGGCAGCATCCTCCCTTACCTCCTCATTCCCTTACTAATGGTGTAAATTGTTGATGAGGACCTGCCATACTCCCTTGTGAGATCAGTCACACAGACACCACACTCATGCTTCGCTATAATTTCCTTCTTCAAATCCACAGTAATTGTATCTTTCTTCCTCTTGACAACACTATCTTTAGCAAGCAGCTTCTTTGGAGACATCGTGTGTTACAAATTGTAGTCGCAAAACCACTAAAAACTCAAAGAAAAGAGCAAATAAATCCAGAGGGATGCTTGTCGTGTGAGATAAAACAACAACACTGGCGTCGGAGGCGTCCGAGAATTTGCGAGAACCCGTGAGACGTTAGGAAGCACCATGTGGTTTCGCTCGTTAATAGAGGCGAGCTCGTCAATAGAGACAAATTTGCTGCGAGTGGCTTGCTCGTTACTGGAAAAACTCGTTAACAGAGCTACTCGTTAATCGAGGTTCCACTGTACTTGGCTTTTTGTTGCTTCCTGGGTGCTAATTAACAATACCAATAGAAGAAATACTGTTTTTGGAACACTTTATTTTCTTTGCTCAGCCAGAGTGTCACAATAAATGTAGAGCATCACAGTGGTTAAGAAGATCAAAAATGCTACTTTTGCTAATGCCATATTCAGCGCACATAACATTTCTTGGGACCCCACTCTCCACCTTCTTAATTATTTCAACTTTCTTCTCAAGTTGAGAAGAAAGTCATCACTGACCTCTTTATTTTACGTATCCTGCTTGTTGATACTTTCACTGATGCAATAGGTGCATTTGGAGATGACTTGGTGCACAGATGTTTTTAGATTTTGGTGATACTGTACAGTATATCCAACAAAGTCACAGAATGAATGCTCCAGTCTCGTGACAAATTAAAACAATGGGCCATGAATCTGTGATGTCACAGGGTAGATGGCACTAGACTTGTGCCTGACACGTTAAGTGAGCAAACTAGACCATCTAACACCCACCACCCGGGCTGCGAGGCCTAGCGGACACTTGCCCTAAGAGGTTTCCGAACTATTTTATGCAAACTTAGCACTTCCCGAACTTGAGTAACCGAACCAACCCCAATTTGGGAAACTGGAAGTTTTGGATACATGGCGTTTGCAAAGCATGTGGCTGTCTGTACTTAAAGACAGTATTTATTTTGTGGTTTGTGTAATTTTTATTAGGCTATGAACCACTATATTTATTCCAGTTGGTTAAGACTGAATTTCAAACACCTCATATTGGGAAAAAACACTAGCTAAACATGACAGTTTTCAGTCTTATCATTTATAGCTCAATATTGCAATGAAACTAGCTGTTTTAATGTATGTTATATTATGCATTTATTATGCATTGCTTTAATTGTCTCTATAAATGATGTTCTATATGGTATATTTTTATCAACATCATAAACATGTAAAATGATTATATTTTTCTAACAATTTAAGGCAAACTAACATTACTTCCTTTTCTCAAGGGTGCCAGTAGAGGAGTTGTATCACGCACTTCTTCACAAGTCGTCTCCCCCACCAAGACTTCTGTGAAGGCTGACTGGGATGAATGGGGTGAGCAGGACACACTAGGTAAGATTGAATTATGTTTATTTTATATATTTGTATATGTAAGAGATTCCTGTAAAACCACTAGCATGCATAGTGTCTGGCCAGGTCCTTCTGCTGTTTTTGAGGGTGAACCCGGGTCACTCGGCGGTTGCTCGAGCAGCTGTGCAGGTGCCTGAACTTTGCTCTGGTGGTTTTTCTACTGGGCAGGGTTTGATTTTGGAGGCTGTTTTAGTATCTTTGTGGCAGCCTCTTTCGCCGCTCTTGCGATCATTAGGTTCGATCGCCGGTGTCCTTGTGTTGCTGGCTTCCTCTTCGGGTTTTTCAGGGTTCGGTGCCACGGTGCCCTCCTCTTCCCTCGTTCGATGTGTTCACGGATGCCTCATCTCTTGATTGGGGCTTTATGACCAGCACTCGCCAATCCGGCCAGGGTCATTGGGGGCTGTCCTTACGTCGGGCTCACAGCAGGTTCAGAAGTTTGCGATGGTGTGGAAGGCACTGTGCTGGATTCTGCTTCCTTGGGGCTCGGTGATCCGGTGATCCTTAGTAGTTTCTGTTATTAATTCAAGAAATTGTATTTATTACATCTAAGCGGACTGTATTTTAGAATTTATTTTCACCAGTAAACTTCCCTTCACACATTTTTGGGGGTTTCATATTTTAATCTTACTGTAATTAAATGGTAGATTTTAGCTAAGATATTAATTTACTCTATTAATGGTTTGTTAAAGTATGTATTGGCCTCAGCTGTCTCAGTAGTGTTGGCTGGTCATCTAACATAAGATGCCCTTGAACTATGCAGATGCCATAGTGATTAATGGCGTCTGGGTGGTCATGGTGTGGCCAGCTCAACTGATGTGTTATGGATCACACTTTACCTGCCAACAATCTACACCATAAAAACTAACAATAACATGTAAAGTACAGGCGTGACATAAGAAATTTGGGTTGTTATAATGAGGCTTACCCTTATGGTGTTGTTTTCATGCTGTTTAACCAACTAACCTATCTGAGGTTAGTAGGTTACTAACTACTTAGAGGAACTAACATATTTTATATGGCCATAAACTAACAAGACATGGGGTTTAGTCGGATACTTAGAACTTCCCCCTGTTTCTTGCAACAATTAGTGACTAATGTGAGTGATGTTGCCCTTTGCAATTTGTTGGTAGAGTTAGTGGTCATGTTAGTGGCTCAATGTTAGCTCAACAACCTCGTGACGTGTCAACTCAGCCGTGCACTCTTAACACACAATCATGACTGTGCTCTTGTTTACACTGGCTCCCTCCTTCCTCCTTGTCACCTTCAGGTGCCAAATTCATAGAGAAGAGTAAGGAGGGTTTTGTATAATCTCGTGTTGCTATTGAATGTATAATTAATTGAAAGTTAATTTTATTGGGTTACCAGCTCCTAGACTGGTGTATTTTATATTGTAACATTAATTAGATGAGTTTTGTGAGGAAAGCTGATCATAATTTCCTTTCCCATTCTCTGTAATCTTTTTATGACTAACTAATGTAAAGCAACATCATCTTATGGCTGTTATAATTTAGAGTTTGTATATTTGATGAGGAAATTTCCCACAGCAGGGGTCCCTTCGGTCCGTGGCTCTTTGGGGCTAGTCACTTTGGGTGGCTCTTCTGCTGAATTCTCGGGGTTTAGCTCTCCTCGCTGATCACATTCAGGGAGTGTGCAACGTTCTGGTAGGTAGACTATCGTGCTTCATTACATTTCCAGAGAGTGGACAGTTGACACTGGCTCCTTCCTTTAGCTTGGCTTCCTTTAGAGGCATACATAGATGCAATAAAGCACCTAAATTATTGGGATCGTCTCAAAGCTCTGCAAATGTACTCACTAGAAAGGAGATGGGAGAGATATCAAATAATATACCCGTGGAAGATACTGGAGGGCCAGGTACCAAATCTACACAGTAAAATAACAACATACTGGAGTGAACGATATGGAAGAAAATGCAGAATAGAACCAGTGAAGAGCAGGGGTACCATAGGTACAGTCAGAGAACACAGTATAAACATCAGAGATACATGGATGTTCAACATCCTCCCAGCGAGTGTAAGAAATATTGCTGGAACAACTGTGAACATCTTCAAGAGAAAACTAGATAATTTTCTCCATGAGTGCCGGACCAACCGGGCTGCGGTAGATATGTGGACCTGCGAGCCGCTCCAAGCAACAGCTTGGTGGACCAAACTCTCACAAGTCAAACCTGGTCTCGGGCCGGGCTTGGGAGTAGAACAACTCCCAGAACCAAATCAAGCAGGTATCAAGCAAGCCAGTAGCTTTGCCAGATGTACGGGCTCCCGGAGGTGAACCTCTTTGCGTCGGCTTGGTCTAGGCATCTCCTATTGTACGTGGTGCCATTCCCTAACTGTGAGGCCATCGTGGTAGATGCTTTTTGGCAGGACTGGTCGAGGTGAGGGAGGGGTTCCTGTACCTCATTTTCCCAGTTCAGCTGTTGGTCCTAGTTCGCTTGGAATCCTATTGGGAGAAGGTTCTTCTCCTGGCTCTATGTTTGGTGGGGGTTTCCCCGGCTCCGCCTCTTCCAGCAGATCGGGCCAGTGAGGTTCATCGTATGTTCGCCTCACTGCTCTGCACTATATGTCTGTCTTTTTGATGCGTGTGTATTGTTCATGCTAGTTTTAAGGCGATCTTTGTTGGGTCTTCCAGCCTTCAGGGGAAGCCTTGCTGGACTGCCTTGAGTGCAGTCGGGATTTGTCTTTTTATATACTTTTGTCGTGTTTGATATCAGAATTGTATCAGGTTGAGGGTGTCATTGCTGGTACTTTGCCAGGATTTTTTTTTGTACTTTTGTTTCGTCCATTTACATTTAGTATTGTTCTTATTGAAGAAGTGTTACTGTATAATGTACTTTGCATCATGTTAATTNGTAGTTCTGGGTCTGACCAGTGGGCTCCCTTCATTCCAGCTTTCCAGCCAACTTCTGCATTTTATTTGTGAGGCGGAATGGTTGGAGGACGGCCCGGCCCTGGGTCCTGGTGTGGAGGTTTCTGGGCGGGACAGGGGCGACTTGGGGGCTTGAGCCCCGTTTGATCCCACTTGGGCTTAGGTACCTCTCTGAGCGGGGCTTGTTGTTGTAGGGGGTGAGTCTTTTTTTATCTCTCCTCCTGGTACGAATTTGATATGGCGTCAACCCCTCCCTTGGTTCAGTTCAGGGTTCCCTTGGGTATTTTTGATTCCTTCTTTCTTGAGGTTTTTGGCCTCCCGCATTCCGCTTCATGAGGTGCAGGAGGCCATTGCGGCTTACCTCCTGTGCGACCTGGATTATGCCTCGATAATGGATCCTGCCTCTTTCGAGTTTCAGTTCTTTTTTCCCTTACTGGGTGCGTTACAAGGTTCCGGAGTCGTCCTGGTTGGCAAACTGTCTTGTCTTTTCGTTGGAGGTGTGGCATACGTTCTGTCGGTCCCGCACACTTTAATGGCGAGAGGCCCTTACGGTTGTACAAGTTAACCTGAGGGCGAGTTTGAGTGCCTCAGTGCGTGTTTGTTTGCCCCTGCCCTTCCATGGGATGTCGGCCTAGTACAGCTTCATGTGCAGGTTCCTTCCCTTTCGGCTGTCCTGGATGCTGAGGATTTGCACACCCGTGGCCATTTGGCTTTGGTTTCAAGTTTCTTTTCCCTTCTCGAGCTGTCTTCGGACTGGCTTGAGGAGGACGTGGAGGGGCTTGGTGCCAATCCTAGGGCTGGGTGTCGTCTGCCCTGTTGAAGCTGTTTGTGCCGATCTTGCGGGAGGCGGCATCCCTGTTCTTTGCTTCTCGTCTCGCATGCCAGCAGGTGGTGCTCGCTCAATCCATGGAATCCACTTAGGCCTTGGCTCTTAGGTTGTCTATGCCTTTTTGTCCTTTGTTGTTTGCAGAGTCTGCACTGGTGCAGTATCTGCAGGCAGCCGCTTCGAGTTGTCGTCCCATGTTTGACTTGTTGGTTCTCCAGGGATGGGGGGGGGTCTTCACAGAAGGGTCGTGCCAGGGCTCTGGTTCCTCCCGCCATGGTAGACCAGTGGTGCCAGTTTTGGTGCCAGCGCAGCCTTTGGAACCAACAATGACTGGTCGGCGTAGTGATCGCTCTGTTCGTAGGTCTGCTTCGCATAAGGGACGTCGGCCCTTTCGCAGTTCGTCTCATTGATGGTGTGATGAGGGGCGGGGGTTAGAGGCTTGCGCTGTTTGCCCACACCTGGTCCCACGATTTCTGGGCATTTCGAGTTATTTCTTGTGCCCTGTGGTGGCATTAGGTGTCGCCTGCGGCAACAAGTCTGTGGCTCCAGGTCCAAGATGTCGCCATAGACGACACCTTTGACATGGAGTCTTGCGAACCTTGTTCTCTGCTTGTGCTCTAATTTACCCATTCTGCTATGGCTGAGGTTAGGGGGTCAAGCGGTTCACGCATTGCATGATAGGTTTAGGTTGCTGCAGCACACTCGGTTGGTTGCCCTCTCGAATGCCCCATTTTGGTTTTAGGGATCCAGACTTAGGGGAGTTGGTCAGTTCGACCGTGATTCAGTCTGCTCCCCCTCATCCTTCCCTTGTTGGTGTGGTTCACCGTTCTTCCCCCTCTCTGCTTCCGGATCCCAAACGTTTGAGAGTTCCAATGTCGGGACAGTGTTTAGCTGGGGATGAGACTCGGCCAGCTCCGGGGGTTGGCCCATTCGAAGGCAGGGACAGAGGCATTTGAGCTGGTTCCTCCCGCTGAGGCTTTTGGGTTCTTCAAGTTGGTCTCTTTCTTTGATGCCTTTCCCTTGGACGCTCGTGGGCATTTGGCCTCGGTCCTTTGCTTCTTTTTCCTTCTCGAGCTGTCCTCGGATTAGCTTGTGGAGGATGAGGAGGCGTTGCCTGTTGAGTCATCGTCTGCTACGTTGACTTCGGTGGTCAGGGCGTTGGCAGCGTTGATTAAGCTGTTTGCGCCTATCCTCCGGGAGACTTTGTCCTTGTTTTATGCCTCTCGCCTCGCAAGTCGGCAGGCTGTTCTCGCTCTCTATGGATTCTGCTTGGGCCCTGGCTCTTAGGTTTTTGTCTCCATATTGCCTGCAGTTGTTTGCGGACTCGGTTTCTTCGTGCGACTTCTGTTAGTTGCCACCCTCTTTCGGATATGTTGGTTGTCCAGGGTGCATGGTCTTGTGCTTCCCGGAAGGGTCATGCCAGGGCTCAGGTATCTGCTGGTTGATGTGGGCCTTTGGTACCAGTTTCTGAGCTGACGCCTGCTCCGGAACCGTCTTTGTCTGGTTGGCACAGTGTTTGCTCTGCGTGCAAGTCGGGTTCTCGGAGGGATCGCCCAGTTGACAGGGGGAAGGGGCATCTGGCTCTGTTTGCCCACACACTTGGTTCCACGATTTGTGGGCGTTTCGGGTCGTGTCCTCCGGCATGGGGTGGTGTTTGGCGGCTCCTTCCCCTTTGGGGGTTTGGGCTGGCTTTTTCTCGTTAGATTTGTCGGGTCATCCAGGAGTGAGTGCGCTTGGGCGTGGTTGAAATGACCCCATCTCTCATGTGGGTTTCCTGCCTGTTTCCAGTGCCAAAACGGGACTGTGCAAATCTGCAGTTCATTCTTGACTTGTCCTGTCTGAACCCCTGGATTCCTTGCCCCTTCTTTCGGATGACCACTCTGTCCCAGGTCTGGCTTCTTTTGGAGCCGGGTGCTTGGATGGTATCTCTGGAACTCTGGGACACATATTGGCACGTCCCGATTCATTCGGGGTTCAGGCACTGGTTAGGTTTTGCGATGGAGTGGCAAGCTTACCACTTTTGTTGCCTTCCTTTTGGCTTGAATCTGGCACTTCACATAATCTTGCACCTTACCTGGGTCGTGGTGACTCATCTGTGTCTGCTAGGGGTTTGGGTTCTGACCTACCTTGACGCCTGGTTGGAGTGGGCTCTCAGCCGGTCTGCGTATCTGCTCGCCAGAGGTGTGATTCTTTCCCAGCTTGCCGGGTTCAGGTTCCTGATGAACTGAAGGAAGTCCCATCTAGTTCCGTCCCAGGTTCGGACCTAGCTCTCGCGTGAGACTCTCGGACCTCTCCCTTGTCTCTCCCTCCGAAGTCGTTGCTGCGACTGTGGGTCCCATTTTCTGTTGCTTAGGGGGATGGGGTTCCCGGGTCATTTGGCAGTTGCTCGAGCAGTTATGCGGGAGTCTGAACTTCGCTATGCTGGTTTACCTGCCAGGTCAGGTCTGGCTTTGGTGTCTGTTTTGGTTCCTTCGGTGTTTTTCAGCGATACAGCGATAGCAGGCGGCTTGATATCTGCGAGGCACTACACATTAAGAAGTCAACACCAGCAATCAACAGCCAATTAATACACAACTATATTCTACCCACTTCAAGACTCCGCACCAATATAGAAGCATCAAGAAATATGGGCCAATAGGCCCTCTGCAGTTACTTCCATTCTTTCCCTTTAACTTTACCCAAAATATTACCCCATATTTCGTGTTCTATCCTGTGTTGAAAGTTTGTTTTCACCTCATCCAAAACTGTTGTAACATATCACCTCACCCAAATGCAGGTATATAAAATGAAAAGCCGTTTGAATTATAGCATAGTAAGAAATCTGTTTAGTGTTTGCAGGTTATAGTTGTGTGTGTGTAAACTAAAGTCTTTGAAAATGTAATAAGTTATTACGAAACGCGCTCAAGTGTCGCGTCAGACTAGAAATAAAAATGAATTTTGGAGAACTGATTTTTCAATTACCATCGACAGTGGAAAGAAACATAAGAAATATTGAGAAAATTTGTGTTAGAATTATTAATCTTACTTTTTTGGTCATATTTAATAATATATGTCTACAGGAAAGACTGCTACCAAAATATACTATATATATATATATATATATATATATATATATATATATATATATATATATATATATATATATATATATATATATATTATATTATATATATTATATTTATTGCATTAGGCTAGTAATATTCCATTGTCTTAACACAAGGTTTAAATAGCACTTAAGCCTGTTTATGGTTATTGTATGGGGTACACAATGTTGCTTCACCAAGTTGAATCACAGAGACTAATGTAGACAATATGGAATAATAATGCCTTTACTCAATGTTTGGTCAGGGCTCAAGAGTAACACATGGTGTGTTCATTTCATTCTGTCGTCAAGATGACACAATGGAGATTTTGTGATGGCTTCGTTAGTAGGAATATATGATGACTAAACCACAACCCAGAAGACGGAGAAGCGACAATGTTTCGGTCCGTCCATGACCATTGTCAAGTCGTGTGGTAGGAATATACTCTTTTTCTTGCAAGTTGCTGTTATTTTGATGATGGTGATGACTTATGCTCACCCTTATTACAGTATTGAAGATTGTTACTCTTAGGATTACCCTAATGTTCACCATCATTATGACACTGAAGGCTCTTAAACCTTTATTGCATGTCTGTGTACAGTATAAGAATTTTTATGTCTGTTTCATTTCAAAACCTTGTGAAATTTTTTGCCAATACCCTGAATTACATTTATCTCCCTTCAGAGGCTGAAGTGAAAAGTTTCAGCTCTGGTAGCACACAGACAGCATCCTGGGCAGGTTGGGCAGTAGGTGCTATAACATCCAAGTTCTACAAGAGTAACATAAGCATAAACACACAACAGCACCAACAACAGCAACAGCAGCAGGAGATGCAGCTTCAACAACAACCAAAAGTGACTTGAATTTGTTTTTATTAAGTAGAATTATCACATTGACTTCAAATCTTAATTTCAGTGTTTAAAGAGCAAGGACTTATTCAGCCATCTCAGTTATATATTATTTCAACAACTGTCTTTACATTTTATTTAGTTATGAATTTGTTTGTTTTTATTCATAAAGTATTCCTTTATAATCCTAAACACACATGTTCTCTAGAGTTGTCATGGTTAACTCTGATAAGAAACGCCTTTACCCCACAGCCGTCCACTTCCTCCAGGTCTGTTACTCCTTCCACTAAGTCCACTAGCCTTGCTTCCACACCTTCCCAAGATCAGAGCAGATCCTCTAGCAGAACAGCAACTAAACTACCTAATGATAATGATGAATCTGATTATGAAGAGTGGGAGAACTCAAATTGGATGTCTGTGGTTAGTCCAGTAATTTGATTAGATCATATTGTTTTGATTTGTATCGAAACATTTTTGTGCTCTTTATTTATATGTAGTTGTAAATTTGAATTAGATTGTATCGTTTATGCCAGGGTTCTTCAAACTTTTTTCTCACGACCCAGTTCAATAATATCAAATACTGCCACGACCCTAGTCTGACACTGTCTGACATGTAATATATAACAAGGTAACAGGTAAGCTAATTTTGCACTTTTAACTCATTAGTGAAGATGTACAGTATTAATTTGAGGTACTGTAATTCATTATACTGTACATGTAATTAAACAAATACAATACACAATAAATAACTTTAAAATTTGTGTGTTGAGTGTGACTGATTGTTTTGTTACTTGGTATTTTGTTACTTCCTGTTACTTGCTGTTATGGACCAATCCGGTTCACATGATGACAGGTGACGGGTGGACCACACTTGGGGCTAGACTCGTCAAACATATATGTGACCACTTACGAAATTTATAAATCCTTCCTCAATCATAGTAGCTTTGTTTACATTTCGTAAACAGTTTATTAACTCCAAATCTCTATGAGGCTGTTTATAATGATACTAATCTTGGGCTGTGGAAATTAGAAGATTGTAAACTGTTTATTAAATGTAAACAAAACTGGCATGATGGAGGAAAGATGTAGATGTTTTGTAAGTTATTGCATAAATGCTTGATCAGTGCTGGCTCTGGTTCACATGATGTTAGTGCTCCACTCATATCGGCTCCGTTAATTCTTAAGTTTGATTCAGTTTTTGGGTCTTAACCTCGTCAAAGTGGAAATTATAACTTGACTCTTGTGTAACTGTTCATAAAAGGAAGCAAAGAAAAAATATTTAACTTCTGAGATGGATTGGTTCTTCTTCCTGATCAGGTGTTGCGTTTAACCCAACAACACACACTTGTGATTTCAAATGCAAATGGGTCTTTCATCCAGTGTTTTTCTTTCAAATATACCATCCCCTCTTCTGGAAAATACTGCTCAAAACTCACTCACATAGACTGAAGATGCAGCTGTATGTCTTCTTGTTGTCATCCTCAATGTGTTGCAAAAGTGTTGGGAAGAATGTAGCAATCAGGTTGTCCTACTTTAAGCCTGGCTTGCCAAACCATTGTACTGATCTCTTGAATCTTTATCTCATTACTGTGTATGCATACGTAATTTTTCCCCCCTCCCGCAGTTTTAGATTATGTTCATTGAGCTTTGAGAAACAACTGCTAAATATGATAGCTTTACTATCCAATCATCATTGGAAAATAGCTCTGTCCTTGGAGATTTTTTTTAGTTGGAAAATATGAATCTCCATTGCTTTCACAGGAAAGCCACTTAATTAATGAGTAATACAATAGGTGTGATTGGTCAACTCCAATTTCTAAACAAAGTTGTTCAAACAAATGGTTATTCAGTGAATTTCCTTTGATCAGATAGACACTTCTACTACCTCACTTAGAACATTTTACAAACAGTCAGGGATGCCTTTAGCAACCAGAGCTTTCCGGTGAATGAAGCAATGATTCCAAGATGTCGCTTTACCTGCTTCCTTTGATAGTTTACTCACAACCCCACTGTTTCTTTACCTGTTACATTTGCTCCTTCATCAGTTGTAACCCCCTTGCCACTAGCCCAGCTCAGTTTATATTTTACTATTACATAGTCATTCGTCACTGAATATCTCTGACCCACTTGTGTGTGTAGTCAAGCAATACAGTTCAGCAAATCCTGCAAGAAGTCCTCTTTCCATGAACATGTCGATACTTTCGTGTAGATGGATAGCAAAATCTTCGACAAACTGAAGATGTGAAACCAGCTGAAATTCTGAGGCTTCTGCAATATCACTATTTCACAGAGAAACTGTGAATTTTGAGAAAATGTGTTCCTCACCGATAGGGACACATTTGATCTTATCTGCCGACTTTTAATCAAGAACTGTAGTCACTATATCCACAGTAGATGGAAGAATAAGTTTATTACCTCTAGGTATATTGTCCTTTTCCCTTTTGATTAGTAACTAGACAGGATACCAACTGCACTTTATCATTAACAGTACTTGATTTACTAGGAAATTTCATTAATACAGTACTATAAATCCATTTGGGTCTTCGTTTCTGAAAGTATTCCATTGGTTTTCCAATAAGCTCGGCATGCTTTGTCTCAAGGTGATTCTTTGATTTTGATGGTTTGAAGCTTTCATTTACAAGAACTTCACTGCAAATATTACACTATGACATAGGTTCTTATTTTTCCTTTCCACAATTAATGAAGCGATACCATACTTCAAAAATTCATTGGTACATTGTCTTATCCATGGCTTTTGTCTTCTTGGTAGGCGGTTCAGAGAAGAATGCAGATCCATCTCCCATTCTCATCACATTTTCACTCTGTGTATCTGTCTGTTTATCTTTCCTCATTTGTACCAGGAGGCTTTAATGATTGGGCAGCAGCTCCACTCATTATATTAACAAAACAATCCATTTATCTCAGGGTTAGGGCATAAACTTAATACAAGTAAACAAAAAGAACTATTTTTACACACTTGAAGTTCAAATGCAACTAAACTTGTGTTTGTTTCAAAGGCACAGATGGGGTAGAACATACTCGTAATGTATGCGTATGAATCATGTCTGCCTACCTTCCCCTCTCCTCTCTGCTTCATTTATCCTCTGTTGTCATTTTTCAACCATGCCAAGACTACTATTAGTGTTATACTTTAATAGTTTAATAAATAAATTATTAATGACAAAGGTTATAATAAGATTATTATGTATTCATTCATATTTCAAATTCCTAACTAATTCATTGTCGCCATATTTTTCCACTTTTTTATTTATTAATTTATTTATTATTGTGAACCTGCAAACCAGTCAGTAGTAGGTTACGACCCAGTAAGGGGTCGTGACCTGGACTTGAAGAACCCATTATTATGCAGAATTTTGTGTTAGTTGTTGTTGTATGTATTTGCTTCAATGAATCATTTGTTATTTTTAATTGTAATGAATGTTTAAGTTA
>WNGS01092210.1:23881489-23903470 GCA_020271785.1 Procambarus virginalis
AGTTAATATGGAAATTGGGTGAAGTATCAGATTATTTGTAATTTTTCTATTAAACAGAGTTTGTTTACATTTTGTCCTCAGTACTAGGATGATTATACATGTCATGTAAAAGCAGAATTTAGTATCATTAAATTTGTAAAATCTTGCAAATGTATAACAGTAGTTGTGTTGTCTGTTTATTTCATGTGTATATTTTACCTTGTTCCTGCCAGAATTTCAGCACAGACCCATGATTCTTTTTTACCTCTTATCAGAATGACTCTCCAGCAGTAAAGAAAAACAATGTTATTGACAAGCCTAAATATATATATATTATATATATATATATATATATATATATATATAATATATATATATATATATATATATATATATTTTTTTTTTTGAGCATCCCTCTGTGCTCTAAAGAAAAAGGATGGAGGGATCAGGCCAATAGCTGTGGGCAATTCTCTCCGGCGTCTCGTCGCAAAGGCAGCTGCAAGAACAGTTAGTGATGCAGCGGCCAACATGCTGAAGCCAAAACAGCTTGGGTTTGGCATTCCACAAGGGTGTGAGGCGGCAGCCCATGCAGCTCGAGCCTTCATCGCCAACATCACAGACGAAAAGGCCCTTATCAAGCTAGATTTCAAAAATGCCTTCAATTTGGTGCGGAGGGATGCTGTACTCCGTGCGGTTCATAGTCATTTCCCTTCCCTCTACCCTTTCGTACATTCATGCTACAGTATGGATCTTAAGCTACTTTTTGGCGAACATGAAATTGACTCGCGGGAAGGCGTCCAACAGGGTGACCCCCTTGCTCCTCTCCTTTTCTGCTTAGTCATCAAACAAGTCACAGAGGTCCTGTCCAGCGAGCTTAACATCTGGTTCTTGGATGATGGTACCCTAGCTGGTTCCCAAGACTCCCTCCTGGAGGACATCAGAAAAATCCAGGAGCAAGGTGCAGTTTTAGGCCTCACCCTGAACCCTTCTAAATGTGAAATAATATGTTCCAACCAGGGCATCGTAGAGAGAATAGAGGGTCTTCTGCCAAACATCCATAAAACTAAACCTGAAGACAGCACACTCCTAGGAGCTCCCCTGGGGTTGAAAGCCATCGATGAGGTCCTTGATAAGAAAATCGCCGACCTTAAGAGGATGGATGGGAGGATTGAGGATATTGATGCTCATGATGCACTCTACCTCATCACCAGATGTCTGTCCCTCCCCAGGTTAACCTACTTTCTGAGGTGTTCACCATCTTACAGTAGCCAAAAACTAAGTGAGTATGACCGGTTACTGAAATCAATGCTAGAAAAAGCCCTTAACCTCTCTCTTGATGACCTGCAGTGGAAACAAGCCTCTCTTCCCGTAAGACTTGGGGGCCTCGGAGTTCGAACAGCAACGCAAATCGCTGTTCCAGCCTTCCTGTCCTCCTTATCAGCATCCGACGACCTTGTGAAGGAAATTCTACCTGCCCACTTACATCAGCTGGCAGGTGTACATGATCCCAATTTTACACGCTGTGCCACAGAGTGGGCCTCTCGTGCAGGCCCATCACCTCAACCACCATCCCCAAAAGCCCACAGGCAATCCAGCTGGGATGGCCCCATTGTAGACAAAGTTGCTGCAGAGTGCCTGGGTGCTGCATCAACACAGCACGACATTGCTCGCCTCACAGCAGTAGCAGCCCCACATGCAGGGGATTTCCTGTTAGCAACCCCAATGTCGGCAACTGGCACGCGTCTCACACCACACGCCCTCCGAATTGCTGTGGCCCTCCGCCTTGCTGCCCCAATCCACACCAGATATAGGTGTATTTGCGGCGAGGTGGTGGCTGACAGGTACGGCCACCATGGCCTACTCTGCCAAAGCACAGGAGGATGGCACTCGAGGCACAGTGAAGTTAACGACATCATCAAGAGGAGCCTCACCACAGCTGGATGCCCAGCTGAGAGAGAGCCTCGTTACCTAACGCCCCGTAACTCTGATGCTCTTATTGGTCGCCCGGATGGTATCACAGTGAACCCCTGGAAGAATGGCAAGCAGTTGGTATGGGACTACACGTGCGTATCAACCCTGGCTAACACCTACATTGACCTCAGTGTTGCACAACCAGGTGGCGCTGCCACCCACAGGGAAGCAGCCAAATCCCGTAAGTATAGAGAACTGGATCACCACTACAATTTTGTCCCCATTGCTTCTGAGACACTCGGCGCCTGGGGTAAAAGTGCTACCAGTTTTTTGAAGGAACTGGGTTCTAGGCTCATTGAAACAACAAGGGACCCTAGAGCTGCCAGCTTTCTTTTCCAGCGCCTCAGCGTGGCGATACAGAGGGGAAATGCGCACTGCATCCAGGGTTCCTGCCCGCCATCTGAGGAGCTGGAGGAACTCGACAACCTATGATAACCATCTTTGTAACCTATATGTAACTCCTTTTTTGTAACAAAGTTCAAATAAAGCAAATATATATGTGTACATACAAAAGAATGGGGTGGTAGGAGAAGAAAATATTAGTGTTCAGTGAGAAACCACAAGGTCTCCTCTGAATACGTTTTATTTTCTTCTCCGAGGCTATGGGTCCCCACATTGGCACCAGAGGTGGTACCCTCACAAACTTTTATTTATATATATATAATATATATATATATATATATATATATATATATATTATATATATATATATATATATATAATATATAATATTATATATATATATATAATATTATATATATATATCTAGCTAGCTAGCTAGCAACCCCTAGTTGCTATAAGTACTATCATTATTGGGTAAGAGATTGTTTACTGTACATTTCTCCCTTTTAATAGATTGGCAAGTTGCTCAGTGAAGCGGAATATCAGCAGAGCATTCTTCCGTGTGTAGTTAAACTGTTTTCATCAAGTGATCGAGCTACTCGACTGAAGCTCCTACAGCAGATTGAATTCCTTGTAGAGCACATGAATCTCTCAACAGTTAATGACCAAGTCTTCCCTCAGCTGGCCACAGGGTTTTTGGACACTAATCCAACCATTCGAGAACACACAGTGAAGGTTAGTACAGTGTGTGAAAATGGTTCGCAACTGACCCAAGCCTTAAGATATTACCAAAACATTTTTAAGACACATTTTCATGAGAACTTATTTATTTGAAGACATTGACTTAAAATTTCTTGATCACTGTTAAAATTTAATACTGGTGGTAGTTTAATTATGAGATTAATTTTCAGTGTACTGTGGCCTCTGACCTGAATTTGACTGTGGTACAGTAAAGATGTACCAGCTTTACAGATTTACAGATGTTTCGGCTCTTTTGGTTGCTAGTCTTAACTTTTCTTCACCTTATGGCTCGCTGGTCTTCCTTCATTTTCTTCACCTTCTGGTCCATGCATTTCCTTTCTGCACCCTAGGATATTTTGTATTATGTATTTGTCCTGTTTCCTGGGGTCTCTTGGGGTGCTAGAGCAAACTCTCTCTCCCTTCTGTGTTATTTTTAAGAGCAGTTTTGTAGAGTTCTTGAGATTTGCCTCGGACAAATTTCACTTACGTAGCCTAGCTTTGGGGTTGAGGTTGGACCACTTTCTTTGGCAGCGTCCACTCAGTGACTTTAAATGTTATATATAGGGTGGACTGAAAAAAACATGTCTCATCCTTTTATTTATTGACAACAAAAACCACACTCACAAGTATTAGTTCCAGGTATTAACATAAGGTAATTGAAAACCAATGAACATCAACATATGAACCTAAGTAATATTTAATACTACAAATCACACTCGATCCTAACACCAGGGGGCACATGTTGGCTTGGAGTAGGTTTGAATGTAGTGAAATAATCTTCTGTGGGTTTTTCGAACTGGATTGAAAATTATGTCCCTGAGGGAGCAGGAGCTAATATATGGGAGAAAGCAGATGACCAGCTCACTCAATGCCTTACTGTTTTATATTTTGTTTCAAGCTTTTTTGCCATAGAATTCCAGTGTTGTAAATATGTTAACTTGCTTCTGTCACCCCCCCCTCTCCCCCAAGTTTTTTCTTAAATATTTTATATTTTTCCATTATAGTTTATTGGAATGTTGTTATGACTGGAATGAATCTTCTTTAGAATCTCACCTTCCAGTGGACTCAAGTGTAGATCTTCTGTATTGTTATGAAATGTTTTATGGGCTTTTTCAGCTATAGAGGTACAGTAATATTTTGAAGAATAAAATGATTATAGAGTTTTTGTGAAAACTGGAAGAAAGTCATATAGCATTTATTGATTGGCAGATACTTGCAAATATGTTTGTTGAGATGGGCTGCTTGGCCAATGTGTGTGTGTGTGTGTGTGTGTGTGTGTGTGTGTGTGTGTGTGTGTGTGTGTGTGTGTGTGTGTGTGTAATTACCTAAGTGTAGTTACAGGATGAGAGCTACGCTCGTGGTGTCCCGTCTTCCCAGCACTCTTTGTCATATAACGCTTTGAAACTACTGACGGTTTTGGCCTCCACCACCTTCTCACTTAACTTGTTCCAACCGTCTACCACTCTATTTGCGAAGGTGAATTTTCTTACGTTTCTTCGGCATCTGTGTTTAGCTAGTTTAAATCTATGACCTCTTGTTCTTGAAGTTCCAGGTCTCAGGAAATCTTCCCTGTCGATTTTATCAATGCCTGTTACTATTTTGTACGTAGTAATCATATCGCCTCTTTTTCTTCTATCTTCTAGTTTTTGCATATTTAATGCCTCTAACCTCTCCTCATAGCTCTTGTCCTTCATTTCTGGGAGCCACTTAGTGGCATGTCGTTGCACCTTTTCCAGTTTGTTGATGTGCTTCTTAAGATAAGGGCACCATACAACCGCTGCATATTCCAGCTTTGGTCTAATAAAAGTCGTGAACAACTTCTTTAGTATTTCTCCATCCATGTATTTAAAAGCAATTCTTAGGTTAGAAAGTGTAGCATAGGCTCCTCGCACAATGTTCTTGATGTGGTCCTCAGGTGACAGTTTTCTATCTAAAACCACCCCTAGATCCCTTTCTTTATCAGAATTCTTTAAAGATTTCTCACATAATTTATAGTTGTGTGGGGTCTATGTTCACCAATTCCACATTCCATAACGTGTGTGTGTGTGTGTGTGTGTGTGTGTGTGTGAAGTGAGAGTAAAGCTGGTAGAACGAATAATTAAGGAGAGATTGTATAGGAAGTGCAGGGTATAGCAGGGTATGTCCACTCAGCTGGCTAGACAGCGCTTCGAATTTGTAGTCCTGAGGTTCCGGGGTTCGATCCCCAGTGGAGGTGGAGACAAATGGGCAAAATGTTTCTTTCACCCTGATGCCCCTGTTACCTAGCAGTAAATAGGTACCTGGGAGTTAGACAGCTGCTATGGGCTGCTTTTGGAGGGGTGTGTAACAAAAAGGAGGCCTGGTCGAGGACGGGCCGCGGGGATGATTAAGCCCCGAAATCGTCTCAAGATATATGTTACGTTTGACTCTAGGAGGCTTGTACTGTACTCTTTGCATATAATTGTCATTGAATTTACCATGAGGTCTTACTAAAGACTAATAATTGAGGTACTGTATAAAAGGATTTTTGAACAGATCGAAAGGAGATGAAATATTGGAGTACTGTATTGTACAGTACGTTTGTGAAATTGCAAACTGAAAAAAAATTTAATAAGAGTATCCAGTTGTAAATAAATTTAATTTAAAAGACAATAAATAGGGTATTTGTGTCTTTTGTAAAAGGATTGAAATAATGCCCTGAAAGTAGTTACAGAGGATTTATCAGAAATCTTACAAATTGTTATGTTAGGAATATTGGGGAGTTGTGGGAACACTTGAGAGTTGAGAGGTTAACAATTCCTCAGAAGAGAGTAATGAAGGTTAAAGTTGATGTGAGGCACAATCTGTTAGAGAGAGCATAGTACATCCAACTGTATCATATGAGAGTAAAGCATTGCTGTGGAACACAAAATTGACAGGAATACATACCTTACACACACACATTGTAGCATCATGGGAAACTAAGTGTCATAACGTAATGAATTGAGTTATATAGAGTACCAAGCAGTTTATAGCAAATTTACAGTCTGGAGTTTTATAGAGCCAGACAAAAAAATAATTTGCACTGTATAAACAAGAAATGATCAAAGAATCTATTCAAACCTTTATAATTTGTTGCCGTCTTGCAGTCAATTATGTTCCTGGCTCCTAAGCTCAACTACAATAACCTCAACGTGGAAGTCTTGAAGCATTTTGCACGACTTCAGTCAAAAGATGATCAAGTAAGTACTGTTGTGTTTTTCAAGTATGATTACATACAGTAATGCGTAGTATGTAATTTTCATGTTTATTCTCAATATATTTATTTGTTACTTTGATGTTGTCTTAAAATATTTTAATACTTAAGTACTTACTCTCTGACTGTTGGCAATTTAAGTACTGTAGTGAAAATGTGCAAAACCCAAACCAGATTGGTTAGACTTTGGGCATTTATAAACTTTAGGAATATGTTTACAAGGAGTTTGTAAACTTTAATGACTGTTTTCTTGTCCTTGCAGTCAAGGGTTTGCTTGATTACGGTATTCTTAGTGTTTAATATTTGTAACATTGGGGATTATCAATGATAGGCGAGTTATTCTGGGGGCCTTTATCATTCTGTAGCAAGCTTTTGTAATTAATATGATAAATGTGATACATTTTATTGTCCCACATGTAACATCTTACATTTTTCAATGTTAAAATGAATTTGTGAATTCTTTGCTCATGCATTGATATTTCATGTACCTATGATATTGATATAGGTAATTTTGCATGGACACGGTATTTTCTTTCTGACTTACTGTTTTGTATAGAGCCTTGTTTCAACCATGATAATTATTCTTCAATGGTTGAGAATAATTATTATTTATATCACTTATGTACATTACTGTAAGGAAAACAAAAATGGCACATTTCAGATGATGGGATGTTCCAGACATGTCCTTCTGACCAAAATCTGTTTGTCCTCCAACCATCATATATGACAGCAAGCATGTGTTGTCGTGAGAGTGTCTTTGTCCACAACATGCTGGGAGATGCTCTCATTTTTTCATCATCATGGACAGAAAAAATGTCAGGTTTACTGCATCATCCATACAAAAGTGCAGTGAATCCTTGACTTGTCATGGTTCTAAATATTTGTGGAAGAGTTTTGAGTTTTTACTCCATTTTGCCCTATAATTTCTCATCAAAGTGTGATGTCTTATGACACCCACAACTCCCTCACATCTGTGATAGCGCAGGAGTCTGGTTCTGGTTCTCAGTTGGTCATGAAATGGTCATAGGCTCCTAGCAAGATGTTGCTGGAGTCCAGTACATAAATTATGGGGAGCCACTGAGGAGCCCTCAGAAAGGGGTATTTCATTAAACTCAATGCTCAGTTTCATGGGTTCTCATGTTAATTTAAATGTATTTCTTCTTTATGCTAGGATTGCTTGAATAGCTTTGATAGATTCATTTGATGTGAATGCTCCATGTCACACATTTGCTGGAACTTCAAACATTCATTAGCAATCCTTATGTCACTACCACTCCCCACACTGCTAATTCCGACACCTACTGGGCACTTTCCACCTGCTTTCACTTACCATGTAGTGCACAACTCATTATTTATGGGGTGCAGCAAAGCAAGCTAACACAGACCAAAGAAACATACAGTACTGAACTGGTGAGAATCATAAAGGGTGTGTATTAGCAGTGTTCAGCTGTTGGCAAACACTCCCTACCAATTAAGACCAAACCACAACTCATAAGATGGAGTAGCAATGACGTTTTGGTCTGTCCTGGATCATTATCAAATCTCTCAAAACATGATAATGGTCCAGGACGGACCAAAACATCGTCACTTCTCTGTCTTCTGACTTGTAGTTTGGTCATCATTTCTTCAGCTACGTTATTGTGACATCGTCTCCATTCCCTACCAATATTGGATTGTCCACAAATGGATTTTACTTGGTTGTACAGAATTTATGGTATAATGACATCCAAATTAATGACAGCTGTTCATACAGAAAGAGTTCATGTTGAACCTTCAGAGTGACAAGTGTTGTTTTAGTGACAGTATCTGAAACTTGTAAATTGTTTGATCTTAAATCTTTGTTAAATTTCAGGGAGGAATCCGAACCAACACTACAGTCTGCCTGGGAAAGATAACTGGCTACCTCCATCCAGATGTAAGACAAAAGTGTCTAACCTCAGCATTCACCCGAGCCATGAGGGATCCATTTCCTCCTGCACGCACAGCTGGTATAATGGCCATAGCAGCTACTCAGCAGTATTACCCTTTACATGAAGTTGCTTCAAAGTAGGTATTCTATTTTTTATTTGTTCTAAAATTTATTTGTGCTATTTTAAGCATATAGTTGTACATAGTTCTCTTGGTTATCTGAAGACCTCAGATAAACAGATAAATCTTTATCCTGTACATGTCAAAGTATGCTGATGGATGATTAAATCTTTCAGTTCCCCAAGTGCACAAAAACCTATATATTTTGGATATGTTGTAATCCTACATGTCACCACCTCTAAAGTCATAAGGATAACTACAGTAAGTCAAAAATATTGGTTGGAAGTAATACTTGATCCTAAACCAGTACGTTTCCTCACTGCATTTAGACCCCTTGTACTGATGCTATGCATGTAGCTATTGTATGAAAACATAACAGCTGTGAGGGTAAATCCCCATTGGCCCCGCAACCCAGTTGTTGGACGAAGCCCCGCGAGGGTTGGCCATCTTGGCGCGCGGATTGAACGCTCCTGGCTGGACTTTCTTTCCTCACCTCATTCGGAGCTCATCTTTGAACTCAGCTGGCTTCTTTGGGCCAGTGTGCCATGGACGTTGACAGCAAATCCCAGAGAGGCAAACGTCTGTTGGAAAATGAGTCGGCTGATGCTACCCCAGAGGAGTGAGATGCTAAGAGGATGTCTTCGCCTTCAGAAGACCCTCCTCTTTGGGTACCTCATTCCTCATTTGCAGTTGTCTTAATCCAGTCAGCAACAGGTCAGTGTGTCTTTGCGAATCCTTGTACCTTAAGTGCAGCAATTGAGGCTTCGGGATTGTGGCCATATTGCCTGCCTGAGACTGTGCGTACCCTGGGTAGGGGTGCAGCATTGATGCCACACATCAGAAAGGAGGCTCTGTTGCACGTCCATGTATCCAACATTATTAAGTTGGGGGACTGGCCTGTCAGGTGCCGACAGGTATTGTCTCAGGAGGAGGAGTCTCGGGCCCATATGGGAGATTGGCCCAATTGACCCGAGTGTTGAAGTGGATGACATCCAGGCCGCCATGCAGGTGTTAGGGGTGCATTAGATGTTAGGGGGTTAGGAGACGATCCCAATAATTTAGGTGCTTTATCGCGTATATGCGTGCCATATATGTTCTCTGTATTCCCTCTATTTCAGCAATCTCTCCTGCTCTGAAGGAGAAAGTGAGTACTGAGCAGTACTCGAGACGGGACAACACCAGTGACTTGAAGAGTACAACCATCGTGATGGGATCCCTGGATTTGAAAGTTCTTGTAATCCATCCTATCATTTTTCTGGCTGAAGCAATATTTTCTTGGTTATTCTCCCTAAACGTTAGATCGTCGGACATCATTATTCCCAAATCCTTGACATGCTGTTTACCTATTATGGGGGAGATTTGATTGTGTTTTGTACCCTGTATTATGTTTCAGGTCCTCATTTTTGCCGTACCTGAGTACCTGGAATTTATCGCTGTTAAGCATTGTTATTTTCTGCTGCCCAATCGAAAAGTTTGTTGATATCTGCTTGTAATTTTTCCATGTCTTCAACAGAGGTAATTTTCATGCTGATTTTTGTGTCATGTGCAAAGGATGACACGAAGCTGTGACTTGTATTTTTATCTATATCTGATAAGAAAATAAGGAACAGCAGTGGTGCAAGGACTGTACCTTGAGGTACAGAGTTTTAAACTGCGCTTGGACTTGATTTTATTTGATTGACTGTTACTCTGTGTTCTGGTCGACAGGAAATTGAGTATCCAGCGTCCTACTTTACCAGTTATTCCCATTGACCTCATTTTGTGTGCTATCACTCCGTGGTCACGTTTGTCGAATGCCTTTGCAAAGTCTGTGTATACTACGTCTGCATTTTGCTTTTCTTCTAGAGCTTCTGTGATTTTGTCATAGTGGTTGAGCAACTGCGACAGACAGGATCTTCCTGCTTTAAATCCATGTTGTCCTGGGTTGTGTAACGCATTTTTTCCATAAAACTAGAAATTTGATTCCTAATCACTCTTTCAAAAACTTTTATTATGTGTGATTTAGTGCAATTGGCCTATAATTTTTTTGCCAAGTGGAGGAGGTACTTACCCTCTTTGTCGGGGATTCAGTCCCAAGCTCCTTGCTCCGGATTCATTCCTTCCTGGGCGGCATTTGGAGTTTATGGCAGTGAAAGTAGCCTGTCCCCTGGGGAGTTCATGGCAGTGAAAATAGCCCTCTCCCATGGTGGGGCACCTTTGGAGCCCCACCCATGGGGGTGGGGCTCCATGTATAACCTTGCCTACCGTAACGAAGAAGGAACTAGAACACTATTTCGGTCAGATCACAGACACCTGCCTCATCATGGGTGACTTTAACGCTCGGCACTCATCATGGCAACCCATGCTATCGGGCTGCGACCATAACACGGCTGGCCGAGCCCTGTTTCAGTTTCTCCTTGACTCCCCAGACCTCTCCTTACTGACGCCGCCAGGTTTGGGATCCCGGATAGACCCACTCAATGGTATACTTCAACGCTCGATCTCTGCATTGGAAGAAGCCCCGATACATTTTTAGATCTAATTAAGGCGGTAGATGTATTTACCACGACATTGAACAGAAGAACATCCAGTATAAAAAGGCATCCCCCAGAAAAAAAAAATCATAAGCAGTTAAGATGCTAACATTACTAACAAGGGTGGACATTAACAATTAGGAGAGCTNCTCCCAGGTTTTTTCTTAAAGAGAGCAGGGCAAGACTTTTAAATAAGTATTTTTGGAATGTTTACATAATTTATTTTTTCCAGGGCAGCAGATGTGTGGGGACTTGGCTGTCTTATATGGGAAGTATTTAATGGGTATCTCGATCAATCCATATCTCTCAGAAATACTAGTAAGGTTAGTACATAATTGAATTATTCTCCCCAAAATATATAATTTAACCCATCCTCCTGTTTAGGTAGTACTGTACCTATTGTGACGGTCGTCAATAGTCACGAATCTGTATTGTACATACATAACTTTTAGACTAGACTATTTTGACTAGTAAGGAATTATTTTAAAATAAAAGAAAGTTAAAAACAAACTTAAATATCCTAGCCCAAGTATAGCACACACATGTACTATATTATGCCTCAGATATCGTGTATTAGGCCTAGGAAGGTTAGGTTAGGTTAGGTTAGTTTAGTGTGGCAACATAAGTAAAAATAGTTTTCCAGTTTTTCCAACTCAATTGTTCAGTTCAGATTTCTACTTCTAATTTTGTTGTATGTCGGTATATATACTATGGTTACTCATCCTACCAAAACAGGAGGATGGGCTGAAATATTGAACTTTGTTTTTCAGATATATCTCATTCTTTTGCTCTCAAAAGTACATTTCTAGTGTCTCAGGAGGAACTGTAGCATGCAGTTAGACAGCCACTTTGTGGTACTTGCTTTGTGGGGATCTTTTCAAATACTGTACTCCTCTCAGGGTCATAATGGTATAAGGGAGTACTGGAGGATAGCATCTTCATGGAATGATCACTAGAAGGCCCAAATCATATAAACCCAAACCTCTTCCATGTCCTCCTTAACTAACTAGAAACCATCTGGCCAGCCTGTCAATCTATCTTAGCTACCATCAAATGGTAGTTTAAATTAATGAGTTTTGGTGGATATATACAGGAACTGCTTCATATGGCTAAATATGCTTTATGCACTTTCCTTTGTTCTTATCGTCTTATTTTGCTTGGCTGTTTGCAGAGATAGCCAAGTCATCTATTCCCACTATTTCTCCATTGTTTCTTTGAAATATCCCTGAAATTAGATGTACCAGATCTGGGGACTTGTTTTGCATTTGCTTGCTCACATCCATTTCCTTCTCAGGTATTTGGAGAAGGTTGTTGGCTCTATCCTGGGGTGTTCTCCTCTGGGGAAGGAGGTGCACTAGAGCATTAGGGGTGTCAGAGGTTGGTTCCGGGTTATCCTTTGTCCCTCAATTGTGTTTGGGACCGGGCCCTAAGGATTTGATGCTCCGGGTAGAGATGTTTTGTTGTCCATCTCAATTCGATTACCTGTCAGGAATTACCTTGAGCAGTAGATGGCATGATATTTTCTGCAAACTCTTTAGTGGTAAGCCCATTACCAGTGTAGTGGGGGATGTCTGATTGCCCTCGACACAAATGGAGCTAGAGTTCCCGAGCCTACCAGGGTGTCTCAGGGTCGATGTTGAGGGGGGGTGGGAGGGGTCCTTCCTCCATTCCTCATCATGTCTGGGGGGCTTAATTGGGTGTCTTCTCTCCTCCACAGGGTTATTCATGATGTGGTGGGCATGGGATTGATTATGATGAAACAAAATTTGGGGCAACTATCTCATCATTCCTTGTTCTGATGAGAAACTCCCTGGAAGGAGGAAGGGAACTTTCAGGGGAAAGTGCCAAGCTGGCACTTGGGAGGGATTTGGAATAGGACAAGGAAAAGGAATGGTGCCCAACCACTTGGACAGTCGGGGATTGAATGCCGACCTGCATGAAGCGAGAATGTCGCTCTGTCGTCCAGCCCAAGTGGTTGGATGATGAGCTTCTTGTGTTTTTCTTACAAGTATATTCCTTGCCTAATCTTCAGGATGACCATGGTGTCTAAAGAGTGCCAGGTGCTTTTGAGTGGTTATTGGCTAGTTTCCTTGGTTTTGGGGATACATTTTGGCAGGTCCTCATTTATCCAATGATTAGGTTTGACTGGGTCTGTGTGGGGCTCTTTTGTACCACTTTCAGGCTCTGCTGGTGTGGTTGAAGGTGGCACATGAAATCTTCACAAGATTCTCTTGAATTGTCCGAGTCATTTTTGATGGGAGATATGAGATCTACCCTACCACAACAACTAGCTGGTTTGGGCTAAGTGGTAGTTGGCTTGTCTGCTCATCAGGGTTCATGTTTTTTCCCAGTTGGAACAGTTTAGGTTCTTTGTGAACTGGAGAAAGTTGTCATAGGTGTTTTGGATTTAGACAGTTGTGCCTCAGCAGCCTCGGTTCGATCCCAGGTGCCAGCAAGAAACAATAGAGTTTCTTTCACCCTATGCCCTGTTACCTAGCAGTAAAATAGGTACCTGGGTGTTAGTCAGCTGTCACGGGCTGCTTCCTGGGGTGGAGGCCTGGTCGAGGACCGGGCCGCGGGGACACTAAAAAAAAAAAAAAAAAATCATCTCAAGATAACCTCAAGATAACCTCTCCTGTTAAACTTTTAAGAATAGATTAGGTTGCCTGTTCTTTGCATATTAATTCCTCTGAGCTGGTTTTTGCTGAAGATTCTGTATTGATTTTTTGAAGGGTATTGTTTCTCTGCAGTCAGGCGTGTTGGGTGTGGACTCCAGCGGGTTGTAATGGATTTTGCTTTGGCATTTTCTTCTTCAGGATTTGTAGAGTTTAGTTCCGTAGTATTCTCGACCTCCTCCACTCCAGTTATTTACCGTTGATTGGCAGTGTTGGGGGTGGTACTGTAATGTTTTGAATAAGATTTTTTGTTTGGAATAAGATATTTATTGCCACTAAATTTTATTTTAATTTTATTAATGGCTTTTTATTCAGATACCCAAGTCATTAGTAACAACATACACTCGACTTGTTGGGGCCAATCCTGCTGCCCGGCCGAACCCACGAGATGTTGTCAGTAATCTTCATCAGCCCGGCCAATTTTTTCACAACGATCTCATTGAGACTTTACTGTTCCTGGAAGAAATACAAATCAAGGATGCCAATGAAAAACACAGGTATGTTTTGGTAAGCCTACTTTACTGTTCATACATAAGTACATGTGTAGTTACACATTTAACCAAAATGATACAGTTGATTGATGTAAAATGTTGAGTGTTTGGGTTTTACAATATCTATCTTGTAGACTAGATGTACTGTATTTCACATCTAGTTTTGAAAATTATGATTCTGATAGGTAGTTTTTAAACTGTACTGTAGTGTAAATTCTTTAAAATAATATATTGTAGACTTATACAAGTCATTATCTTAAAGGGCTTACTTTTACAAACTAAAATAAATCAAACTTTTACTAACTGAAATATTGTCTAGGTAAATGTTTTGTTTTATACAGGTTTGCTTGGCAATGCTGGTCATCTGTAGCAACTTTGAGAATAAAAATTAAACAGTTGATAATTTTACTTAGGCAGATTTCCTTAAATATTATTTTTTTCACTTAAATTCTGGATTTCCAAGCTTGTAAAATTTGTCAAATTCGCTAATACTCATTCTAGTTGAAAAGGATTGATAAATTGTTTAAAGCCAGTCTAATTTATTATGTATTTTATTAAAAACTTCATTTCTGAGCAAAGGCAATACCCCACTACCCCTGGGACATTGTGAACTCAAGCCTGATCTAGTGTGACTTTATCATTTTCCAAAACTGGAAATCTTTTCTAAATTCCTGTGCTAAGTCCTAGTGGAGGAAAGGGAATTTCTTTAGACACTGAAAAATTCTCAGTCTTACCCTGAATGACCACCAGAAAGTATATTCTTGTATACCAAAGGTGCTCCTTCCAGCAATACTGCACTGGAAATCAGAGAAACCACAAAATGTTACTTATAATGACCAGTAACTAGTTGGTTTCCTGGCCACCAGTTACCAGTGAGATTTGACAGTGCAGAAGTTGAAAACATTGGACATAACCGTACTGAAGCTGACTGGTGAGTCATAAACACTCATCCACCACCAAAGTAAGAAAAAAATGAGTGACACTTAGTGGGTCAGACAGAGGTTTAGGGGGCCTGTGCAGGGATCTCCCTGAAAAAAACAAAGCAAAAAACACTTGTCATGTATTCAGAAGCTACTAGCAATCCAATCTTACTTCTCGGAGAGCTTTTCCTGTGAGTAGGGACCTATTAGTGGCTGGTCATTCATCCTGAAATGATTTTGTCTTGTGTGCAATTGACCTGTACAGTACTTTAGTTAATGCTTCATGTGTGTATTCACTAACCAAGGCGAGAGAATGATTTATCTACAAATCATTCTCTCGCCTTGGTTACCCTTTGCATTTCATCAACTGTGCCTACTCTCAAACAAAACACAATTTCTTTCATCCTAAACCTGTTTCCAACACTAGTAGCACTGTACAGTACTATGCCTTCCCTTCATATCTGAACTCAAAACCTTTACCAATACCTTTCGTCCTCTTGACATAAAGCTCACCTTTCGCCAAACTAACACACTTCGTAGCAATCTAGTTCACACTGCTCCTCCTGCTTCTAATGCTGCTGGTGTCTACTCTATTTCCTGTTCGTCTTGTCCTCTCAAATACTTTGGCGAAACTGGCCGTACACTGAATGACAGACTTAAAGAACACAAGAGAAGTGTTCCTTCGTATGGGCCAATAGGTCTGCAGACACTAACAATGCTCTCTTCTGTCATGTGAGGGATTCCAATCATCCTATTGATTGGTCATCCTCCAAAATAATCTTTCCTGCCTCTACTCTACACAGACGCCGTCTTGTTGAATCGCTCTAATACACAATGTACCCAACATTGATTTGATTGTTGACGCCGAAGGCGGCTAGTTTATTGTGCACCCCATACTCATCCTGTGAGCGGTAGCGCAAAAGCATTACAGAGGGCACAAAAGGTCTTTATCAGACCTCGTCTTAGATTATTACATAACAATTACATCTATCATTCACACCTTATAGTTACAATGTCAGCTAGTTACAGAGTAAGTGCTATTTCAAGAGCAACATATTTACAGTAAGTCATCATACATTAATGGTAGGTCTTATCGCTAATACATAATAGTTTGACCAATGGGGATATTACAGAGTCATAGGGGAGCTTCTGTTTATTATTAGTCTTGAATCCTGGCTTTGTTATTGTGGATTCTTCCCTTTCACAGTATATGCTTAAATGTTCTAATCTTTCTAACAAACGTGACCTAACATAAGCTTACCCTTCTATTTATCATTCTTTCTCTTTCCTTTTCTTTCCCTCCTCTCTTTTTTCTGTTCATTGTTTTCTCTTACGTTCCCTTACTATCCTCTTCTTATTCCTTTTACTATCTCCTTCTCATTCAGTGGTTTTAATAGGAGCTGCCTTGTATGGGCCAATAGGCCCTCTGCAGTTCTTTCCTACTACTATCCCCTCTACTACATCTTATTTTGCTCCTCACCGCTCTTGCCTATTTATTGCCTGCATCTACTTCCTCATCACAATCGACTTGAGAATGGTCCAGGACGGACTGAAACGTCGTTGTCCCTTCACCTTTTAGTGTGTGGTCTGGTCAACATATTTCCCTTAGCATGGAAAAATGTCATGGTATTGATTTCTTCAAGCTTGGGGGGGGGTGGGGGTAGAGTTTATTCCTTGAAGACCTCTTTATTCATCTTTTGAGTTGTTTAATATGCTTTTAACCTTCATCATGCTATTCAAGGGCATTGATCTCGAAGGTCTTTGAAATATCACAACATTTTGGAAAATGGTGATATTTGCTGGTGGGAGCCCCTTCAACTTCCTGGAGCTATCCAGGCTGATATGTATATCATTAGACTTTGGCATCAGTCAGTGTGGATGGAGTTCTAGGGAACCTCGAGCCAGAACCTGGCCTCCATCAGAGAGGCACGAGTAGCAATGGCCTATAGAAATGCACACGGGTTTGGAGCATTATATGTCTTCCATCGACTGGTCCAGGCACCCAGAAAGGTAAGTGCCTCAAAACAAACCCCTATTCTGGTTAAAATAGCTATAATAGACAAACGAGGGGACAGAACTCCCCAAATGAAAATGAGCATGACATCACACGAGCTGTGCTGTGTGTCTGTGCAGCTCCCCCCTTCCTGGGATGGGGGAAGGGGGAGCCCCAGATTCACCGCGCTGGCAATCCACTCTCCAGTTCTCGGTTGATGTAATTGTGGCATGGTCTTGTGGCTCCAGCTCCAGATTCTCTCTGTATTGTGCTGTGCCTTGTGTTCAGTACTGCTCTTACAGTGGCTTGCGAGCTGGGAGTAATATTCACAGGTACTCGGGCTGCATTTGCTTAGGGTTCCCTTCCCTGAGTGCCCTGTAAGCACTGCCCTTGGGGCTTGGGGTTATCCTCCACAAGTCACCTTGGGTTTACCTCTGTTGGCCTTTTGCTGCGTGGCGATTGACCGCCCCAAGTATGTTGGGGGGTTCCTCCCTTGTTTGCCTTGAGGCAAGTGGAAGTTTTTGCACGGATAGGGGTGTAGGGTACTGCACAGCTGGTTTTCACCTATTACAGCTGCCGGCTCTGTTCCTCCTGGGTACGTTGTCCTCTTGCGGGGTTATTCTTTTTCTTTTTTTGTCTGGTGGGGATGGGGGTCTGCCTTGTGTCCCTTGCCCTCAGTTATATTAGGGTCTTGACCTCCGGCATTCGGTGGTACTCCCTGCTTGGTCCCTGTGAGTGGACACATCCCGGAGGTTCAGTTTTAGAAGTTAGTTGGTAGACTTGGGTGCCGGTTAGCAGTACCCTGCGTGGGCTTACCCTCAGCGATGCAGTCTAGGGGCTCTGGGAAACCCCACGGGGGCGCACAGGGTTTCGGTTCCTCCACGGTCGCATCTTATGGATGCGACCCCTGGGTCCCCTCTCGCCTTGTGCGAGTTTGAGGGTTGCTCTGTCCCCTTGTCTCAGGGTGATGCTCATTGTTTTTACCTCTGTCATGCTGCCTGTTGGGTTGGTGACACCTTCAACCCTGAGTTCTGCGAGCATGGTTGCTGTTTGTGACTTAATCCACCCAGTCAATAGATGACATTATTCGGGTGCAGGCGGCTCAGGCGCTGCATGCTAGGTATAGATTGGTCGCTTCCCGTATGCCCTGAGGCTGCCTCGCTTTGCTTACAGGGACCAGGACTTGGTGGAGTGTTGGTCGCTTCAGCCTTGGTTCGCCCCCTCGTTCTTTCCTTGTTGTGGTTCATTCTGTCTCCCCTCCATCCCACCTTGCTTATGGCTCCGAAGCCCTCAGATGCTTCGCAGAGTCAGGGTGGTGCTTAGAGGTTTCTGAGACTCGGGCAGTCTCAGGGGTTGCCCCTCCTGGGGTGGCAACGGAGGCATTCGAGTCCATTCCTCCAGCCGTGGCTTCGGAATATGACCAGTGGGCCCCTTCTTTTCCTGCTTTTCCGGCCGCCCTGGCTTTTTCTTGTGAGGCCGGGTCTTTGGAGGATGACTTGCCTCCGGGGCCTGATGTGGAGGTTCCCTGCCTGGATTTTCTAACCCTAGGAGCGAGGCTTTATGTTACAAGGAGTGGGGTTTTCCTCCCCCCCTCCCCTATGTATGAGTTGGATTTGGGTTCGGTTCCTCCCTGGGTTCAGTTCCAGGTTCGGTTCCTCCTCCCCAGGTTCGTCGATGGCAGACATAGATTGCTCCAAACCCATGTGCATTTGTATAGGCCATTGCTCCTCGTGCCACTCTGAGGGGGGGGGGGGTCAGGTTCTGGCTCGTAGTCCCCTGTTGGCCTAGAACTCCATGCACACTGACTGATGCCAAAGTCTAATGATATACATATCAACCTGGATAGCTCTGGGGAGCCTTCAGGNCCTGTTGATTGACGGTTGAGAGGCGGGACCAAAGAGCTAAAGCTCAACCCCCGCAAGCACAACTTGGTGAGTACAGGGCGAGGTCCGTAATATCGGACTTCGGAGAAAAAAATACTATAATTCATTGTGTCGAGAACAGCCAGCAAGTTTATACAAACCATACATGGTAGAAAATAATAATAATAATAATTATAATAAATACATTTTAGGCTAATATCGAGGTCCCCCCAGGTCGAACTCAGTGTTATAGGCCGGTCCTGCGCCAGGTAATAATAATAAAATATGATTCATTGTTTTGGGGAACAAGAAGATAGCAGCCCGTCCTCTAAACAAAGGCCCAAAGTCCATTCCATGCACCCGCCAAACCTCTTGTTTATGATTGAAAAACGGTTTACACACGACTCACAACTGATGACGTCCGAACACTTCCGGAACAAATGCTTCGCTGACGACTTTTGTTTGAACTACAACGCTGTAAATGTTTCACCCACGTACTAGTAGTAGGCATCCTTCAGTCTCGGAAGATTATGGTGTTGCGTTTTGGTCTCCAGGGCACAAAGCCTGGGTAGGTCAATATGGAGGAGAAGCTGTTACCCATGCAGCAGGTCCTCCTCTCTCCATTTTGCTGAAATTATCCAATGGAAAGGCAAATGCCAATACACATGGTTCCAGCACCGTCGCTGAAGCTGCTAGAACGAGGTCGAAGTCAACGACGAACTGCCTTAGGAGCTCCCACTCCGGATTTTTCTCCACAAGGTTGACTCCTGAAGCCTTTCCCATAAGAGGGTATGGCCGCAAGGCATCGGAGCTTTGAAATCAGGGTTTTCCTTCCCCCAGATGGGCTGCCTTTCCAGGCTATCGAGTCCCATCTACCCGGAGCAGCTGGTTTTAAGGCGCCAGAGGCACGCCCTCGCCCCTTCTCCTGTCGGTAAAAGCAGTTCCGCCGGACCTAAAGACTAAGCCACCCGTGCAGGCCAGGAGTTGGACTTGGTTGTCAGAGGCTATTGAAGACGCATGCTTGTTGTTGTTGTTGTTATAGATTCAGCTACTGGAACAAGTTCCCAGTAGCACGGGCTATGGTGAGCCCGTAACTTACCTGGCACAGGAGCGGGACAAGAAGTACGGGCTATGGTGAGCCCGTAACTTACCTGGCACAGGAGCGGGACAAGAAGCACGGGCTATGGTTAGCCTCGTGGACAGGAGATGTCTCCCGGGACGAGACGCATGCCGTACGGGAGCTTTTATAGGTACCTTACCTTGAGGATACCTTGAGGTGCTTCCGGGGCTTATCGTCCCCGCGGCCCGGTCATCGACCAGGCCTCCTGGTTGCTGGACTGATCAACCAGGCTGTTGGACGCGGCTGCTCGCAGCCTGACGTATGAGTCACAGCCTGGTTGATCAGGTATCCTTTGGAGGTGCTTATCCAGTTCTCTCTTGAACACTGTGAGGGGTTTGCCAGTTATGTCCCTTATGTGTAGTGGAAGCGTGTTGAACAGTCTCGGGCCTCTGATGTTGATAGAGTTCTCTCTCAGAGTACCAGTTGCACCTCTGCTTTTCAACGGGGGTATTCTGCACATCCTGCCATGTCTTCTGGTCTCATGTGATGTTATTTCTGTGTGCAGGTTCACACAGGTCATAGGAGCTCGTCCCCCATTACCACCCCCTGGCTATGACAACCCCTTGGAACCGCCCACCCACCCACCTACTACAAATACAAATAATCCCCATCAGAACCTAAACACCTAACCTAACCAGTGTCTAAATATGCACAATATTCTAATATATGATAATATTCATTTATATTTGAGAAAAGTTCTGTTTTGAATGAATAGAATATTAAAATTGATGAATGCGTCTGTGGGGTCGACCGCTGGATAGAATAGACTTGGTCTGAGGACGGGTTGGCTAGAGTGTATTCATACCCATTTGGCTTTTATCGACGTCTCCCCCACCAAGGCCGAATTACTGACCCCGCCCAGGATGCAACCCCCCAACAAGCTGACTAACTCCCGAGTACCTACTGCTAGGTGAAAGGAAATGTGCTCAACCATTTCTGCCCCGCCCGGGATTGTTAGTGCTAGTTTTATTTTGTCTAAGATGTTGAAAACCTTGATGTATTATTGTTCTCAGGTTGCTTATAGGCATCCAAAGTTATAATCAACTCCGTTCAAGGCAAATCCTTTGGTTAATTCAGCAGTTCTGTACTGCACTCGGAGACCAACATGAGATGGAATCCACATGAAATGGACCCTGTACCATCATCAGTAATTACCCTGTTAGTAGTGATTTCAGACCAAATGGTATGAGTTACATTGAGCGCTGTAAGTACTTCACACACTCAGGAATATTGGAAGATATTCTTGTGCTGTACCAAGAGTTTGCTAGTGGAGGCTAATACATCAGTCTTACATTTCATGTTCTCTCCTGATTCTATGTATGACTGGCCGTCCTGTGAGGTGGGGATGTTGGATGAGCTTGTAGCTGGATTTGATCTACCACTGTGTAATCCTTCATATAGAACAGGGTAGCAGCACATTGCTGTGTATACCTAAGCTTGTTAATAAAAAAAAATAATAAAAATTTTGACGTCTTTGTGTCTAGCTGCGGACACGAACATGTTACAATCGTGTCTTAAAAGAGTTGAACGCATTTTATGGATGACGTAGAATCACTTGCAATTATAAATCAATAATTAATTACAGTTAAAATCTCGTATTTTTTAGACATGTATTCATTAGGGTGCAAGATGTATAGCACATATGTGGCTGCATTGTGGAGGGTCAGTAGTTCGTCACAGCTTATATACTCAGGCTTCCTGTTCCGACAAAACTAATTAATTTAGACCCATGGAACTGCCTACTCGCCGAAGCTGTAATTAAAGTTGTAAAGACAACACATTCTTCACTTCAACCTGCAGTTAGAAAATAGTCCTTAGGAACAATCGGGTAACATTTGACAAGCCGGTGGCTTTCTGTTCCCGTTAGGGTCACAAGAGAGGTAATACGTGATTGTTCAGGTAATCCCTATAATGAAGGTTATCCAATATGGCCGCCGATTCCGCAACAAAATTCCGTTTTCTCTACTTTGTCTCTGGTGTTTACCGTCAGCTGTGACAGCTGATTCGTTCATAGACTCGTTTTGATTACGTCAAACTCATAATATATTGAAATAACTACTTTTTACCAATTGTCAGTATATGATATACTTCGCGCAGTATATATAAAACAAAATCCTTATTTTGCATGGAGA
>WNGS01092210.1:23916161-23930336 GCA_020271785.1 Procambarus virginalis
ATTTTGTTGACACAGTTTACATTTGGTCAGTCTACATCGGCAGATAATGAGAATTCCCAGAGATACTTGTAACCGAGTCTAAGCCGAGCAGTAGTAACATCTAGAAGTCTGCTGATTTATTGGATGATCCATAGATGTGTGGCTCCTCTTGCATGATAGTATGATGATAGAGGAATTACTGGTGTCAATTTCACTTTGCCTGTTGTAAAGACAACACATTCTTCACTTCAACCTGCAGTTAGAAATAGTCCTTAGGAACAATCGGTAACATTTGACAAGCCGGTGGCTTTCTGTTCCCGTTAGGGTCACAAGAGAGGTAATACGTGATTGTTCAGGCAATCCCTATAATGAAGGTTATCCATATGGCCGCCGATTCCGCAACAAAATTCCGTTTTCTCTACTTTGTAGCTCTGTTTTACCGTCAGCTGTGACAGATTCGTTTCTAGACTCGTTTTGATTACGTCAAACTCATATATATTGAAATAACTACTTTTTACCAATTGTCAGTATATGATATACTTCGCGCAGTATATATAAAACAAAATCCTTATTTTGCTTGGAGAAATATGAATGAAAAAGCTATATTTAAGTAAACTGAGCCACAACTTTGTGTCTGCAGCTAGTAAGCGAGCTTATAAACTTTGTTTTGTGTGTGTTGGCAATTTGCAGGGCGGTCGTGGGGACTCTTGGTGCTTCAACAAATATTTTGCAAAAATCGGGAAAGATGTGGTCATATTTTCCCGTGACCCAGCGAGCAACTTTCCCTACGAAGTTGGAGAAGAAATCGTGTGTGATGATAACAGAACAGTGTGGAAGCTTCACCGGGGAAAGAAACGGGTGATTGTTTACAAACACATTTGAAATGACTTTGTATATACATTTTAGCATATTCCTAATGTGTGCATGTCAGCATTTGATCAAAATTATATATAGCATGTAGGAAATGTGGCCACCAGTGGGATATTGATAATAGATTTTTTTTTTGTATTTAGGATTTTGACGTGCTATATAGTCAATTATTTATATAAGAATAATTTATTTACAAGAAGGTACATTGGGTTGGTGAGATACATTAGAGGATATTTTTACATTCTTGCAAAGCCACTAACACGCATAACGTTTGGGCAGACTTAATTATAATGTTTTGCAAAACTTATGTATGTGTAGTCCAGAGGTCACACGAAGGGTCAGCTTCGTACGGGCATTACAGGCATTCTGACATCATGGAAGAGTTTTCCCTTGCCAGTTGTTGGAAGCTGTACTTTTTTTTAGTCGATTATCCTCTGTTAGGTCAAGTTAAGTTTGCCATGTTTATCCTCGGAGGGGTAACTTAAACCAGACTAGATGCCCCAACTATGTGCCAGTTTGACACTTGACAATGCCAGATAAGTATGTCTAAACTGCATACTTTGTGAAATAAGCAGAGAAAAAAATTTAATACTGTATAATTTAGCACTGCTTAAAACCCTCTACCCTTTCCTAGGTCTAGCATGCTTCTCAAAATTATGTAAGAAACAGCCAGAAACTGCTGCCTTCTTGTTAAGGGAAGACAGGTACTGTGCATGGTCAAATTGCAGAACCTGACCAACTGATCTACATTGTTCTTGAACTGATATTGTTTTGTAAATATCTTTTAAGTTAGAGACGAATATGCCTCGTCAAGACGAGAAAATGTAGTACAGTATGTATGTGATCTGAATCTAGCAAACTAGAAATGACATTAGACATTATTTCACTTAATGAAGACTTGCAATGATGAGGGAACTAATGTGATTGATCAACACTGTTTCTAGTGGAGGACTAAAGAATTAAACAAGTTAAATACTTGGAGTGATGCATTAAATAATAATTATGCTATGCACAAGCCATAGATCACTAAGAACTCTAAATGACCAGGCCAAGATCAACCCCCCCCCAAATATACACAATACTGTGACCACCTCACCATTGATTGCTTAGATGGTCATAGTTTATAAATACATATAATGTGTGTATATTTATAAATATACACACACACATACAGTATATCTATAAATATAAATAATTCTTCTTAATTTCTACAGCAAAATGGAGAGGAAGTAAGTGTGTTCATATGTGATATAAGAGATGGCAATACATCGTACTTGGATGTGGCAAAGGCAGCCGTCAAGAAACTTAAAACTCTTCGTCATCCCTGCATCCTAACCTACATTGATAGTTTAGAGGTAAGTGTTTTTATCTTTTTATCTTTAATGAATTATAGTATATTTTCTCTCTTTAACACAGTACTTAGCAAAGAAGGCTTAACATTGAACCACTTAAGCTTTATTATAACACCAGTATGTAGAACTGTGTGTTATATCAGGTCTTCAGTTGTAAGTATCAAGTCTTCTTTATAAAAATATCAGGTACTCTTTGTATTAATATCTAGTCTTTCTATAATATATCAAGCAGCCTTCATTAGAATATCAAGGTTTCTTTGTAATAATATCAAACCTTCTTTGTAATAATATCAAACCTTCTTTGTAATAATATCAATCCTTTATGTAATAATATCAGGTACTCTGATATAATAGATCACAATTATATGATCAAGCATCTTGTGGTATATTATTAGGCCCTTCCTTAAAATACCAGTCATCTGCTATAATATTAAGTCTGTATTGATTTAAATTCCTCTTATTCTTTGCATATGTTCTGATAGTGGAAGATTAAAATAACTATGCCAATTTGTTATTAAATTCTGGACATAATGAACTAAATATTTTTTACTTCAGCTCATAGGATACATATATCTAAACTTAATATGATACAACAGCATTCATTTAATGCCTTTTTCAAGGTATTTGACACGTTTAAAATAATTTAAAAAAGCCATTAAAATAAGTTTTTTAAAAGTAAAAAATTGGCCATGAATAGACATAGTGTAGATCAGTGGTATTCAGTTAGCAGCAAGTGTGCCAAATCTCACCCTTGAGTCATTTTGAATTGTCCTGGTATTGCTGTTAATATTCATATTTACTTAATGTTATATTTAACCTATTTAAGGTCATGCCTTGGGAGGAGGTAGGGTTAGGAAATTCTTTTGAGGGTACCTCTACCCCCCCCCTCATCTCTCCTTTTCCTTGGATTCAGATGTAGTTTTGGGCATCATCCCAAGTCTGTCTATTCTTGGGGTTCCAGGAGTTAGGGGTATGGAGCTGGACAATGGGTACTATTTGACCCATGTTGGACAAATAGTACCCATTGTGGAGTTCCAGGAGTTAGGGGTATGTAGCTGGACAATTTGTACTATTTGACCCATGTTGGACAAATGTGTGTCATGTGCCTGTGGAATGTCTTGCCATCTGGAAACTGGTGCTAGGATGTCTGGAGACATTGATATGCAACAAAATTCTGGATGATGCATTTTCAAATGTCTCCATGTGTATTGCATATACAGCATCCATTCTATTGTAGTATTTACAACAAAGTTTCATCTTTTAATTCAAGCCATAAATTTTACAGTGAACCAAGTACTGTATAACTATTTCCTAGCCTATCAAGAACGTCAATAACTTTCTTCAATGTCGGGAGGCTGGTGACTGTACCCTATAATTTGATACATTTATTACTGGGTATAGTGCACTGTTGTACACCACTACTGTGGTGAGCCTAGTTTTAGTTCTGCCTCAAATTAGAGTATGTATTAATTATGGTAGATATTTGTATCAAGGTTTGCATCTCCTGTTGGGAAAATCAGCCGCCACTGAATCTGTTTTTGTTTGTGTTACATCTTTGTTGCTCATTTCTGCAGTCCCTAATGAAGCTTATAGGACATACAAAGTTTAGCAAGGAATTTGTGAGGTGCATTATTGAACATTTTGCTGCAAATCTTAAAAGTCATCGGAAAAAAGTCCAACGACAATGTCTTGTTTCATTCTGTAATCACTGTCAGAGTTTAGGTGAACAAGGTATTTTTTGTAAGTAGGTTTCCTGTAGAATTTGTATGTTATTTTTATCACCATCTTTCATTATTAGTTTGTCTAGGAAAGGAAAGCAGTCATATCTTTCTATTTCTTAAGAAAACAACATGTAGTTTCAGATTCATAAATTGTGTTCCTATAATTGCCTGGGTTGAAACAGCGCGGTGTGGTGATTTAGACAAAATCAACATAAAGCCATTTCCGAGGAAATGTCATTCTTTTCCATGAATAAATATATAAATTGGAAAGCACAGCACTAATTTGAGAACCCTTTACTATGCCTAATTGTTGTCATTAGAATTGAGAGCTAAAAAACTAGCAATAGTAGTTTATGAATAGGTTGACCAGATGTATGCAATTGTTGCAGCATTGCAAAAGATAGTTTTCTATTAGTAATCTCAAGGCTTTGTAAGTTTGAACCATGATAAGCAGTGCAATGACATCCAGACAAGCTAACTTCTCACTATTTGCACTACTTTCACTACTATTCACACTACTATATGGGAGGGCTCCCTCAGTAGCTCCCTGATATAAAAGCTGGTCCAGCCATCCTTTGAGGAGGTGCACCAGGCCTCTGAGACCCACCCTTGTTTATGCTAGGACCAAAATCTGCCCCTCTATATGAGGTGGGGAAAGCTGGGGATCAGAGGTCAACTCAAAACTTAGAAAAATACTACTAGAAAGCATAAGCACATCAAAACAAGGAACCTCTAGAAGAAAATTAGGTTCCCAGAAGGAGCTAAGCAAAAAATTGTTGTCATGGGGTAAACACCCTAATTGTGATGTGTGACTGCCAGCAGCTTATTCTGCTTACACTCATTCATTTTGTGGTTTAATGGCACAATTTTGGCACAATCAAAAATGTTACATCTCCACTGTCCCTATGTAACATGTGTCTAGATTAAATCCTCGATGTATCAGAGTTCTTTGAGGTACTGTATATCAATGATTGTCTTTCTGCTTCAGTATTGATATTCCGAGTGATATCTAGGAACTCTTCGAGTCTTCTGTGACATAAGTAGTGCTATATAGCAATACTGGCTTAACTCTTTCTTTTGATAATTATTGTATAGTATTTTGTCCCCTCTCAAGATCAAACTACTGATCCTCTCCAGGATGCAACTGCACAACAAGTTGACTAAGTCCTGGGTACCTCTTTACTGCTAGGTGAACAAACCCATTAGGTGATAGGAATTGTGTCCAACCATTTCTGTTCTAGCTGGGATTCGAATCCGGAATTCCTGATTGTGAGTTGAGAACGAACTTGACTATTACCAGGACCATTTATAATAACTGATGCAGTATTCTGATCTTTACAAGGTTCTCTTAACACTGTGTTGTAGTATTTTGGTATAGTAAGTTTTATAGGCTTTTGTAGAGTGAGTCAAAATCTCTTTTATAACCTTTCATAACCCTCTTTAGTCATTGTGTATGGATGAGGGTAATGATCTCTTATGTTGTAGTTTTAATTCAACATACCAGTAGCAAATATGATTGTGAGGCTTAAAGTTGGTTTCAGTTAATAATTTCCTTGCTGGAGAAATTATTAATTATATATGTCAGGTCTCCCACAGAAATGTCTGACAATACTTATGTCCACCCGTATGTGGTGCAGTCAACTGTGTTATAGAAGTCAAGGGATGTGGCTGGAAAGCCAACTTGACAAAAAAATTGCCCAATTAAAGTCAAGATTTACACAATTTTCTCTGTTATTAATACTTTATCTGTATCCTTGTTTCACTATATTATTCACCATTTTTTCTCTGAGCTGATGTCTCCATACCCTAGAACACTGGAAGAGTGGAATGATAATGATTGAAAGATTGAGGTTTACTAGAGACCATTAGGAAGTGGTGCTGCTTCAGATGATTGGTGAATGTATTACGTTCAAGAAATATAGAGGCATTAATCTACTGAATGCTGGAAGCCGTTTGTGGCAATATAGTGACAAAGAGTGCAGAAAATACTGTACCTGAGAAGCTGGTCAGGGATGACAATGGGATCAGATACTTGCATTTGTCCAATAGTAAATAAAAAAAAAGGCATGCGAGAAATATAATAAGGTATACATGGCGCTTGTGGACTTGGAGCATGCATGTGATATAAGAGAGGGACTGCACGATGTTGATGAAATGTTGTTGGATGCGGCAAAAAGTCTTCTCTTATAAATTAGATCAAGTGAAGGAGAAAATATAAAAATGTAACTGGTTTAATAAATATGTGGGTAATACATATACCTGTATGCTAGGGGAGGGGGACTCGTATGTATGCCCCATCCCCAGGAAGCCTGGTTGTGGGACCAGGCCGCGGGAACGTTGAGCCCCAAAATCATCGTAAGGTAAAGAAAGGTTGTGTAGTGCGTTTTGGATTGGATCGTGAGGGAAGTGTCAAGGTTAGAATTTTAGAGGACACAAACTTAATGTATGATAGAAAGAAAAGGAGTATATAAGATGTATTGAATACAGATGATGCCATTCTTCTCGCACATTATAATAAATGTATATGTAGTTTTTTAATGTATAAGTAATTTTTTATATTTGAGGGATGACTGTCAAAGCAAATGTGGACTGAAGTATAATATGGCAAGAAAGTGTTGGCTGTGTGTGTGGTGAGGACAAGACATGGAGGGAACAAGGCTATCTTGAGGTTATCATGAAGCTAAGTGGAAGTAGCTCATACATGGCAACTCATAAGAAGGGCTTTACATCTAGCTTCTTAAAAGTGTTGGATATGATGATGTGGATAATTTGTTGGTGTACATTAATGTTTGTTGTTCATGTTGCTATTGAATGTCAAGGTACTTTAAGTTGAATATCTTAAACACATAATTTAATGTATTGTTTTTCTGGATTTTTGGCAAATGCCTTCCAACCTCATACAAATAAAGATGAGATAATGATAAATATTGTAATTTTAAATTTGCTCAGTTATTCTCTTCTTATGTTTGAATTTGTTTATTTTCCTACAAGAGTGACAAGTTGGTGTACCTAGTAACCGAGCCTGTAACACCCTTGTTAACCTGGTTGAATGACGACTCTCTTACGGCGGCACATCGAGCCACAGCTGTTTCATGGGGGCTCCTACAGGTCACCGTGAGTTTACACTTCTCTTGTTGCTAAGTGGTCAAATATATTTTTATTTTGGGCATCGTTTTTATAATTAAGCTCTTAGTGATGCCATTCTGCTTCCTTGCATTGATACTTCATTGCATAGTTATGAAGTCAGTTATTGTGGAAGAATCTGGTCAGAGGGATTGGCTACAATATCTGAAAATAAGGATATACTGTAATGACAGGAGAGGCTAAATATTTGTAATGTCTGATGCTTATTTCATGATGGGAAATATGCTGGTTGATGTGTAAACATTTTATAGTTAGTACCATCGTGTATGTGTGTGTGTAATTACTGTAATATGTGCTTTAATCATGTGATATACTATTTGTGTTATTTGCATGTTAGAATATTTGTACATTTATCCACAGAAAGGACTGAGCTTCTTAAACAATGATGGAAATTTGATTCACTACAATGTATGTGCCAGTAGTGTATTTGTTACTCGTGCTGGAGAGTGGAAGTTAGGTGGCGTGGAGTATTCCAGCAGCGATTCATCCACGTTTCCTTTAAAAGTTATCCCAAAATTGGATGTCTACAACTCGCCAGAAAAAATTGATTGTCTAAAATCTCCAGTAAAACTAAATGGTGAGGACTTACTCAAAGTTTTTATACATGATGTCCCTCCTTTCTCCTCTCTCTACCCAAGCACTTGTATAACATTTTGTACTATGCAAAATGTCATCCAGAAGTCATATACAGTATACTTGCATATTATTGGCACTGCTTCATATATATTCTCTTTGTAATTTTCCATAACCCTTCCACTGCATTACACAGCTGGGGTTGATGTTTCTAATTATCCATAAACTGTGTTACACAATTGGGAAAGTTTTTTAGTACCACATAAGATTTTAAACATCTACAAGTACATGGGGCTTACCTCTGCTTTCTCAGGCTTCCAGTAAACATGTCATCATGGAAAAAAAAGAGGGCGTCAGTAGTGAGAGGTTGACCGTGAGTAGTGCATGTAGTAGTAGCAGCTCACAGCACTGCCATGCAGCTCCTGCCTACATCTTAACTAAATAATGATGGAATAAATAAGTAACTGCAATTATTTAGCAATGATAGTGTTGTAAAAGATCCCTGTGATTGATAACTATCTTGAGTTATCTTGAGATGATTTTGGGGCTCAGTGTCCCTGCGACCCGGTCCTCGACCAGGCCTCCACCCCCAGGAACCAGCCCGTGACAGCTGACTAACTCCCAGGTATCTATTTACTGCTAGGTAACGGGGGCATCAGGGTGAAAGAAACTCTGCCCATTGTTTCTCGCTGGCGCCTGGGATCGAACCCGGGACCACAGGATCACGCGTCCAGTGTTCGCTATGTACAAAGCTCAGATATTAGTAAACCCACACTGGTTATGAAGTCCACAGCACAAAGCAGACATCCACACACACAGTCACAGTTTGGTGCATCTACTCCTCATGAAATTGCACCTCATGTTCCTTTAGAAAATAAACTTGTGAAAAATGGTTCATATTCAGGATTTAGTGACTAGGAGTCTAATAATAATAATAATAGCAGTGTTGTGGCTTGAATTAGCAATTGTGTGTAGTTTACTGGGAGGGATTTTCCTGTGTCAGATGCCATCTGCACCCGACTAGCATGTGGCACTATGTTGTGCTTAGGTTACAAAATGACCACATGTAACGTGATGGTTCATTATGGTGCATACAAATGGAAATAGTTACATATAACATGTATATACAGTGCAATAACAGGAAATGCAGTATGTTTTATGGTTCAAAGAATACAATATTATGCACATATTAGTGGCACAAATATATCTGTGCATACCTTTGTTCTACATGTTTTGTGATATAAATAATGCTATTGGTTGCCCATTGTATCATTGCACTCGAGAAATAATGTTACCAGTACTGTAAAGAAAAAGGAAAAAAGAAATCAGTGACATTGAAATAATATATAAAAATATCATCATGGCAACTCCCATTCAGTGCCTAGTCAGGAGTGACCACCATTGAAAAATTGCTCTATTATAGCTTGTGAATTGTGATTTCAAGATTTCCTCACTGAAGTGGTCAAAATAAGACACAAATGTTTTTTCTGTGAGGAGCCCCTTCGGCTCCTGGAGCTATTGGACTAATATGTGATACATCAGACCAGGGCATTAATCAATGGAGATCAGCCTACTGGTGACCATGAGTGAGAACCTGGCCCCCTCAGAGAGGCTCAGGGAGCAGTGGGCCTCTGGAAAACCCCCCTGTGGTTGGAGGTTTTTCCTTATATGTTATCGATCGGGGTAAGGCACCAAGAAAGGTAGGCATAACAAAACAGACCCCACATGGTTAGAAGACAATGTTACCCCCTCAATGTTCATGAAGACAGTGAGTGATGGAGCTGGAAGATGCCATGGAGCCAAACCCCGAAAAGCCTTGAAACCCCTGACACATGATATGAGTCCTTGAGCATCTAAGGTTCATGTTCAGAAGGGAAAATGTTACTAGGACTAGTTTTCTTGTTTTTGCAGCTTCTCCCACTTGCTGAATTCTCTTGAGGTTTTGATTCAGTATATCTCCCAGGTTTTTTCTTAAGAGAGCAGGGCAAGACTTTTAAATAAGTATTTTTGGAATGTTTACATAATTTATTTTTTCCAGGGCAGCAGATGTGTGGGGACTTGGCTGTCTTATATGGGAAGTATTTAATGGGTATCTCGATCAATCCATATCTCTCAGAAATACTAGTAAGGTTAGTACATAATTGAATTATTCTCCCCAAAATATATAATTTAACCCATCCTCCTGTTTAGATAGTACTGTACCTATTGTGACGGTCGTCAATAGTCACGAATCTGTATTGTACATACATAACTTTTAGACTAGACTATTTTGACTAGTAAGGAATTATTTTAAAATAAAGAAAGTTAAAAACAAACTTAATATTCCTAGCCCAAGTATAGCACACACATGTACTATATTATGCCTCAGATATCGTGTATAGGCCTAGGAAGGTGGTGGTTAGGTTAGTTTAGTGTGGCAACATAAGTAAAAATAGTTTTCCAGTTTTTCCAACTCAATTGTTCAGTTCAGATTTCTACTTTCTAATTTTGTTGTATGTCGGTATATATACTATGGTTACTCATCCTACCAAAACAGGAGGATGGGCTGAAATATGAACTTTGTTTTTCAGATATATCTCATTCTTTTGCTCTCAAAAGTACATTTCTAGTGTCTCAGGAGGAACTGTAGCATGCAGTTAGACAGCCACTTTGTGGTACTTGCTTTGTGGGGATCTTTTCAAATACTGTACTCCTCTCAGGGTCATAATGGTATAAGGGAGTACTGGAGGATAGCATCTTCATGGAATGATCACTAGAAGGCCCAAATCATATAAACCCAAACCTCTTCCATGTCCTCCTTAACTAACTAGAAACCATCTGGCCAGCTGTCAATCTATCTTAGCTACCATCAAATGGTAGTTTAAATTAATGAGTTTTGGTGGATATATACAGGAACTGCTTCATATGGCTAAATATGCTTTATGCACTTTCCTTTGTTCTTATCGTCTTATTTTGCTTGGCTGTTTGCAGAGATAGCAAGTCATCTATTCCCACTATTTCTCCATTGTTTCTTTGAAATATCCCTGAAATTAGATGTACCAGATCTGGGGACTTGTTTTGCATTTGCTTGCTCACATCCATTTCCTTCTCAGTATTTGGAGAAGTTGTTGGCTCTATCCTGGGGTGTTCTCCTCTGGGGAAGGAGGTGCACTAGAGCATTAGGGGTGTCAGAGGTTGGTTCCGGGTTATCCTTTGTCCCTCAATTGTGTTTGGGACCGGGCCCTAAGGATTTGATGCTCCGGGTAGAGATGTTTTTGTTGTCCATCTCAATTCGATTACCTGTCAGGAATTACCTTGAGCAGTAGATGGCATGATATTTTCTGCAAACTCTTTAGTGGTAAGCCCATTACCAGTGTAGTGGGGGATGTCTGATTGCCCCTCGACACAAATGGAGCTAGAGTTCCCGAGCCTACCAGGGTGTCTCAGGGTCGATGTTGAGGGGGGTGGGAGGGGTCCTTCCTCCATTCCTCATCATGTCTTGGGGGGCTGCTTGGGTGTCTTCTCTCCTCCACAGGGTTATTCATGATGTGGTGGGCATGGGATTGATTATGATGAAACAAAATTTGGGGCAACTATCTCATCATTCCTTGTTCTGATGAGAAACTCCCTGGAAGGAGGAAGGGAACTTTCAGGGGAAAGTGCCAAGCTGGCACTTGGGAGGGATTTGGAATAGGACAAGGAAAAGGAATGGTGCCCAACCACTTGGACAGTCGGGGATTGAATGCCGACCTGCATGAAGCGAGAATGTCGCTCTGTCGTCCAGCCCAAGTGGTTGGATGATGAGCTTCTTGTGTTTTTCTTACAAGTATATTCCTTGCCTAATCTTCAGGATGACCATGGTGTCTAAAGAGTGCCAGGTGCTTTTGAGTGGTTATTGGCTAGTTTCCTTGGTTTTGGGGATACATTTTGGCAGGTCCTCATTTATCCAATGATTAGGTTTGACTGGGTCTGTGTGGGGCTCTTTTGTACCACTTTCAGGCTCTGCTGGTGTGGTTGAAGGTGGCACATGAAATCTTCACAAGATTCTCTTGAATTGTCCGAGTCATTTTTGATGGGAGATATGAGATCTACCCTACCACAACAACTAGCTGGTTTGGGCTAAGTGGTAGTTGGCTTGTCTGCTCATCAGGGTTCATGTTTTTTCCCAGTTGGAACAGTTTAGGTTCTTTGTGAACTGGAGAAAGTTGTCATAGGTGTTTTGGATTTAGACAGTTGTGCCTCAGCAGCCTCGCTTCTTTTCCCAACGGTGTCTGTTATGGTGGAGCATTCCTCTACGTTGGATTTTGTGGGATGCCCTCCTCTATGGGAGCCAGTCGGCCGAGCGGACAGCACGCTGGACTTGTGATCCTGTGGTCCTGGGTTCGATCCCAGGTGCCAGCAAGAAACAATAGAGTTTCTTTCACCCTATGCCCTGTTACCTAGCAGTAAAATAGGTACCTGGGTGTTAGTCAGCTGTCACGGGCTGCTTCCTGGGGGTGGAGGCCTGGTCGAGGACCGGGCCGCGGGGACACTAAAAAAAAAAAAAAAAAATCATCTCAAGATAACCTCAAGATAACCTCTCCTGTTAAACTTTTAAGAATAGATTAGGTTGCCTGTTCTTTGCATATTAATTCCTCTGAGCTGGTTTTTGCTGAAGATTCTGTATTGATTTTTTGAAGGGTATTGTTTCTCTGCAGTCAGGCGTGTTGGGTGTGGACTCCAGCGGGTTGTAATGGATTTTGCTTTGGCATTTTCTTCTTCAGGATTTGTAGAGTTTAGTTCCGTAGTATTCTCGACCTCCTCCACTCCAGTTATTTACCGTTGATTGGCAGTGTTGGGGGTGGTACTGTAATGTTTTGAATAAGATTTTTTGTTTGGAATAAGATATTTATTGCCACTAAATTTTATTTTAATTTTATTAATGGCTTTTTATTCAGATACCCAAGTCATTAGTAACAACATACACTCGACTTGTTGGGGCCAATCCTGCTGCCCGGCCGAACCCACGAGATGTTGTCAGTAATCTTCATCAGCCCGGCCAATTTTTTCACAACGATCTCATTGAGACTTTACTGTTCCTGGAAGAAATACAAATCAAGGATGCCAATGAAAAACACAGGTATGTTTTGGTAAGCCTACTTTACTGTTCATACATAAGTACATGTGTAGTTACACATTTAACCAAAATGATACAGTTGATTGATGTAAAATGTTGAGTGTTTGGGTTTTACAATATCTATCTTGTAGACTAGATGTACTGTATTTCACATCTAGTTTTGAAAATTATGATTCTGATAGGTAGTTTTTAAACTGTACTGTAGTGTAATTTCTTTAAAATAATATATTGTAGACTTATACAAGTCATTATCTTAAAGGGCTTACTTTTACAAACTAAAATAAATCAAACTTTTACTAACTGAAATATTGTCTAGGTAAATGTTTTGTTTTATACAGGTTTGCTTGGCAATGCTGGTCATCTGTAGCAACTTTGAGAATAAAAATTAAACAGTTGATAATTTTACTTAGGCAGATTTCCTTAAATATTATTTTTTTCACTTAAATTCTGGATTTCCAAGCTTGTAAAATTTGTCAAATTCGCTAATACTCATTCTAGTTGAAAAGGATTGATAAATTGTTTAAAGCCAGTCTAATTTATTATGTATTTTATTAAAAACTTCATTTCTGAGCAAAGGCAATACCCCACTACCCCTGGGACATTGTGAACTCAAGCCTGATCTAGTGTGACTTTATCATTTTCCAAAACTGGAAATCTTTTCTAAATTCCTGTGCTAAGTCCTAGTGGAGGAAAGGGAATTTCTTTAGACACTGAAAAATTCTCAGTCTTACCCTGAATGACCACCAGAAAGTATATTCTTGTATACCAAAGGTGCTCCTTCCAGCAATACTGCACTGGAAATCAGAGAAACCACAAAATGTTACTTATAATGACCAGTAACTAGTTGGTTTCCTGGCCACCAGTTACCAGTGAGATTTGACAGTGCAGAAGTTGAAAACATTGGACATAACCGTACTGAAGCTGACTGGTGAGTCATAAACACTCATCCACCACCAAAGTAAAAAAAAATGAGTGACACTTAGTGGGTCAGACAGAGGTTTAGGGGGCCTGTGCAGGGATCTCCCTGAAAAAACAAAGCAAAAAACACTTGTCATGTATTCAGAAGCTACTAGCAATCCAATCTTACTTCTCGGAGAGCTTTTCCTGTGAGTAGGGACCTATTAGTGGCTGGTCATTCATCCTGAAATGATTTGTCTTGTGTGCAATTGACCTGTACAGTACTTTAGTTAATGCTTCATGTGTGTATTCACTAACCAAGGCGAGAGAATGATTTATCTACAAATCATTCTCTCGCCTTGGTTACCCTTTGCATTTCATCAACTGTGCCTACTCTCAACACAAAACACAATTTCTTTCATCCTAAACCTGTTTCCAACACTAGTAGCACTGTACAGTACTATGCCTTCCCTTCATATCTGAACTCAAACCTTTACCAATACCTTTCGTCCTCTTGACATAAAGCTCACCTTTCGCCAACTAA
>WNGS01092210.1:23936299-23947957 GCA_020271785.1 Procambarus virginalis
TGGGCCCCGACCTTGCTCCTCCCTTTGACCATCACTTACTTCTTCCCCCAGCTCCCCTCCCTCCTCTGTGGGTTGGGTCGAGCCTCCAGCCCCAGTGGTGACCACTTCGTGCCCTGGTGTGGCTAATGCAGCGGGAGCTACAGAGCCTGTCTTCCAATACAGGCCGACTCGGGGCTTGGTCGCCCACCACGAGCTTGAGAGCGTAAACAGAACATTAAATGGCATGTGTACGAAAAGCGAGAATTCATTCACGAATGTGCCCCCATACCCACCATGGAGCCAATTAGAGGCAGTACACCCAACAGAAAGCTATCGCCAATCATGCCGGGGGCCCCCTAGGGGTGCGTCGTGAGTATACGCCCCACAAACGCCACCTTAAGAACCGTCAGTCCGTCGAGATCGGGTTCAGCGACGAAAGGGGGATTGACAATAAAAGGTTTCCCTCGCTTGAGGACGTGGGGTACTACCGTTCTACAGGTGCAAGAGTATGCCTCCTCAAGCACCCGGGCGTGAAAATAGAAGTCCAAAGGAATAATCCAAAACAAGCAAAAGGTCGGCAGAAACGAAAAGCAGCAGAGAAGAAGAGAAGAGGGGGGAGAAAAAACGAAACATAATGAAAAGGATAAGCGATCCGGCACAATTAGAGAAGACAGCAGCAGGAGTGCAAGGCATAAAAAGGAGAGAGGACTGTCCCACGGAGCATCACACTCCGGCAGCTGTCTACTAAGCCCTCTCACGACGCCAACGGGCCGGATGGGGAGGGGGAGTCAGATAGAAAAAACATGCAGGCAGACATATACAGGCAGACAAACAAAAATAGAGCCATGATAATGAATCGAGTAGGAAAGATTAGCAAACGGAGAGGTCAGACGACCGCAATTAGGATGAGAAAAACGTCACAACATTAGTCCTGGTAACATTCACCTGATTTCCTGCTCAACACAAATACAATATACAGTGTTTAAGACAATGTATGCTAAAGTGCCCTAACTTACCAGGTGAGGCGTGTATAACCCCGACCTGTTACAGGTACCGGAAGCCCCAGTGGGCGGGAGATGGGTCGTCGCATCATCAAACCATTTACCTTCGTCTTAATATTATTCTTCATGATTGTGAGTTAACCTCAGGACTCCTCAGTTACCTCTTTGTTTTGCTTATCTACCTCATTCTTTGTATTAACTTTATCTTTAATTTGTTATAATTACATTTATATCAGATTTGAACACAAACTATTGTTTTCAACCTTTATATCAATTGATAAATAATTAATCATATATGTAATTGTTATTTACATACACAAAATGAAAATTTTGAATGCAGAAACAGTGCTTATTTTTTTCTGGTACTTCAATCCATAGACCAGCATGCCAGTATAGTCTGCAAATCGACATATACAATCATATGTATATGTCGTAATATAACATCATCGTACATTACAGTTGGGCACGTGGAACTCGTACAAGGTGTTCACCATGTTGACATGGCAGAGGTGGTGGCGGGGACGCTGGTGGCCATCTGCGGCTACACCTTCGGCGCCATCTTCGCCAAGCTGTGGTGCCTCTCCACCGACAAGGTCATCGCCATCAGCATCGAGACTGCGCTCCAGAATCCCGGCGTCTCCTTCATCCTCCTCAAGCTCTCACTACCCAGCCCAGACAGGTGATCACTGAGACTTTACGTCATACGGGATATGTATAGATGGGACATTACCATTACCGAAGTAATTTGTTTATCGATTCTGATGTACAGGGGTTAAATGCAGTTGTCACAACGAGAGATGGAGCCACTCCAAGTGACGAGGTGGTCACTGCTGGGGGCTCGGAGCTCAACCCTGCCACGCAGGTGCGAGGGAAGCGGAAAGGCTCAGTCGGGAGAGTCGAAGAAGTAGCTTGGTCTGGGCCCAACATAACTTGGGTTTTAGAGCCCGATCCTTCCATCACAGTCCGACTCGGGGGTCTGGTCGCCCACCCCACGAGTCTAAAAAGTTGAAAAAGGGTCAGAAGTCGGCACAGAACGAACAAGAATAAAATTTCATGCACGATTAAGCCCCCATACCCATCATGGAGGACAGGGACATTATCAATTAGGGGAGAATTAGGGGACATGGAACCCAACAAAATGGGCCATCCCAGGGAGGTGCATCGTGGATATACACGCCACAATCGTTACCTTAAGAACAGTCGATCTGTCAAGATCGGGATCACTAATTAAGGCAGAGTTTGACATAAAAGCTTCACCCTCACTCGAACACGTCAGGTACTCCAGTTCTAGGAGAGGAAGAGAGTGCCTTCTCAACTCACCCTCAATCAGAACAGAAGTCACACAAAAGAATATTCGAAATCGGAACCGAGTCATCAGGAAGCTTCATCCAGAAAGTAAAAATGGAAAAGTAAGAAAAACAAACACGAGAAAGAGAGAAAGGAGTCTAGCAAAATTAGTAAAGAAGGCTGTATGAGAACAAGGCTCTAAGAGGTCATGAAATGCCATCCTATTGAGCATCACACTCCAGCAGCTACCCACCATGCCCCCCCCTCACGTCGACAACGGGCTAGACGGTGAGGGAGGTGAACATCTGAAGAATTAGTGGGAGTTAGGTACGGGGACTCAGGATAAGAAGGCAATTATCAAAAGAAGGCACCAAGCCAGACAGACTGTGCAGCACCATCAATGACGCAGATTAATCAAAGGGCGCTAATTATCACCAAGGATGCCAATATGAGAACAATAGCGCACAAGGCGAGCGATATCAAAGGTATCGGATTCACCAAGGATTCTATCGAGGGACAAGTGACCGCGAGGGACTGGCAGGAAACAAGAAACACGCACGTCCTGGAAGTTAGGACATTCAACAAGGATATGCACGACCGTAAGAAGGACAATGTAGTTCGGACAATAAGGAGAAGGGTGGGGCTCTATTAAGTGTCCGTGAGTTAAACGGGTATGGCCAATACGTAACCTCGCCAGAGCCGTTCCCCACCGCCGGTTATGGTGGTAGGAGGAAGGCCACGGGGACACAGACCCTTAAGAGCACGCAGTTTGTTACCTGCAGCAGAATACCAACGATCTTGCTAACGGTCACGGACTGAGGAATGAATGACTGGGCAGAAGTCGAAATAAGGATTGCCTTTGGGAAAATAGGATAAGTGCAGAAAGCCTCCATAAGCTTTATATAATAATCCATATATACTACTACTACTACTACTACTACTACTACTACTACTACTACTACTACTACTACTACTGCTACTACTACTACTACTACTACTACTACTACTACTACTACTACCGCTGCTACTACTACTACTACTACTACTACTAATAATAATAATAATAATAATAATTCTTTTTAGGTAAAAGTACATACATACAAAATGATTTACAACCAGAATGTTTGATTTCTAGGTAGAGTTAATACAGTATATACTTTGTCTATAGCCACTAGTACACACAGCGTTCCGGGCAAGATTTGAGGGAAAACGAAAAACTAAGACTTCAAACTAATTGAGATCAAAATCATGAAATTAAACTGAAGTAGAAAAAATGACAATAATTATATTTTGAATTGAACAGCAGAAATTGCAACCGAACAGCAGATAGTAATTTTAACTAAATAAACAGACGGACTACAAGTTTCTTTAAATTTATACAAGGAAGTTATCAGCAGTTTTACAAGTTAGTCATTAATCCTTACAGCTTAATCATTAACCATTTTAATGTTTCATAACAGCAAGACAGGTTAATATTTAGGAGGTAAGGTAGTTTACATGGAGTTGTAGATACAGGATGCCAGTTTTAACATACAGGCTCAGGATAGGGGACGGACGAAAGGCACCAGAGCTGAGGCGTAACCCAGTATGGTGCAGAGCATCAAAACCACGAAGGGTTGAAGGAGAGGCAGAAGACTAAGGGGGACAGCCATAAGTGAGTTTAGACAGCACAAGAGAAGAATGAAAATAGAGGAGCGTGCATCTATCAGCTCCCCAGGAAGTATGTGACAAGACCTTAAGTAAAAAGTGGGAACCAAGTTCGTTCGCGACCGATACTGGATCCACCACAAGAGAACCAAGGAGGTGAAGGACTGGAGAGACATCTGAAACAAACTTACCCGCTATCTACCAATTTACTTCCAGATCTCGACGAGAGGAGTGTCAACCGTAATGGTGGAGACATAAGATTTCAAACTCTCACGCTTAACCGTATGGATGATCCGTAGGGCCAACCATACTCACCTTCCAAAATAAAATAAACGAATCAGGTGTCTGTCGGCGCCGGAGTTTCTTCCAGGCTAAAACTTACAGCGTACAGTCCGAGTAGTCTGAATTTCACTAGGGAACACATTTCCGTGTGCCCCGGGAGGTAGAGCAAGGAACAGAGCGAAGGGTAGCGCAATACGGTGTCATGAAAAAGGAGGAGGGTTCGAGGGAGAGGCAGATCAGAGAGGTCGGAAAGAGTAGTGTGGAGGACGAAGAGATTCCAGTCAGCCTTGACAAACTGCCACCTAGGGAAGAAGAGGGGAGGGTGAAAAGAGAAGGTGACAAGAATGGCAAAATGGCCACTGTTATGGAGGGCACCAAGAACCCTCCTTGTGAAATATTTTTTTTTTATTTATATATACAAGAGTTCTTGCATTCTTGTACAGCGACTAGTATGCGTAGCGTTTCGGGCAAGTCCTTAATCCTATGTTCCCTGGAATACGACCCCCACGAAGAATCGTTTTTGCAACAAAGTACCCATTTTACTGTTGAGTTAGACAAAGGCTACAGGTAAGGATTTGCGCTCAGTAAATGTCCTGAACAAATGAACAAACGAGGATTTGTTCATTTGTTCAGAAAACGGGACAGTACGTCACTTCACGAGCCGCTTCCATTTTCTAGTACGACAATTTTTGCCCTTATGTAACACATACGAGCAAAAAGCGACGTTCTTTGTAAGAGGACAGGTTATCTGAGATGGACGACAGCCTCCAGTCTCAGCAGGAAAGGGAGAACAGGAGCAGTCAATACGAAGACGGTTGGAAATAGGATGCCTGGACGGACAGGTATTGCGGAGGCCCAAAAGACAGAGTTGGAGGGATGAAAAGAATTGGGTTGAGAAGGGAAGGATGGCACAGGAGACGGTGAAGACCGGGAAGGAAGGAAGGAAACACCAGGTGGGGAACCCACGAGGAAGGCCCTCAGTTCTAGAACACAGAGGAGCTGAAGGCAGGGAGGTGGTGTCCGGGTCCAAGGCCTGGAAACAGTTAGGGAACTGAGAAAGTGGGAGAAGAGGAGGATAAGTGGAACACAACACAGGAGCATAAGACATGCAAGAGAAAGAGGGAAGATGGCGAACCTGACGTCTCGCCGCAGGGAATGATAAACAATCACCATGTTTCAATCTGAGGATGGCTTCCTCAAATTTGTAGTGCACATATGCTTGGGAGATGGCAGGGTGGGTCTCACGGCAATTGATGCAGAGAGCTTGGGAAGAAGAGCACTCCGTCTTAGAATGACCCGAGTCTGCACACAAGGGGCATAGAGACATCTCACTTGTGCACTTGAAGGGACGGACAGCACGCTGGACTTGTGACCCTGTGGTCCTGGGTTCGATCCCAGGCGCCGGCGAGAAACAATGGGCAGAGTTTCTTTCACCCTATTCCCATGTTACCAAGCCGTAAAATAGGTACCTGGGTGTTAGTCAGCTGTCACAGGCTGCTTCCTGGGGGTGGAGGCCTGGTCGAGGACATGGCCGCGGGGACACTAAAGCCCCGAAATCATCTCAAGATAACCTAAAGAAGATGTCCAAATCTCCAGCACCAAATCTCAACCTACCTTTCTGCCTACCCGGCGGAGGCGGAAAAAAATAAGCTGTTTTTTTTTCATCCTGATGCTCCTGTTCACCGAGCAGCAAATAGGTACAAGGGAGTTATACAGTTGCTACGGGCTGCTCCCTGATACCTCACCATGTTCTATTGTGAAGACATCCTGGAACCTCTTGTTGAGTTCCTCACACACCTCTTTGTCATTCTCTATATACCTGTCCTCGCCTGTTCTAAGTTTCATTACCTGTTCTTTCACTGATGTTTTCCTTCTGATGTGACTGTGGAGTAGCTTTGGATCGGTCTTGGCTTTGCTTGCTATATCATTTTCATAATTTTTCTCTGCTTCCCTTCTCACACTAACATACTCATTCCTGGTTCTCTGGCATCTCTCTCTGCTTCTGGTGCTCTGTTATTTCGGAAGTTCCTCCACGCCCTTTTGTTCAGTACCTATGCTTCCATACATGCCCTGTTAAACCATGGATTCTTCTTTTGCTTCTCGGATTTTTCCCTCTGGGCCGGGATAAACCTGTTTACTGCCTCCTGACACTTTTGCGTGACATAGTCCATCATGTCCTGTAGCAACTTAGCTCTGAGGTCTGTGTCCCATGGTATATCCCTTAGGAAACTTCTCATCCCTCATAATTCCCCTTTCGGTATGCCAGTCTTTTGTTTTAGTTCTTTTTGGGGGAAGATAATTCCTAGCTCTACCAAGTACTCAAAGATCAATACACTGTGATCACTCATTCCTAAGGGTGCTTCCAACTTAACCTCCCTTATATCCCACTCATTAAGGGTAAATATCAGATCAAGCATAGCTGGCTTATCCTCCCCTCTCATCCTTATCGGTCCTTTGATATGCTGGTTAAGAAAGTTTCTTATTGCCACATCCAGCAGCTTAACTCGCCATGTATCTGGTCCTCCATGTGGGTCTCTGTTCTCCCAATCAATCTTCCCGTGGTTGAAATCCCCCATGATTAGTAGTCCAGATCCATTCCTACTAGTGAGAGACGCTGTTCTCTCTATTATGTTAATGGTGGCCATGTTGTTTCTATCATATTCCTGTCTGGGTCTTCTGTCATTTGGTGGCGGGTTATATATGATTGCGACTACAATTTTTTGTCCTCCAGTTGCTATTGTACCTGTTATATAGTCACTGAAACCTTCACAGCCCTGAATAACCATTTCCTCAAAGTCCCAGCGTTTTCTTGCCAGCAGAGCTACACCACCACCTCCTCTTCCTTCTCTCTCTTTCCTCACAATACAGTAGCCCTGTGGGAACACTGCATTTGTTATGGTTTTCGTTAGCTTTGTTTCTGTGAGTGCTATTATGTCTGGGTTTTCTGCAAGTACCCATTCTCCAAGTTCATCTGTTTTATTTGTAATCCCATCTATGTTGGTGTACATTGCCTTGAGACTCACTTTCTTCTGTCCCTTCTCATGTTCCCTTCTTGGTGAGCGTTCTGCTGACGGGGGAAGCTGTTCCATGGGAGTGAGATGTGGGGTGGGTAACGGGGTCTCGGAGGATACTGGAGTGAGGGGTGGGGGGTCAAGTGTGTGTGTGTGTGTGTGTGTGTGTGTGTGTGTGTGTGTGTGTGTGTGTGTGTGTGTGTGTGTGTGTGTGTGTGTGTGTGTGTGTGTGTGTGTGTGTGTGTGTGTGTGTGTGTGTGTGTGTGTGCCTTTATCTCACAGCAGGAGGGAGGGGGGGGGAGGTATCGAGAGAGACCACAGAGATTAACACATCCAGTTCCCAAGTAAGCTCACGAGTGAGGTTCCTTAAAATGCCTCCTTCTCTATCAAGATTACAAAATTACTATTATATTCTGTTAATGAATGAAAATGCATCAGTGATTACGACATGATATTATATAAACCTTACACACTGTTGTAGACGTCAGAGAGGCATTTGCCAGTCCAAACATGCACTTACCTCCCACATGCACAACTAGTCAAGTTTCACGGCGGGTCTTCTCTCGTCCAATGCAATGTGTTGCCTTAAGATAACCTGTTGCAGAGGCGAGGAAAGAGGATGTACTCCTGAACGGAGCATCTGGCACCTGCAAGAATTACAGAAGACCGAAGGGGCATACTATTAAAAGGGTTGTAACAGAATCCATCGGCACCACACTAGAAACAAATACCTATTTGATATTCCAAGAGTGAGTCTTAACCAAAGTAGAAATGCTCTGCAAATCAAGGGACCCAGAATGTGGAATGACCTTCCCGATCACGTCAAAGGCTGTACCTTTCTCAACCAGTTTAAGGGTAAAACTAAGTACTACCTGAAGAACTCCATGTAACCTACCTTACCTCCTAAATGTCAACCTATGTCTTGCTATTATTGAACATTAATCATTAATGACTGTACTTGTAAAACTGCTATTATCTGCCGTGTAAAATTTTAACAAATTATATGCTTCTGTTTATTTAATTAAAATCATTTCTGTTGTTCAGTTGCAATTTCTGATGTTTCTTAAAATATGTAATTATTGTCATTTTATTTTCTACTCAGTTCAATTTTAGCTTTTGATCTCAATTAGTTTTAAGTTTAATTTTCCTTTATTTTTATTGCAGGTTTTAAGTATATTTTTCCACATATTGCCCGAAACGCTTTACGGCTTTAGGCATAGTATATACTGCTCTACCTCTACCCAGCAAATCCAACATTCTTCTTGTAACTCATTTTGTATGAATGTACTTTCCCTAAATAAACATTATTATTACTATTATTATTATTATTATTATTATTATTATTATTATTATTATTATTGACTCCAAAATCCGTGAATGAAAAACAAGAACAAGTAAACTCTAAGTGGAATATTTCTACAGACAAAAAGTTAAATATTCATACTGATTTTAAATGTAATATGTGACATCCCGTCAAACACACACCGAAACTACGACGTTGGTGCAACGTTCGAACAAGTTTTAACACTTCCTAACCAGTTATAACAACCAATATAGCAAGTTGTAACAACGTTCTAATACGTCATAAACACGTTAAGCCAAGATGTAACAACTTTATTACAAGTTGTAACAAGCGGAAAATAGAGACAGTTTCGGTTTGTGTTTCCAGGGATATAATAAAGAGTGATGAGTGATGAATAAAGAGTGAAAGAGTGATTCTCGTAATCCATCCTATCATGTGATATATGTAGAATTGTAGTTTGCAGAAAGATAATTTGTCCAGCCGTTTGAGTATGTGGTCCCAATTCCTCCCCCCCCCCTTGAAATTCAATCCTGGTTGAGCAGCCCGTCCTCCTAAGGTTTCTCAACGTCAAGAAATTGTCGTACTAAAGTGCTCTCTCCTAACCTACCAGAGAACCCAAAACAGAAAACGGGACACAATGTCAATTTCGCGAGCCGCTACCATTTTCTAGTACGACAATTTTTTTTACCTTAGGTAGAGTATACGTCAAAATGCGACGTTCTATTATACCTGGTTGATGGGGTTCTGGGAGTTCTTCTACTCCCCAAGCCCGGCCCAAGGCCAGGCTTGACTTGTGAGAGTTTGGTCCACTGGGCTGTTGCTTGGAGCGGCCCGCAGCCCGCATACCCACCACAGCCCGGTTGGTCCGGCACTCCTTGGAGGAATAAATCTAGTTTCCTCTTGAAGATGTCCACGGTTGTTCCGGCAATATTTCTTATGCTTGCTGGGAGGACGTTGAACAACCGCGGACCTCTGATGTTTATACAGTGTTCTCTGATTGTGCCTATGGCACCCCTGCTCTTCACTGGTTCTATTCTGCATTTTCTTCCATATCGTTCACTCCAGTACGTTGTTATTTTACTGTGTAGATTTGGTACTTGGCCCTCCAGTATCTTCCAGGTGTATATTATTTGATATCTCTCTCGTCTTCTTTCTAGTGAGTACATTTGGAGGGCTTTGAGACGATCCCAATAATTTAGGTGCTTTATCGCGTCTATGCGTGCCGTATATGTTCTCTGTATTCCCTCTATTTCAGCAATCTCTCCTGCTCTGAAGGGGAAGTGAGTACTGAACAGTACTCAAGACGGGACAACACAAGTGACTTGAAGAGTACAACCATTGTGATGGGATCCCTGGATTTGAAAGTTCTCGTAATCCATCCTATCATTTTTCTGGCTGTCGCAATATTTGCTTGGTTATGCTCCCTAAACGTTAGGTCGTCAGACATCATTATTCCTAAATCCTTTACATGCTGTTTTCCTACTATGGGCACATTTTATTGTGTTTTGTACCCTTTATTATGTTTAAGGTCCTCATTTTTACCGTACCTGAGTACCTGGAATTTATCACTGTTAAACATCATGTTATTTTCTGATGCCCAGTCGAAAACTTTATTAATATCAGCTTGAAGTTTTTCAATGTCTTCAGCCGAGGTAATTTTCATACTGATTTTTGTGTCATCTGCAAAGGATGATACGAAGCTGTGACTTGTATTTTTGTCTATATCTGATATGAGAATAAGGAAAAGCAGCGGTGCAAGGACTGTACCCTGAGGTACAGAGCTTTTAACTGCACTTGAACTAGATTTTATATGGTTGACCGTTACTCGCTGAGTCCTGTTTGACAGAAAACTGAGCATCCAGCGTCCTACTTTACGGTTATTCCCATTGACTTCATTTTGTGTGCTATCACGCCATGGTCACATTTATCGAAAGCCTTTGCGAAGTCTGTGTATATCACATCAGCATTCTGTTTTTCTTCTAATGCCTCAGTGACTTTATCGTAGTGCTCAAGTAGCTGTGAGAGGCACGATCTTCCCGCTCGAAATCCATGTTGGCCTGGGTTGTGAAGGTCATTGGTCTCCATGAAATTGGTGACCTGACTCCTAATCACTCTCTCAAATACTTTTATTATGTGCGATGTTAGTGCAACTGGTCTATAATTCTTTGCCAATGCTTTGCTCCCTCCCTTGTGTAGAGGGGCTATGTCTGCTACTTTAAGTGCATCTGGTATCTCCCCCGTGTCCAAGCTCTTCCTCCACACTATACTGAGTGCCTGTGCTACCGGCATTTTGCATTTCTATATAAATATTGAATTCCATGAGTCTGGACCTGGGGCCGAGTGCATGGGCATGTTTTCAATTTCTCTTTCAAAATTTAGTGCGCTCGTGTTGATATCAGTTATATTTACATGGTTTGATATCCCGCATAAAGAAATTGTCTGATCTTCTACTTTCATGTTGTTTATTGGAGAGCTAACTAAACATGTCCTCATACTGCTTTTTTAGGATTTCACTCATTTCTTTGTCATCCTCGTGTATGAACCTTCACTTGTACGAATAGGTCCAATACTGGCAGTGGTTTTGCTTTTGATTTCGCATATGTGAGAAGTATTTGGATTTTTCTTTATTTCCTGAATTGCTTTCTGTTCTAACTGCCTTTCTTCATTCGTTTTATATGAGTGTTTCAATTTCCGCTCGATATTTTCAAATTACCTATTTAAATTATTCCTTCTTTGACGGGAAATTCGTGTTGCATAAGCAGTTCCGTTATTTTTTCCTGCGTTTATAGTGCCGTCTGTGTCTCTTTCTACGTTGGATTCTTTCTGGCTTTCCTCAAAGGAACATGTTTCAGACAGACTTGATACGCTTTCCGAAGTCAGTTTTTCTATTCTTCTGTAGGGACTTGGTATTACTTAAAACGTTTCCCATGGAATGTTTTTAAGTTCCCTGTTTATTATCTCCCAGTCTATCATTTTATTATTAAAATTGAATTTACTGAATAGCCCCTCTCGCTTTATCAACGTTTTAGGTCTATTCTGAGTATTGATGGTGGTAGTTGGCACTTCAATGGCTTGTGATCTGAATATGTGGTATCTGATATCGTAATGTCTCTAATATGTCTTCATTGTTCGTAAAGACCAGATCTAG
>WNGS01092210.1:23986368-24001739 GCA_020271785.1 Procambarus virginalis
CGAAATGTATGCTATCTTGGACATACCACGAATACTCTGAGTAGACGTCTTACACTTCATTCGCAAGAAGGAGGCATTAAACAACATCACTCATAACACCATCTGAATCGCCAGGACACACTGAAGGACACCACAATAATCACATGTACTAATGATCGTAGGAAGCTCTGTATACTTGGTGCGGTGTTCATTCCAGAGCTGACACCAGTAGTCAACATTCAGGTGAATTCGACTTCGAGCATACAGTTATTTGATGGGCTCAACAATGATCCCGAGGAAAGATAGCAGACCCAGGATTATTGTTGTTGTTTTAGATTTTTGAGATTTTAAATTTTTTAGATAATGTTCATGCAGCACGGCTATTGTGAACCCGTTAACAGACCCAGGAGATAACAAACAGATATAGCTAGGCAACAATTACCTCACCCCATTCTCGTCGCTCCCTACGATTAAGTAGGCTAGGTGATCATAGGGGTAGGTAAACCCACATTTATAAATGTCTGGGTTTCTGAATGTAAACCAATGACAACCCAGCTCCTGTGCTAGATAAGTCCACTACGGGCTCACCACAGCCGTATACTCGCTACTTTTGTTCTGAGTAGCTGAATCTAAAACAACAATATCATGTAATCCAGTATATCCTGTGACTTTAGTACATAGTGTGTACTCCTGAAGATGTAACATTGCTAAAATTATAAGTATATATTTTATACACACATAAATTAAATTGTTTTGTTTTGTAGGTGACATATGTGATGGGGGAATGTGTTGTTCACGGACCCGCTGCAGCGTCTGGGACTCTTCACGCTAGGCTGCAGTCCCGGCGGCACCTCCTCCAACTTCTGGACCCTCATGTTCGACGGGGACATCAACCTCTCTCCTCACTATGACCATTATCTCTTTGGTTTGCTGCCTTGGGTTAGTGTACTAATCTTTTGCACCGAAAACAGAGCAATCATACTAATATATTGCCGCTCGTCTTCAATCTTTAAAGCGTTAATAATTAAAGGACCATAGTTCGTGAACTTAGGTGGTCTGTATTCTGTTTAGACTAACAAGACACATGGACATTTAAAACAAGTAACAGTGAACAATACGTAGTGTCAAAAATAGAGTATAGAACGATAACTCTGCTATCAGAACTATAGTTTGGCTTCTGATCCCAAAAGAGTACAACGATGCTATTATTAGACTACTGATATAATTACACAGGCCTTGACAAAAATGAGTTTCCGATTGGATTCTTCATTGACCTAACAAAGGGCTTACATGCTGTTAACCATAACTACCTCATACTTAAACTCCACCATTATGGATTCCGAGGCCTTGCCCTGACTTTTTCGATCCTATCTTAATGACAGATACCAATATGTAACAATCAATGATATAAACTCTCTCACTCTATCATTAATTGAAGGAGTGCACACAGGCAACATCCTAGGACCTCTCCTATTTTTTATTTATTTATTTATTTATTTATTTATGTATTATTTTATTTATTTATTTATTTATTATTTATTTATACAAGAAGGTACATTGGGTTTGTGAAAATACATTGAATAGGACAGTATTTCCATCTTATAAAGCCACTAGTACGCGCAGGCGTTTCGGGCAGGTCCTTAATCTAACAGATAATTTTAAGTAGGTAATTTCTATCATAATTGATAAATGATAACAAATACATTACAAGAGAAAAATGAGATGAGAGAGCTTAGTAAGTATATTAAAGCACATTGTTATATTAAAGCTCTAATTGATTACATTGAACAGCTGATTGGTAATTTAACAAGATTAATAGACACCATACAGCAGATTGCCAGCACATATAAGACAGCAATGAACACATGGTAAAGATGTTCAGATTGGGTACATAAGATTGGGAGATTGGGTAGCAATAGATACAGTGCAATTTTAAGGCAAAAGGTAAAAAAACTATGAAGATGAAATTAGGTACTTTTTAGTTTTGAGTTTGAATGATGTAAAAGTTGGACAGCTTTTCAATTCAATAGGGAGTGAGTTCCATAAACTGGGTCCCTTTATTTGCATAGAGTGTTACACAGATTAAGTTTAACTCTGGGGTATCAAAGAGATATTTATTTCTGGTGTGGTGATAATGGGTCCTATTACATCTGTCCAGGAAGAGTTTCAGAGCAGGATTTGCATTTAAGAACAGGGTTTTGTAAATGTAGTTGACACAAGAGAATTTATGGAGTGAGATTATGTTTAGCATGTTTAGGGAGTTAAACAAGGGGGCTGAGTGTTGTCTGAAAGCAGAATTTGATATTATTCTGATAGCAGATTTTTGCTGGTGATGATGGACTTGAGGTGGTTTGCAGTGGTTGAACCCCATGCACAGATACCATAGTTGAGATAGGGATAGATTAGGCATAATATAGAGAGATGAGAGCAGAGTTAGGTACATAATATCTGATTTGGAGAGTATACCAACTGTTTTAGAGACTTTCCTAGTTATGTGTTGTATGTGGGTACTGAAGTTGAGTCTCTTGTAGGATAGGCCAAGAAATTTTCCATCATTTTATTGCTAATGTTACATTGTCTATCTGAAGCTGATTGCATTTGTAGATTTGCTTCCAAATAAGATGTAGTAGGTCTTTTCTATGTTAAGTGTTAGTTTGTTGGTTGACATCCATAAGTGGACTTTTTTTAGTTCATTATTAACACATTATTTAGTGTATGTGGGTTGGGTTAGAGTAGATGAGGGTAGTATCATCAGCAAACAAAATAGGTTTCAGAATGTTAGAGACATTAGGCAGATCATTGATGTATATAAGAAATAGAAGAGGTCCCAGATGCTGCCCTGTGGCACTCCAACGGTTATTGGTAGAGTGGGAGAGGTATATTATTGATGGCTACACATTGGTGTCTATCACTAAGATAGGATTGGATATAGTCCAGTGCATGGCCTCGGATTCCATAATGATGGAGTTTACATAAGAGGTAATTGTGATTACAGTATCAAAGGCCTTTCTCAGGTCAATGAAGAGTCCAATCGGAAAACTCATTTTTGTCAAGGGGAGTAAATTATATCAAGGAGACTAATAATTGCATCGTTGGTACTCTTTGGGAGCGGAAGCCAAACTGACAGGGGCTAAGAATGTCGAATTTTACGAGATAGGAGTAGAGCTGTTTGTAGATAATTTTTTCAAATATTTTTGATAGAATGGGTAGGTTCGATATTGGTCTATAGTTGTTTATGTCTGCCGGATTACCTCCTTATGAACTGGCGTTACTCTGCTTTTTTTAAGGATATCAGGGAAGGTATGACACTCAAGGGATTTGTTGAACAGCAGAGCTATAGGTGGCGCAAGAGCATGGGAGGCGCTCTTGTATACAATGGATGGGATTTCACTGACGTTCCCAGCTTTGGTTTTTAGTGAGTGTATGATGGACACAAATCTGTCGATGCTGCTGGTGAAAGGAGAAGAGAGTTTTGGATAGCTGCCTGAGAGATATGTGTTGATATGTGTCTGAGTCTGTGAGATTTTACTTGCAAGGTTAGCACCAATCGATGAAAAGAGCTATTAAATTCATTCGCCATTTCTAAATCAGATGACGGTGTAAGGCCATCCTTAGAGAGTGTTATCTGGTTATGGGAGTGTGTTGTTTAGTTCCTAGGATATTAGAGATGGTATTTCATGTGCTTTTCATGTTGCCATTTTGCTTCTTTGAATCTAGTCTATAAATATGAAAGTTTAGCTTTCTTATGATACTGGTAAGCACAGATGAGTACCTTTTAACTACTTCCTTTGTAACTTATATACATCAATGATCTGTCTAATGTCTCTAACATTCTTAAACCTATTATTTGCTGACGATACTACCCTCATCTATTAGACCCCAACCCACACACACTAAATAATGTAAATAACGAATTAAAAAAAAGTCCACTATCAACAAAATTGGTTGGTGTCAACCAACAAACGTACACTAAAGATAGAAAAGACCTACTACATCTTATTGAAGCAGATCAATAAATGCAATTCAGCTTCAGATAGACAATGTTAACAAATAGCAATAAAATTATGGAAAGTTCCTTGACCTATACATAGACAAGAGACTTCAGCACCCACATACACCACAAGAGAGTATCAAAAACGGTTGGTATACTTTCTAAAATCAGATATAATGTTTCTAACTCTGGTCTCTGCTCATTATACTATGTGCTAATCTATCCCTATCTTACATACGGTATCTGTGCATGGGGTTCAACCACTGCAAACCACCTCAAGCCATCATCACCCAGCAAAATCTCTATCAGAACAACAACAAACTCTGTTTTCAGACAACACTCAGCCCTCCCCCCCTGTTTAAATCCCTAAACATGATAAACATAAACTCACTCCACATGTTCTCTTGTGTCATTTACATTTACAAAACCCTGTACAGTACTTAAATGCAAATCCTGATCTGAAACTCTTCTTTGACAGATGTAATAGAACCCATAATCACCACACAAGAAATATATATCTCTTTGATATCCCCAGAGTCAAACTAAATCTGTGTAAACACACTATGCAAATAAAGGGACCTAGTCTATGGAACTCACTCACCAATGAATTGAAAAGCTGTCAGACCTACGCCTTATTCAAAAATAAAACCAAAAAGTACCTAATTTCATCCTCATAGTTTCTACCTAGTGCCTTAAACTCTCACAGTATCTTGTGTACTCAATCCCCCAATATATGTACCTAAGCCATACAACTTCACCATTGTAATCACTGCTATCATCTTATATTATGGTTGTTATATTGAACGCATATTTGACTACATTATATCTAGAAATAATCCTCAAATTATGCTACAATGTACCTGCTGACAATTCTCAAATTTTACTATAATGTACCTACTAATCTTCGTCAAATTTTCTTAGTGTAGCTGTTAACATTTCTCAATTTTGCTAGAAATTACCTACTTAAAATTATCTGTTAGATTAGTATGATCTAGCATTAGTAGTCAGCATTAGTTAGATTCAGCATGTTTAGGAATTCAAACAGAGGGGTCTGTGAGTGTCTGAAGACAGAGTTTGTTATTTATTTATTTATTTATATTTATAAATATACAAGAAGTTACATTGGGTTTATGAGAGTACATAGAATTGATGATTTTACATTCTTGTCAAGACCCCACTAACACGCATAGCGTTTCGGGCAGGTCGTTAATCTAACAGATAATTTTAAGTAGGTAATTTCTAACAAAATAATTTTTTAACAGGCGCATTGCAAAAAAAATTGACAAAGATTAGTAGGCATATTAAAATGAAATTTGAGGGTTATCAACAGATACATTGTAGCATAATTTGAGGATTATTTCAAGGTATAATGCAGTAAAATATGCGTTCAATATAACAACATGATATATGATGATAGCAATGATTACAATGGTGAAGTTGTATGGCTTAGGTACATATTATTCAGATTCAGATTCTTTATTCAGGTAAAGGTACATACATTGCAGATAAGTTACAAACATAATGTTGGATTTAAAGAAAGAGCTAGTACATCCAATACCTAAAGCCACTAGTACGCATAGCGTTTCGGGCAAACGCTACCCACATACTGGGGGGAGTGGGTAGTACTAGATACAGTGCGAGCTTAAAGCAGACTGGTTTAGCAGCCCCATGTGGTCTAATAGGGGTAAGGCTCCTTCCAGCAGATAAGTGGGCTCTCCATAGCCATTTGTATTCTGAAAAACCTAGTGGTCCATAACTGCAAAAATGGATACAGGACTTCCTGCAAACCCAGAAACCCTCCTAGAGGCCTTCATACATCGACAGAAACCCCAGGAGAGGCCTTCCTGCATCCACAGAAACCCCTGGAGAGGCCTTCCTGCATCCACAGAAACCCCAGGAAGGCCTTCCTGCATCCACAGAAACCCCTTGAGAGGCCTTCCTGCATCCACAGAAACCCCTGGAGAGGCCTTCCTGCATCCACAGAAACCCCAGGAGAGGCCTTCCTGCATCCACAGAAACCCCACGAGAGGCCTTCCTGCATCCACAGAAACCCCAGGAGAGGCCTTCCTACATCCACAGAAACCCCAGAGAGACCTTCCTGCATCCACAGAAACCCCAGGAGAGGCCTTCCTATATCCACAAAAGCCCGAGAAGTCATACAAACATGCAGACACCTGGAGGTGGATGGAGTACCTCACTGGTGGAGGAGTACCTGATCAACATGCCGATGACGATGGGGACGGTGAGGGACGAGCGAGCGCAGTAAAGGTTATGTGTAGGTGGGTGTGCTCCTCTGCCAGGTTCTCGCCCAGCGTGAACACCCACAACGGCATCATCCCTGAACCCATTAACCTATCAACATTCTTAATTTTGTTTGTTAGGTTAAGGACCTTTTCCTGAGAGGAGTAAGTCTGCCTGTCTGTGGTCGCAAGTCGGTGTCTGCTCACTGATGAATATGAAATTTGCCCTTAACGATATTAATTAGTAGTTAATTATATTAAGTTGAAGTTCAGCCCTTTGCTACTGTGTTTCAACCAACTCTGCCAGCTTGATCGATGAACTGGGTTAATATATATGTATTATATGGAGAAAACTATACTATTTATTTATTGTGTGGAGCTTATTATCTTGAATTATATGTACCGTGAGAAAATATTTCTCACAGTTGTGAGGTAATTGTTAAAATTTGTTTAATATTACTGTTTAGCCGGCAGATTCTTTTACCCTAATTAATTACTTTTCCAAAGACACCTAAATGATTCTTGCAGGCTTAAATTCAAATGATAATTAGCTAATTCTTTTAAAACTAATACAAAAAAGGTGACATCCTGGCACACTACTGATGGTGGTTAAACCTCATTATTAAATTGTACCAGCAAACGTTAATGAAGAAAAATGTAGAGATTTTGACATCTATTGATGTCTAAATTTTGATGTCTAAATGTAGACATCTATATACAGCCCTCATTAATAAATTTGAATAACAGGCAGTATAACACCTACCACACAATGTCCCTCAATGTCCCTGAATGTGAAGGCAAATGGCAAACTCCTCATGTTTGTGTGTCTGGTTCAGGGATGATGCCGTTGTGGATGTTCACGCTGGGCGAGAACCTGACGGAGGAACACACCCACCTACACATACCATTTTCAAACCTGGTCCTGGCGCTCGCTAGCCTCACCGTCCCCATCGTCATCGGCATGTTGATCAGGTACTCCGCCACCAGGTGAGGTACTCCACCTCCAGGTGTCTGCATGTTTTTTATGACTTCAAGGGCTTCTGGGGGAGCAGGGAGGCATTTCCTTGGGTTTCTGTGGATGCAGGAAGGCCTCTCCTGGGGGTTTCCGGGGATGCAGGGAGGCCTCTTCTTGGGTTTCTGTGGATGCAGGAAGGCCTCTCCTGGGGGTTTCCGGGGATGCAGGGAGGCCTCTTCTTGGGTTTCTGTGGATGCAGGAAGGCTTCTCCTGGGGCTGCAAGAAGACGTGTCTCCATTTCTGCAGTTATGGACCCCCTACATTTTTCAGAGTACAAATGGCTATGGAGAGCCTACTTATCTGTTGGAAGGAGCCTTATACCTAATAGACCACGAGAGGGCTGCTGAACCAGTCTGCTTCTAAGAAGCAGTAAGCATAGAAGTAAGAAGTATTGGACCATTCAAAAAGAGGGAACTGCTCCCTCATTATTTAAAGGTTAATGAAGAAGATCAGGTAACACCCATCTCTGATGATGCCTGGAGCCTATGATCTATGACTGGTTGGTAGGCTCAGGGTATACGATCTTGATCTTGAAATCGGGTATGGGGCGAGAGGTGCGTGCCATTGGAAGACCTGCGTCTCGGGAAGTGAGTGCAAGAGCAGTGTAATATGGACAGAGGAAGGATAGAAGAGTATGCGCTTGTGTCATAGATGCTAAAGCGCATTCCTCTTAATGGATGGACCATAGACGACTGCAATATCTGTAACTTATAAATGCTGATCCTATGTTCCAATACTAATAAACATTAAGATTATTTTGCCTAATTAGGAATTATATAGGTAAGATGTTTGCTATATAAAACATCTATATAAATATTACAGATGTTTTATGTATAAAACATATACTGTATATATCAAGTATATGAGTATTAATTGTTATCCTATCTTGTACACTAGTAGGCTGGTCTTTCAATCCCTTGTTAATCCTCTGTTTTATTGCATGATTCAATTGTCAAATTACCTTTTCAGAGTCATTTAATATTATCAGAGTATCAATGAGGCGATCATTACACGAATGGTGAAGAACAGGTGAGAGGTCCCTGGTTCTCGTCTTCCCCTTGTCCAAGGAAGGGGGTGGGGAGGGGGGTAGAAATAGCCTAAGGTACTCTATCTCTTTGAGATGTATTTCTTTCTTATTTCAATAAACATACTTGAACTTGAACTTGAGGGGGGTGGGGACAAGTGGGCCAGGTACTCCTCCACTAGTCAGGTACATGAGTACCTGGTACAAGTCAGGTATATGAGCTTGTATGCCAGAGCACCATCCTAAATAGAAACTTTAGCGCTCCAGTTGATTGACACAGTTGGAATTGATTAAGATCCAATTCCACTAGTGTTAGAACGGGCCTCTGATCTGTGTACTCATTCAGAGTGGTGTTAGAATATTAGTGAGGATAAGCTAGGGTGCTAGGGACGACCAGGTAAATGGTCGAGAACAACAAAGCGGCTCTCAGGTGTAATAATGGTGGCACTGATGTTACGTGTCGACCGGGCACTCCACCAGGTGTCTGTACTCTTGCATCTAGTTGTGCTTGCGGGGGTTGAGCTCTAGCTCTTTGGGCCCGCCTCTCAACTGTCAATCAACTGATTTATTATTTTTTTATTTTTTCACACACACACACCCAGGAAGCAGCCCGTAGCAGCTGTCTAACTTCTAGGTACCTATTTACTACTAGGTAAACAGGGAGCATCGGGGTGAAAGAAACTGCCCATTTGTTTCCGCCTCCACCGGGGATCCACCGGTATAAATCGATTCACAAAAGTGACGTACTGTTCCGTTTTCTGTTTGAGTCGTCCGGCCTACTCGGTAAAGTTAGAAGAGGAAACTTTCAATTAACGTTTTTCATAACGTTTTGAAACTTTATAAGAATTTCCTGCCCACCTAACCTACCAGAGAACCCTTAACTTACTGTTGTTGAAAAAAAAATCTCAAATTTATTTTCATTTTTTTTTTCATTTTCAAATTACGTCCACTTTCGGTCATTTGGGCAAACAGCCAAAGGCGACGTTATTTTTAAGAGGACAGGTTGGGGGAATTGAGAGAGAGAGAGAAATTGACGTAACAAACGTTCATAAATATTTTGAAATGAGAAATATAGAATAGTGTTATAGATAGATGAATATAGATGCAAAAGCAACATAGGGATATATGGATAGATAAAAGTCTTGAGACACTGAAACAAATGTCTATGCCACTAGTCGCAATTCTTTGTTTTTTAATGCTTGAATAAGAATATATCTTATTTAAGCTCGATGAGAAATGACGTAAACACCTTTAGTGATACAAATATATATTATCAGGGTTAGAGTTTTTATATATTAAAACAAATAAAGCAAGTGACAATTTATTTTTAAAGATGAGGAATGTTAATAATAAATACATACTTAAGAATACTTGTTAAAATATTTAGGAAGAAAACGAAATCGAAAACTTAATATTTCTCATCCTTAAGATGTTCAGTGCAACATGTGTAGATTTAACTAAGATTCATTTTAGGTGGAAGAGACGGAGCTGGGCAGAGAAAGGTAGCAAGATTATCAAGCCTTTCACTCTCATGGTTCTCTTCTTCTTCATTACGGTGAGTACAAATATTTTCATGATGTCATTACCTTTGTTTTACATATACAGTAGTAGGCATCCATCAGTCTCAGGAGACCATGGAGTTGCTCTCTGGTTGTCGGTCTGAAGTGGCCTCTCCAGGGCGCAAAGCCAGGGTAGGGTGATATGGGAGAAAAGCTGTCACTTATGCAGTAGGTCTCCCCTCTCCACGGCGCCGAAAGCCTCCGAAAAAATATATAGCTGGCATATTTAATAAGTGACGTGTATATCTGGAAAATGTGATAAATGTGTAAATATCACATTGATGTGATATTTGGTGCATACAAAATCAATGCTTAGTGTAGCAGTTGGCCTCAGATGTTTCTTACCTGCATGTGTGGTGCAGGTGGGAACGTTCAACTCTTACAGAGTGATGGTGCTGATGACGTGGCAGATGGTGGTAGCTAGCCTGCTGGTGCTGATCTGCGGCTTCTCCTTCGGTGCCACCCTCGCCAGAATCATGTGCCTTCCCAGGAAGCAAATTATCGCAGTCAGTATCGAGACAGCCTTCCAGAACAGTGCTGTGGCCTTAATGGTCCTCAAGTTCTCCCTCCAGAGCCCCTACAGGTACAGCAAATTAACCTTTTACTGTAAAAGTTGTATTTTCTTTTTTCTTTATCGTGATATAATAATTTCCACTGTCGGGGAAATTAGGAAACCTGTACTTTAGGCTTATCAAGGTCCAACTCCTCCCCCCCCCCAGGCCAACTGTTGACTTTCCCTAGGATGCAGCTGTCATGAAACTGTTAGCCTAAAGCAGTATTGATCTCCCGTACAGCTTAGCCTCTAATCGACAATACACCGAATAAAACACTATGACTGCCTGCAGTCCAGAGATAAGAGAAAGAAGATTAATACGCTCAGCAAAATGTTAATGACATTAAGTATTTAATATTCATAAAAGAAAACTGGGAATGATTATGTATACAACAAGGTGACCATGGTGTTTAACGAAGACAAGTTCCAGCTCATGCGCTATGGAAAAAATGAAAATATAAAAACGGAAACCACGTACAAAACTCAGGCAAATCATAACATAGAACGAAAAGGCAATGTAAAGGATCTGGGTGTACTCATGTCGGAAGACCTTACCTTTAAAGAACACAATAAAGTAGCCGTCACAACTGCAAGAAAAATGACAGGTTGGATAACAAGAACTTTTCACACTAGAGATGCTATACCGATGATGACACTTTTCAAAACGCTTGTGCTCTCTAGTGGAGTACTGCTGCACAATGACAGCCCCTTTCACTGCTGGTGAAATTGGTGACCTGGAGAGCGTGCAGAGGTCCTTTACTGCTAGAATCCACTCGGTAAAACATCTAAACTATTGGGACCGACTTAAGAGCCTAAATCTGTATTCCCCTGAGCGAAGGCGGGAGAGATACATAATAATTTACACGTGGAAAATATTAGAGGGGCTGGTCCCAAACCTGCACACAGAAATAACATCACATGAGACCAGAAGACATGGCAGGATGTGCAGAATACCCCCGTTGAAAAGCAGAGGTGCAACTGGTACTCTGAGAGAGAACTCTATCAACATCAGAGGCCCGAGACTGTTCAACACGCTGCCGCTACACATAAGGGACATAACTGGCCGACCCCTCACAGTGTTCAAGAGAGAACTGGATAAGCACCTCCAAAGGATACCTGATCAACCAGGCTGTGACTCATACGTCAGGCTGCGAGCAGCCGCGTCCAACAGCCTGGTTGATCAGTCCAGCAACCAGGAGGCCTGGTCGATGACCGGGCCGCGGGGACGATAAGCCCCGGAAGCACCTCAAGGTATCCTCAAGGTAAGGTACCAGCCAAAACCTCCAGTTCCAATCTGCAGATCCACTCTCTCCAAACTTAAGGAAAAGAAGTAGTTATTCAACTGTATACATCCATGGTGCTATTTTTTTCACAGTAATCACTTGGATTACTGTACCAAGCATGTAAACCTCACCTTTAGAAAGACATTGTTGCTTTAGAGAAAGGCGAACACCGGGCAACAAAAATCATTCCAGAACTAAGTCAACTCACGTATCAGGAACGATTGAGGGCCACAGGGCTAACAACACTGCAAACCAGGCATGACAGGACAGATCTCATTGAAATTGATAAAATACTGAACAATTTGGAGGATGGTGATCTGGACCACTTCTTCAAAATGTCAGATGTATTTAAACAAGGAACAACGATTTCGAGCTCAACAAGCCACAGTGTAGGACAGAAAACTGATGCTTTCACGTATATAAATATAAATATAAATAAATATGTTTATCCAGGTAAGGTACATACATTCAAGGGATGTTACATTAATGGATCGATTAATAGATAGAGCTAGTACATACAATGCCTAAAGCCACTATTACGCAATGCGTTTCGGGCAGGAAAAACATTAATATCTATAACTTAATACTAATTGAGCATAAAGAATAAAATGAGTTGAGAACAAATACAAATAAAGATAAAAAAAGGGGGAACATGACTGAAAAGCAGCACAAATACAATAGGTCGACAAACAGCGTTGTTTAAAAAAATAACAGACATGGGTTGACAATAGAGGGGTAAGGTAGGTTACAGGGAATTTATTAGGTAGTGTTTAGTTTTAATCTTAAACTGGTTGAGAGAGGTACAGTCTTTAACATGGTTGGGAAGGTCATTCCACATTCTGGGTCCCTTGATTTGTAGAGCATTTCTAGTTTGATTAAGTCGTACTCTTGGAATATCAAAACTGTATTTATTTCTGGTGTGGTGCTCATGGGTTCTGTTACAACCTTCAATGAAGCTTTTGAGGTCAGGATTGGCATTACAGTTCAGCGTTTTATATATGTATAATACACAAGAGAGAATGTGCAGTGACTATCTAACATATTCAGAGATTTGAGTAGGGGTACCGAGTGATGTCTGGGGCCAGAGTTGGATATTGTCCTAATAGCAGCTTTGTGTTGAGTAATTAGAGGACGTAAATGATTTTGGGTAGTAGAACCCCAAGCACAAATACCATAGTTGAGGTATGGATAGATGAGGGAGTAATAGAGAGTAACCAGGGCAGGGCGGGGTACATAATATCTGATCTTAGAAAGAATGCCAACAGTTTTTTAAACTTTTTTTTATATATTTAGAATGTGTCCCTGGAAATTCAGCTTGTGATCAATGAGAACGCCAAGGAATTTTCCATCTAATTTGTTACAAATTTGGGTATTGTTTATTTTGAGATTTATTTGATTAGAGGATTTATTGCCAAACAGAATATAGAAAGTTTTGTCAATGTTAAGGGTGAGTTTGTTGGCAGTTAGCCAAAGATGGACTTTATTTAGCTCAGTATTTACTGTGGCATTTAGAGCAAGGGGGTCAGGACTGGAGTAAATGAAGGTTGTGTCGTCAGCAAATAGAATTGGTTTGAGGTGTTGGGAGGCATTTGGAAGGTCATTAATGAAGATGAGAAAGAGGAGAGGGCCAAGTATGCTGCCCTGAGGACCACCAATGTTGATGGGTAGGGTGGGAGAAATTGAATTGTTCACAGAAACATACTGGAGCCTGTCAGTAAGGTAAGATTTGAGGTATTGCAGGGAGTGTCCTCTGACTCCATAATGATGTAATTTAAGAAGAAGGTTTTGGTGGTTGACAGTGTCAAAAGCCTTACGCAGGTCCACAAATAACCCAACAGGGAACTCATTTTTATCAAGAGCTGCATGAATTAAGTTAATCATACTAATAAGTGCATCGTTAGTGCTTTTTTGGGTCTGAAGCCATATTGGCAAGAGCTAAGTATATTGTGCTTGGCTAGATAAGAGTAAAGCTGCTTGTAGATTAGTTTTTCAAAATTTTTTGATAAGTTAGGCAGGATTGAAATAGGTCTGTAGTTGTTAACATCTGTGAGATCACCACATTTGTGGACAGGGGTTACTCTCGCTTTTTTAGAATATCTGGAAAGGTTTGGAGTTCAAGTGACTTGTTGAAGAGCAATGCAATTGCAGGGGCTAAGGATCTGGAGGCTTTTTTGTAAATTAATGTTGGTATCTCCTCAAGGGCACTAGACTTGGTTTTAAGGGAAAGGATTATCTCATTGACGTCAGTGGAATTAGTAGGCTTTAGGTACAGAGACTGTGGATAGTTACCTGTAAGATAGTCCTTAACATCAGTACTGGAAGATGGAATATCATTTGCAAGGGATGACCCAATGGAAGAGAAGAACCTATTGAACTCAATAGCAGAATCAGAGGCTGAAAGCTGACCATCGTTATTGGACAGGAGTGTTGGTTTGTTGTTTAAAATCTTCTTTGATCCCAATATTTGTGAAATTGTGCTCCAAGTTTTTTTAATGTTGCTCTTTATTTGGGTAAATTTATCTTCGTAGTATTTAGTTTTGGCTCGTCTAATTATCTTAGATAGCAATAACGAGTAATTCTTTGAGAATTCTTTGGAGACGGTTCCTAACCTATACTTCTTCTCAAGGTCATGTTTTTTATTAATGGATTTAAGTATTCCCTTTGTAAGCCAGGGATTGTTAAGCCTTTTGGTAGTGACTTGTTTTGTAAGCATAGGACAGTGGGTGTTATAAAGGCTAAGAGTTTTTGAAGAAAAGATTGCACTGCTAGGTTGATGTCCCCTATGTTACCTAACTCGGACTCCCAGTTGACATTATCAGCAGCAGTTATAAAATTGTCTATAGCAGATTCATTGTGCAGCCTAAAACTTATCTTCCTTGACTCTAGAGGTGGTTTGTTAATGTTAGTTAAGAGAAATGTGGGGTAATGGTCTGTAGTGCTATCGGTGATTATACCTGAAGTAAGCGGAGAGGTTATGTTGGTCCAAATGTGATCTAGAGTCGTGGCAGTACTATCAGTGATTCTAGTAGGTCTAGTGATTAAGGGTATGAGGAAGCAGGAATTCATACAGTTAAGGAAGCTAACAGCAGTAGGGTGCTCAGGCTCGCAGAGGTCAATATTAAAGTCCCCTGCGATAATTAGATGGTTTTTGTTCAGTCTGTTAGCGAGTATTAGATTACTAAGGTTTGAATTGAATTCGGACACATCAGTGTTAGGAATTCTATAGACTGCACCCACAGACAGGATAGACTCGGCACCCTTGACTCTGAAACTGGCGAAGATATACTCCCCACAGCAGTCTCTAGTTCTAATTACTTTTAAGCATGTTAGTTCATGGTGGTAGTAAAGAGCAGTACCACTACCTCTCTGAATTTGACGACAGTTGTGAATTGCCGATTAGTTAGGCATGTTAAAGAGTTGAGTAGTATCCTCTTTCAACCACGTTTCAGTAAGTATAATAAAAGTGAATTTGTTGTCAATAGTTTCAATCAAGGCACTAACATCATCGAAGTGTTTACCTAGGGACCTAACGTTCAAGTTGATTACAGAGATAGTGTGATTATGTGTTAATACATTGTTTACATCATGTGCTGTAAAATATCTGCAGTTCAGATCATTAAAGTGATTATTGTCATAGATAGTGGATAAGAGGTTTAGTCCAGGGTCTAAACTTGCCTGCATAAAAAGGCTGGTTGCAGGAAAACAAGGCAAGAATGGCAAATTACAA